>JARQOD010000001.1:1790037-1810473 GCA_033576555.1 Oophaga sylvatica | reverse complement strand
TCCACACCGAAGAGAAAAATTTAAATCCCTCAGTGCCGAAAAAACACCCACACCAAAACTCGCTGTGCAAGTCAGGGTGTGCAATCGCGACGATTCGCCGGAACACCCGTGAACACCCTAAAACCTGTCGTATACGGAAAAACCCCACAAGACCTCCGTAAAACCGGAACACCCACAAATCGCGTGTACCAGGAAAACCCCAAAAGAACGTCGTTACCAGAACCTCACAAACCTTCCCTATACCAGGGAAAACCCTAAAACCTGTCGTATCTGGAAACACCAAAAAAACCTGCCGTAAAAGGAACACCCCACAAACCCTGTGTACCAGGAACACCCCACAAGAACTGCTGTACCAGGAACCCCCACAAGAACTGCCGATCTGGGGGAAAAACCCCACAAACCTGCCATATACCGGAACACCCATAAAACCGTCAAATACGGGAACACCAACAAGCCTGCCGTATACCAGAACACCCACAACATTTTCAAAAAAACGGAACCCCAAAACAAACCTAATGTAACCAGGAACACCCAAAGACCTCCGTAAAACTGGGAACACAACACAAGGCCCGCCTATCCCAAAAAAACCCTACAAACCGCGCTACAGAAAAACCCACAAGATCTGATGATACCAGAACCCTACAAACCAACCTATACCGGGAACACCCACAAGAACTACCGTATACCAAACACCCCCAAACCTCCTTGACCAGGGAAAATCCCCACAAGCCACGTGTAAAAGGAACAACCCTCAAGACCTCCCTATACCCGGGGGCCCATACAAGCCCTGTCGTATACCACAACACCCCCCCCAAGACCCCAACCGGAAACTCCCCACAAGCCTGCCGTAACTATGAAAACCCTACAAGACCTTCATATACCGGAACACTCCAGAAACCTTCCATAACATGAACACCCTACAAGACCTACAAAACCGGGGAAAACCCCCCAAGCCTTCCGATACCGAACACCCTACATGACATGTCGTACACCGGAAACACCTCACAAGCCTGTGTAACCGAAAACATCCTCAAACCTCATATACCGAGAACCCTACAAGACCTACCAAAACCAAAAAACCCCCAAAAACCTCCCCGTACCGGGAAACACACACAAGACTTGAAGAAACCCGGGGAACACCCCAAAGACCTGCTTAAAAACCCAAAAACACCCTAAAAACCTGCCGTAACCGGGAACCCCCACAAACCTCCCGATAACGTGAACACCCTACAAGACCTGAAGAAAAAGGGGACCACCCCACAAGCCTCTGAAACCCAGGACACCCACAACCTCTGATCCCAGAAAATTAAAAACCCAAAAAAAACGCCCAAAAAACCAAAAATAAAAAAAAGGCCCCATTTTTTTAAACATCAAAAATAGGTCAAAAAGGGTTACTAAATACAAATTAAAAATTATTGGCCAAAAGGAATAAATTGCATACCGCTAGCAACATGGATACCGGGGTACAATTTCAAGTATTAAAGGCGCCATGTAAACAAAAATCAGCACCCTACACAAATTAACACAAATTAAGCAGACTGGCCATTTTTTTAACCTGGGGGTAAGCAACTGACGGGGGCAACAAGGGGTCAGACAGGAAGCCTGACGCCTATAGATACACGATCCTTATGGGGGAAGGACTGTATCCAAACGCGCGTGGGACTCCCGCTGCCCCGCTGTTCCCCCATCATCTGCTTACCCCTGGTAAACTTGGCCCGGGGTGCTGAATTTTTTTTACATGGCGCCTACTTAAACATAAAAACCCCCACAAGACCTTTCATATACTGAAACACCCCACAAACCTTCCAATACCGAACACCCTAGAAGACCTGTCTAACGGGGAAAACCCCACAAGACCTCTGTATACTAAAAACCCTACAAACCGGCAATACGAAACACCCACAAGACCTACCAATACCGGGAACACTCCACAAGACCTCGTAACCGGGAAAAACCCCCCCCAAACTTGCATATACCAGGGGAAAACCCTAAAGACCTATTATAACAGGGAACACCCACAAGACCTGACATATCCAGGAACACCCTACCCAAAAACCTGACTACCCCAAAAAAAAACCCCTTCAAGACCTGCTGTATCCATATGTGGTTTAAAAGCTATTGAGGTGCATATACTTGGTAGCAGGGGAGGGGAAAACAACACAAAACAAGCTGTTTTTTCAATGCTATGATCCCATCAACTAGACATCACCTTTTGGCCCAGCAAAGTACCAGATCGTTTTGCTTGACATTTTTTCTTGTCTCCAAGATTTTTTAAAATTTAAAAATTATTGTTCACTTTTTTGTGTAAAAAACCATCCATGCTGGTGCCCCAAACCATCAATAATCCATGCATTTCCTTCACCTGTCATGATTATGGGTGCGGGGGTATATGTTGGTGATGTACTCATTTAAAACTTTTAGGGGTTCTAACTTCCCCTCTGCTGCCCCCTCCATTTACTTCTAAAGCGTTGCTGATACTAAAATCCCACCATAATATCTTTGGTTTTCACTCTGGACATTGGATCCCCCTCTACAGTCATACATTGGGTTGCTCCTCTTTTCTGTTGATAGTTGTGTACTGTAACCAAGAATCACATCCTGATCCCGTTCATAGGGGCAATTCCCTACACCCCCATTAACAATACTCCCTCGAGACAATAAAATATTTTTCCCCCAATGTTATTTTTTTATTACAGACATTTCCTGTAAAAAATTTTCAATTTAAAAAACGCACGATTGTGTGCCGAATATATGGAGGGGGACTCGTGTTTAGGGGGGTAAATGGACCTTCTTGACTGACGTCACTTCTGCATTTTTCATTTCTTCTATTGGGGAATATTTTTCAAAATGATAGTTCATCCTACAATTTAGTATTTGGGTGAGGGGAGACCCATATGGACCTTAAATAGGGGGAAAGGCAAATAAAGTAGTCATCCCCAAGATCCCCCTAAAGGGCATGCCCTTATCTTCTCAGATTCCTTCATTTTTAAAATTTGGGCCACAGATGAAATTTGTCCACTTATACAAAGATTATTTTTGGGGGGTTTTTTAATTGAAAAACCAAATATAAAAAAAATTTCCCAGGGAAACACAAACGTACGGGGACAAATTGGGGATTTGTTTTGTCCCAAAAGAAAGATAAGTCTTTTTTCACGTAGAAAAGCTTTTTTTTAAAAAAAATTATTCTTATATTTGCACAATTACTTACGTATTACCCTTGTGGCCTTTATTGCCCATGCCAAATATTTGGGGATGAGGGCAAATCTTTTTTGGGTTACCAGAAATACGGGGGTTTGTACAAAGGAACCACCCGGGAGAAGGGAACCCAAAAACCCCGGGATCTTGAGCTGGGACATTTGTAACATAAACTAACTAAACCACAACATCCCTTACAAAATTAGAATTTCAAAGGGATCAATACTTAAGAAAACCTCATAAAATGACAAATGCTATTTCAGAAGGTGACATCCCCTCAACCTATAGCCGCTGTCCACAAACCGGGGACTTCTGGCCACCACCGGGCTTAGAGGCACTGCACTTTGCATTGTGAAAAACAAATACATGCAACGCGCGGGGACCTCGTCACCTCACACATCATAAGGAGCAAGAAGAGCTCTAGGACCAGATTGGGCAGCAAGCAGCAAGGGCCCAAACAGGTGACGGGGATACACAAATTGGTTTTTTTTTTTAAATTTTTGCCAGTCTCTAGGGTTCAAAAAAAATGAGATTCAGCTGGCACCAGTTTGCTGATTCGCACAAAGCAAATTTAACAAAACCAAATTTTTAAAAAATTCGTGTAAACAATTTCCACTGAATAATTTTGCCATCTCTAAGAGGGTTACAAGTAGTTTAACGGGAAATTTTCTCCGGGGACGAAGGGGGTTGGACTTTGACCTTCTGGATGGCAAGGTAGGATAATTGGTTAACCTTAAATTTATGAAACCAGGATTTTGCAATTTTCGTGGGTATTTCTCCCTTTTTTAAATGTTCCATCATAAAGAACAATGTTTTCGGTAGACCAGAAACCCCAGTAGACCACCCACACACTACGTAAATCCCCATGCTCCTGCGGGGTTTTCGTAAAAAAAAATGAATTTATTTTTTTTTTTTAAATTGAAAATCATAGAGGTTATAAAAAAGCCCAAGAATAGGGGCGGAGGGGAACACCTGCGGGTCTTTGTTGCTCCGGGAAAACCCCCAGATGGGCTTCTTTTCCATATCTTTTCAAAAAAAAAAAGGGGAAATGGTTTCAGAGCCTGGGGTCAGCACCAGAGAAACTCAACTCAAAGCCCTTCGGTCTACCCGCACCAGTGCCTCACTCCGAACAAAAACCCCTTTTTGGGGGCTCGCTCCGCTTGGGAAAATTTTTTTTATAGAAATTAAAATCAAACATAAGGGGATAATAGCAGAGTGTTTGAAGGTTAGACAAGGGGTGGGCTGGTTCAGTAGGCATTTCACATCCGGGAGAGGGACAGGATCGGGGGGTACGAATGTTTTTTTTTGGAGGAATGTAAGAGACAACGACCCGAATGTCAACATTGACTCCTTAAAGTTTTAGGGATTTCATTCTGCCACAGCAACGAAGCACAGATCCACCAAAACTGACCAGCTCTTTTTACAGGGAAAGCGCTACTCCATCGTTCTTTTTAGAAATTTTCCAAAATTTTCTGTTTTTCAATTTGGTCAAGACTCAAGAGAAATTGATTTTTTGGCAACCCAAATTTTCATCCATCTGATTATGTTTCCGACATCTGTTATATGGAACCGTCCCCCCAAATCTTGGATTTTCACATCTAAAGGTTCACCAGATCGACAACCAGAATTTTGTTTACTTTATTTTTTTCAATTATTTTAATTTTTTTTTGTAAAAATTTGAATAAAAAAAAAACATTCAAGCACTATAGAGAAAAAAAAACGTGAAGCTTTTCCCCTACAGTTTCGAACTGAAACTCAGTCCTTGATCAGGAGGATCATCTCTACAAAAAAAAAATTTTTGCAATTTTTATCAAAAAAAGTCTGGAAAACCTACCTTTTTCTCGAACAAGCTTTGAACTGCCCCCATTTTTTTCTTTGTGATGATGGTAAAATCGAAATCAAAAATTGAACCAATGGACAGGGTTTCTCCAGGCAAAGAAAACTTTTTTAAAAGATTTCTACATAGTAAAAAAGGGAAAAATTTTTTTAGCTATCTTGGTTTTCAAATTTTACCCAAAGGGTAACAGGGGCCCCTTACCTACAAGACTTTTTTGCACACCCCCCATTATGATTTCCTTTTCTACAATAATCTTTCTTTATACAAAAAAACAGGCTTTCTGTGGGCGGTCCTCAAAAGCAGACAGGTTCTTTCTTGGCGCGAGGTCCCCCAAAAAGAGACGGGTTTTTTTGTGTGGTGGGAGTCCTCGCAAAAGAGACTTTCTTTGTGTACACGGGGAACCATCGGGGGTTTTCTCACAAAAGTAGACGGTTCTTTGTGTGGCCGAGGACCCATCTAGGGTTCCCAAAAGAAGACAGGTTTTTTGTGGGGCGCGAGGACCCACTAGGGTTCTCACAAAATAGACAGTTCTTTGGTACCCCCAAAGGACCCATCTGAGGGTTTTCACAAAAGAAACAGGTTCTTTGTGGGGGCGCGGAACCACTGAGGGTTCTCACAAAATAACGGGTTCATTGTGTGGCGCAGGACCCATCTGGGGGTTCTACAAAAGAAGACGGGTTCTTGTGTGGCGCGAGGACCCATCTGGGGGTTCTCACAAAAGAGACAGGTTCTTTTGTGGCGCGGGGGACCCATCTGAGGGTTTCACAAAAGAAAACAGGTTCTTTTTGTGGCGCGGGGACCCATCTGAGGGTCTCACAAAAGTAACAGTTCTTTTGTGTGGCGCGGGGACCCACGGGGGTTCTCCCCTTTGACGTGACATTAGACTAAGATCAAAATGTGCTTTAAAAAACTACAAATTTAAAGTAAGAAGACATCATGGCCAAAATTTTTTGAGAATGACACAAAATTATATTTCACATACGCTCCCCTCTGGTTTTTATTGTTTTTGACAGATTTTTTTATCACAGCAAAAATATAATTGCAAACAGGGAGAACAAAACTTTTTTAAAGTTAAATGAGTTAATTCAGCAAGTCAATATTTGCAGGTTGACCCTTTTTCTTCAGGACCTCTAAAATTTCCCTCCCTGGCATGCCTAAATCAACTTCGGCCCCAAACCCCTACTGATAGCATCCATTCTTGCACAACAAGTTTTCATTTTGTCAAATTTTAGGTTTTTTTTTTGCCCCACCCGTCCTGATGATTGCCCACAAGTTCTCAGGGGAAAAAATCGGAGTTTCCGGCCAGGCCCCAAAAATCTCATGTTTTTGTTCCTGAGCCATTTTTTAACCCCTTTTGTTTTTATGGCAAGGGCCCATCACTGGAAAAGCATTTTGATCCCCAAAAACTGCTCTTGGAGGGTTGGGAGAATTGCCTTGGGGGACATTCGTACCATTCTTTCTTCAGGCTGTTTTTTTGGGCGACTGTGAGAGACCTTTTCCCTTGGCTGAGAACAACCCCACACAAATTTTTCAGGAAGCTTAAACATTTGCATGAGAAAAACTGGTGGTACGCTCACCTTGCTTCTCCGAATGAGGCTTTTTCCTGGTCCCAAACAATCGAAAAGGGGTTTCATCGAGAAAATAACTTTACCCCATCCTCAGCAGTCCACTCCTGTCCCTTTTTGCAGAATTCACTGTCCATGATTTTTTTTTTCGGAGAGAAGTGGCTTTTTTTGCTGCCCTTTTTAGACCAGCCTTGCCCAAGAGTCTCCCCGCTCACAGTGCGTGCAGATCACTCACACCGCCTGCTGCCTTCCGGAAAGCTCTGCACTGCGGTAGCCCTCTCCGCAGCTGAAAATTTTAAAAGAGAGGGTCCTGGCGCTTGCGGGTCTTTCTTGGCGCCCTGGACCTTTTTTGGCAACAATGGAACCTCTCTCCTTGAATTTCTTGATGATGCGATAGATTTTTACTGAGGTCAATCTTTTCTAGCTGGATCCCTTTTCCCTGTTAGGAATTTTTTTGGGCTTTGCAAAAAAGATGAACGTTTTTTCTTTAGAGAAACATGGTTAACAGAGGAAAACAATGATGCCAAGCACCACCCCCCTTTAAAGGTTCCTGTGTCTTTCTTACTTAAAAAAGACAGATTGATCTCCACCAGCCTCATCAACACCCACACCGTTTTAAGGGAGCAATCACTGAAGAGGGGTTAGCTGCCCTTTTTAAAGGGCGGGGCTGCAATGATTTTTGAAATGTTTTTGGGGATAAAGTTCTTTTTTCTAGCCAAATATTGATTTTAAACAATAATTGCGTTAAGCTGACCCCTTTTTATAACTTCGGGATATATGAAAATTTGCCATTAAAAAATGAAGCAGTAGACTTTGTAAAAATTAATATTTGTTCATTCTCAAAACTTTTGCCCAGACTGAATGCAAAAACTACTTTGCAACTCTCCCCGAAAAAGAAAGGCCTCCTGGTCTCCCAAAAAAAGGGCAAACTCCCAATCCCCGCAGAATCTTTCCTAGGCGCGGCGTGCCGTTTCCTGTAGCAATTCGCTTCCCCTGCCCCGCTATTGACATTTAGGCTTTTAGACACATCTAAACGGGAAATACGATTTTGGTGGGTTGCATCTCCAAGTATCACTTGTCCCCCCGATTTATCTAAATTTACTCATGGTATTCCCCTTTTCCAAAATCCAGATTGCAATAACTGCCGCCTAACCCCGCTGACTTTTTCGGCTTGGAATGGAATTTTGCCGATCCATCCTTCCATTTTGCCGGGGCGTTGCAGTGTTCACCTCAGTGCCCCAAAGTTGCAGAAACATTAATCACCAAAACTGGAAAAGCACAGGGCCCGGCTGACGGAGCACCCATATTACTTTTTTGCCTTCCCCACTTTCTCAACCTTTTGCTCGAGATATTTGAGGTCAAGAGTTTTTCCCTTTTAAGCAAAATTCAAAAGGGAAAAATTTGGGAAAGAGGAAATAGGGGGCCGAAACCCGCAATCGGGTAAATCCAAAAGGGAATCAGATAATAAACAAAGACATTAAATTATGTAATCGATGCTACGTTTCAGTGGACCACCAAAAAGACTGGGGGCGGGTGGCACAGCCGTCTGCAGCACATTTCTGTTCAAAAAATTTGTGTCGCTGTTTAGGCCATTTTCTGAAAAAGGGAATCCCAAGGAGGCTGAATGAAGGGGGGGATTTCAACGATGGGAATCTTTTTCCACCATTAAGTTCTGTAGGGCAAAGTGGGGAAAGTCAAAGAGGGAAGAGGGATGGGGAGAGCAACCCGGGAAATTCAGTTCTTGAAAACCCACCCAAACTTTTTACAAATTTCATTTTAGGTTCCAGAACGAACCCAACTTAACCCAAAACCCAAAAATTTCTTTTAAAAATTTTAGGGGAACCCGGACATTTGACTGGAAAATCTCTCTCTCGGGGGGAAAGAAAGATATCTTTTTTGGGTAAGATGAGGAACCTGATCGAAATGTTTGGGGTTCCTAACTTCCAGTCTAAAAAGGCTAAACACAGACTTTTACTGGCCGTCAATCAATTCCGGAGTTAAGAGAGAATTTTTTCCAGCTCAAAAGTCAGGGCCCATTGTTTTCAATATTTTTGGGGTTCGGTTGATTTTGGGGTTAAAGTTCTGGTCCCTGAAATCGAATTTTGGAAAACTTCAGGTCTCTACCATAACCCAAACCCGGGGGGCCGCTCATCCCTCTTATGGGGCACTAATCTGGTGCACAATGCTAATCCGAGCAATTTCCCGGGTGCCCCTGCGACGGGGGCCCACTAGGACCAATTTCCATGGCGACAACCGTGTGCATTCACGGCTGATTTACTCCCTGGTCCCGGGGCTGTGTTTTTTCAACTGGCACCCAAGTGTAACAATGGGGAACAAGCTCGCAATGCAACTTTAAAAACCTTTAGATGCTTCTGCAAACTGGACTTTACATTTAAATTTTAAAGGGACGACACCCAACAGCCCCCTTCCCCCACCGTGATGCAGATTCCATTGTATTTGTCCGGAAAAAAAGGGGGTCTACAAATGGCCCTATAGGGGATCGTAATTTTTATGAAACACTGCAATAAAACAGATTGTGTTGAAAACGACAAACAATCTCAATTTCCGCCCCGGGCAAGGTGGGGGGGGGACAAATGAAAAAAAAAAGAAAAGGAAGTTTAAAAAAAAATCTAAAAGAAAAAAAATACCTCCTTTTTCCTAAAGAGAAAAAACTAAAAAAAAAAAAAAAAAATAACTTTTTGGTTTCCGTTGCATACAAAATCGCTAGTGAGACGAGAAATATTTGTTCCGGTTTACCCGAGCACGTTTGAGGCCCTCCGAGTATTTGGAAGTGCTCAAATTTTAGTTTCTGTTGCCGTAGCGCATGTTTTGCGCCAGCTAACAGCCTAATACAGGGGGGGAAATTTCCCCAAACAAACAGGAATCCCACATTTTCAGGCTGTCTATAGCCACAAATCAGCCTGCGGCAACAGAACAAATCCCGAGCACTTCCAAATACCAATCACCAGCATGCTGGGGTATCTCCGAGTATTTGGAAGGTCGGAGATTTAGTTTCTTTTGCCGTACTCATGTTTTGCAGATCCCAGCCTGAAAATGTGGAATTTCCCCAACAAACGGGCAATCCCCACAGTTTTCGGGCTGAAAATAGCCGCAAATCAGCGCTGCAGCAACAGAAACTAAATCCCAAACCTTCCAAATACCGGAGACTACCCAGCGTGCTTGGGAAAAACCCACAACGAGCATACCGCCATCAAAATTGGTTTAATAGGGCTTGATGATCCTGGATCCCAGCATGTTCAGCTGAGGGGGTTGTTTTTTTAACCTTTAAGGATGGGCTTTTTTTTTTTCCGTCTTTGTCCCTTTTCAGCACCATAACGATTTTATTTTACTACTGAGCAGGACTTTCCGGGCCCTCGTTGGGCTCACCCCACTTTTTATAAAATATAATTAAAAAGAATTTGTTCCATTTTTTCTTTTTTTGGTTCGAATTGTCTCTTTTTCACCTATTTTTCCTTTTTTTTGGTTATAGATTTATTATATTTCAAAAGTTCTTGTCATTTTACAAAAATAAAAATTTTGGGAAAAAAAAACAGAACAAATTAACACTTTGGGAACAAGGGAAATTCAAAACATAAGTTTATCTTAAACTTAGGTTAAAAAAAAACCCAAAAATCGTTGGGTTTTACACTAAAAAAAAAACAGTCATGCAGAAAGTTCCAACGGTATCAAGGTTTTTATATCTCATGGTGGAATATAAAACAAGAAACAAAAAATTACAGATGGTAAAATGTAATTGTGAACGGGGGCGAACTGGACTTTTCCCTGGAGTCTTTTTTCAGGAGTTTTTGTTTTTTGTTTAGAATTTTTGAAAAATTTTTTGGGCCAGCACAGTTTTTTTTTTTTCCAAAACAAGGACTACGCTAAAAACTTGTTGGCCCCTAAAAAGTTTTTAGGGTACCTTATCTTCCCAACAAAAAAGGGACGACATCCAAACAAGGAAACCCAAAGGTTTTTCATAAAAAACAATAAAAGATTTAAAAAAATGTTTTCATTAAGCATGATCTCCGATTGTTTCCCCATTAACTCTTCTGCACCCAGCATGATCAAAGAACGTAAAAGGTGCAAAAATTTGTCCAAGGGCAAAAAAATTTGAACTCAGATACTGGATTTTTGTAAAAGAAAAAGTACTTTTGAAAAAGAAGATTTTTTTTCCAAAAAACAATTTTTCTTGGTCCCTAAATTTACTTTTAAAACTTTGAAACCCGCCCACCCAAAAAAACCACACCCTTTTAAAAATTTTCCAAAACTTTTTGGAAAAGTTTTCAACAAATTTGGGGAACGACTTTTTGACACTCTAGGTCGGGTTTAATCCAAAAATGGGCCCAAACGATTGGGAAAAATCTCCCCCCATTATTATCGGGAGACGTCAGGAAAAACGAGCCAGAAACACAATCTTTATGTCTTTTTTTCTTTTTTTTACGAACCAAAAAATTGTTGTACTATTTTTTTAAGATCCAAAAACACAACATTAAATTTTAATATATGACACATAAATTATAACATACATCGGAAAAACCACATGACAAGAAAACAGGGACAGCCATTGGGGATCATTCATAATAAAACCCAAAAAAAAAAAAATAAAAATAATAAAAAAAAACACAAGGCTTCTTTTAAAAATTTTTAAAAAGACAGCATAAAACAATTAAATCTGGGCAATGTTACAGGGGAACCATACTTTTACTAAATAAAAATTATTTAACAACAGGGGGGACGAAAACTTTTATTCTACACACTATCTGAAATATAACAAAAAAATAGCGCTTTGAATAGTTTTAAAAGAAGGGGGGGGTTCTGAATTCCTAAAAATACTTTTTTTAATTTATTCATCGGGCGGGGCAGCGAAAAAAAATTTAAAAAATAACATTCAAAGTCTTAATCGCAAATCGGCAGGACAGGGGGGGTTGTGACCTCTATCGAGCTCTATGGCCAGGGGAAAGGTGGTTGGAAGAAGCATTAAATGATGGGGCAAGGGGCTGAGGTGTCAAAAAGAAAATATTCAAAAAAAGACCAATTTTTATATCTATATCATAATAACCAAAAAAATTCAACGCCCAGATTCATGTAAATGGATGCTCTACATATCTGAACCTAAATGGGTGTCGTCACAATCGAACCTAAATGGATTCGTCTACAAATCTGAACCTCTACCTTGGCCAGAAACTTTGAAAACACAATATAGTCCCCCTTTAGATAAATTTTATTGATACGAATGGATACTTGATCTTTTTGATTAAAAAAAAAAAGCATCCAAAGCGTGCTTAAGCTCCTACACAAACTTTACCGGGTACTCAACTCAATAAGGGGGAAAACCCCACTCCGAAAAAGGCCATTGTAAAAAATGCTCTCTACATTCATTCTATATTATTTCTGAAAATTTCTTTCTTATTTTTTTTGGGAAATTTCCCAAAAAAAGCTGATGGATGAGCAGCGAATGCACAGGCAGAAGAAACGGGAAGCTGCGCATGTGCAGCTAGGACTAAAGACAAGCGTGCAGCCAGCCAGAAGGAAAAAAAAACTGTACAAAAAAACCATAAGGAAAGGGAGAGCGTGCATGTGTGGCCCAAAAGGGGGTGGAGAGCTCCTTATGTTAACCAAGAAAAGGAGGGGAATGGGCGTGTGCGGTAAAATACTGGGGAGAGCGCCGGGTGGCCGGAAGTAAATGGGAGAAGCGCAAGTGCGGCCAAAAGGAATGCTGCATGCTATCCACCCTTCAAGGGAAATCCACATTCTCTAAATAGGGGCACCCTCTAGGGGGGGACCAGGAATAAAAACACATTTAGACAGGGTGAATGAGAGAGAATATCCTTAGATATAACGGTCTATCAAAGGCTGAAAAAAACCTCGAAGGACCTAATCTGACATGATGACTGTCCCTGGGCCAGTAAACCCCCTCGTCTTAGCGGTCTATCACTTTCAATCACTTTTATGGATGTCCCGTGAATATGATTGTATCCGCAATTGTTGGGGAGCACAAAATCTTAAAAAAGTAGAAAACACAAAATAAAAAAAAAAAATTGGCCAAATGCACTTTTTTCCCCGAAGGGAGAGAAGGTTAGGCAACGTCCGGCACCGGACATGACCAGGGGTGACGGCGTTATCAATTTCAATATAAAAGTTACAAATTTCCGGGGAACATAGAATTGCTCTCAAATTTTTGGCCCATGGAGAATGTCAGAGTTTTGGGTCGGGCCGGGAAATCATTTAAAGAACTTGGGGCAAGTATCATTTTACACGGTGGGAAAAAATTTCAAAGTGAAAAAATTGGGTTTTTGGTCCGGGGAGCTGTCTTTAGAGCACTGAGGGGGGTGGAAAAGAAGGCATTTCCTGAGCAACTGAAATCCCTTTGGGGTGACAGTACAACTCCCCCAGCTTTAAGTTTTTATAGTGAATAAATAGTAAAATAAATAATACACAGGTACATAAAGGGAGCATCCAGGATGCTATTTTTCCCTCGAGTAAACCTCATTTAATACAATTTTTCCCAGCTTTACTTATTACCAAATATCCCATAGAATAATCCAGGGTTAATGCTTTAAAAGTAAAAAGTAAACATGGAAAAGCTAAAGCCCCTTGCCCCATAGAAGATAAAAAGGGCTAAAGAAACATTTAAAAATTCTTTTTTTTGGGATGCAATATTTAAATATGTTTTAAATCGGTTCTAAAACCTTAAAAATTTCTATATTTTATACCCCTTTGAAATTTAACGTTTTGGGGGTCCAGGAGACCAAACCAAGGGGCATGGCGTTCCCCCTGAGCCCCGAGCAGAGGCAAATTATTTTTTTGCCTAGTTTTTTTGGGGGGTTTTTCATTTTCGCTTATTCGTTTTTTTTAAACTAGCCCTTTTGGGAATTTTCCAGAAATATTTTTGGGATTTCAATTGTACTTTTTTAAAAATTTCACTTTTTTTTTCGCAAATGTAAAAGGGTTTTATTATGAATGAGTTTTTTTTTTTGGGGGGGGAACAAAATTTTAGACATTTTAGCAAACCTTTACTTTTTGAGTAAAAAAAAAAATTTAAAAAAATTAAAAGGAAAAAAAATGTGTTTTTTGATCTGTGCCAAATTTATCAAAAAGAGTTTAAGAGAAAATGTTCGGACGTCGCCAAATCGAAATTTTCCAAATTGGTACCGAAAATTTTTTTTTTTGAAAAGATTCCGAACAACCATTTTCCCCCCCGACCCGTGACGTTCGGATGTGTTCAGCAAAATTTTTAAAAACAAAAACCACCATCGAATCGAACAAATTTTTAAACATTTTCTCAACCTATTCATGAACCACATTCTACTTTGAAAATTTTTATGCAAAAAAAAACCAAAACCATAGACAAAATATAGGAAAATGACCCAAATTTTAAAAAAAAAAAAACCAACTAAAAACGGGGCCCAAATTTCATGAACCTTTCACCACTCCTGGGGGTTTTGCAGTGATCTGCTCCTTGTTTGACCAACGATACTAGATCCCACGGATCAATACAAATTTAAAGCAGCAAAAAGGAGGAAATAAAATTAAGTATTTATATTGGGATTTTGGGAAAAAAATTCTGGAATGGACAAGAACTCTTGGGAAAAATCAAAAACATGACTGCACCAGTTCCACAGGGAATTACTATGGGGCCTCTGTAAACTCAATGGTTTCGTAAATAAAAAATGGGGGCACAGTAAAAGATGATGTATCTGAAGCTTGGGCCAACAAACTGGAAAGCCTCAGCAACCTTTTCGTAAAATCTTGTGTAAAGGGCTTAAAGGAAAGGGCCACGAACTACGAAAATAGGAAGTTTTAGGTTAAAACAATCAGATCACAGTCCGACACTCTACTGGTGGACGCTCTTTTTGGGAAACAAAATTTCCAACCAAAAGTGGTCGATAAGACCTGGGTTCGTTAAGGGACGGCCTCTAAATCAAATCTCAATTTTTTTTTCAAACAGATAAATCCCATTGCTAAAATTATATTTCCTTATTTTTACCTCCCCCCACATGACCCCTTCCTATAGAAGAAATTTTTGGGGTCGGGAAGGAATTTTTTCTCTAACTGAAGAAGGTTTCCCCCTGGTCAAAAATTTCAGGAGAAAAAAACTGAAATGGATAGACCCAAGGCTTTTCGCCTACAAGCTATGGAACTTGAAAACTACTAAGCGTTCCGATCCGCCACCAAATGGCAAAAAAGGGAAACCCCGGGCCCCTTTTTTTCTGTGCGATTTTTGTCCAAAGCAAAGGGGGGCAAAAACGTAACTCTTTAAAACCGGGCTGGGGCCCAGGGCTTTTCCTTTATGCGTACAAAACCCCCCCTTTTTTGGAATTTGGAAGCCCTGGAATGGAAAAAAAAATTTTCCCGGGTTTTTAAAAAAGGGTCAGTTTGGGGCCCGGGGGTATAAAATTATACACAGATGAAATGAAAACTAGCAACGGAAAAACCTTATCACCCGGGGAACAATCTTACCCATAAAAACCTTTTTTGGAATAAACCAAACCAAACTTCCGGGGGGACATACGGGTTTGGGGGGGTGACAGGTTTTTTAAAACACTCAAGAGGGAAAAAGGGGACGGGTTTTAAAGAGAAATACCCGTGCAGAAATTTTTCAAAAAATCGCCCGGGGAAAAAATTTTAAAAAAAAATCTCTCAAATTTTGCCCCCTTTTTGCAAAAGGGGACCCAAAAACGCCTCTAGTAGGCCCAACAGGTTTTTTTTAGGGGGGAACAAACCTTTTTTTTGGGGGCTCCCAGAAAAATTTTTTTCTCCCCCAATTTGGGCATTTTTTTCATGGAATTCCCCCCACCACAATCTCCTCAAAAACCAGAAATTTTTCCACAAAAACCAATAGTAAACCCAAATTTTAAAAACCAATTTTTTTTCTCAAATTTTTTTTTTCCTGAAATTTTATTTCTTAGAAAAACTTAAAACAAAATCAAAGGGTTTTGCACACAGCCCCGTACCCCCCCGAGTTTGGCCCGAAGCCCAGCAACTCCTTAAACGCAGCCCCAGGAAGGAAAAGGGGGTAAATGGGTCCACCGAAAAACCCCTTCAATACCACCATTAGGGGGGGACCCCCTTTCCCCCTTTTTCCCTCTCTCACTTTCCAACATTTTCCGGGGGGTTTTTTAGAAGTTTCATAAATAGGTGCGGGGCCCGGTTGGTGGCATAAGCGCAAAAATCATTCTGGGGAAACCCAAAAAAGGGGAAAAAAAAAAGGCAGGGGGGGCAAAATTTCCAAAATTGTTTTTTCAAGACAAAATATTTAGGGTTGTTGGGGCCCCGGTAATTCCATGGACTTTTTACCAACTCGATGTCCAAGGAGGGAAAAATTTTTGGGTTCAAAAACACCCTCTATTTTTCGGGGGTTGGGGTTTTAAAAAACCGGGGCAAGAATTTTTCCGGGGTATTGATTTGGCAACGCCGAGTAAGTTTCCCCTTAACTGTAATTAAAAAGGGCGTCTGCCATCACCAACAAATTTTTAACCAATCGAATCCAACACATGAACGCAAACCCGACCAAACAACAGGGGACCTTCCCCCACCCCACGGGGGGAAAATTACCGGGGCCTTTTTTTTGTATTTTTAACAAAAAAATTTTTTTTTGAAATTTTGTTTCAAAAAAAAAATTTTAGGTCTTTTAACACTGAAAATTTTAAAATTTAAACCCAAAATTTTTTTATGCCCAAAGGGGGCGCCCGCTAATTTTTCTATCGCTTTCAACTGTTTTTTGGGGACAGACCACATCAAAATTGAATGGCGGAAAACTAGACCGGGGAAACCAAAAGTGCAACTTTTTTTTAAAGAAACAAAAATTATTTTTTGCCCCCAAATACATGCATTTACATAAAAACAAATGTCACCAAAGGTGGACAAGCCATCATTTGCACAGTTTCTGAACATCTTAGCCACAAGAGGTCAGTTTATGACTTTATCTTTGAAGTGTAGCTAGAACCCATCAATACAACTGAGCAAACCTTAACTTGTAGCATATGTCAGAAGTGAATCTCATATTGGTACCATTGCTTCTCTATAAACATCGAGCATTGGACAATGCCAAGAACTAAGACTATCAAGTGACGACTTAGCACACCACCAATGACTAGTCTCCAGTGACATTTATCAGTTTTAACAATACCCAACCACAGAACTTCCTTAGAGATTGTGAGATATTTTCCTCTCGAAAGTTTAAATTGACGTTCTGATAGGTAAATGTAAAATTACAGAACAACTTCTGCTTGGGATTTGTATCTAACGCATGATAACACGTTGGTCATTGCTTGTAAGGATTTCTAAATGGAAGCCAAGTCCACAGAGAGTCAAATGTCGTAGTCTACGGGATACGTGTAATTCATTAAATAGTGCCTTACCTTCAGCTCTTGCATGGTCAGCTCGTTTCCATGCTCCTTCCCGCTTTCGATCAATACATCTAAGGCATCAGTATAGTCCTTCCCCTGTGTGTTCTGCAGTTTCTCCTGGATAGCTTTTTCCAAGCCCTTCAGTAAGTCTCTCGAGCTTGAATGCCCTACGGAAGACAAAGAACATGACAGTCAATCCAAGATGTCAAAGGTGAGAGGCAAATATGAGCCAATATGGGCTCAACATACTGGTCGACATTAACCCCCTTGTAGAATTATGACCAAGAATGATATGCCACCAATATCTTCTAATCATGGACTTCACGTGTTCTTATCATTAAGTTACTATGAATTCACGACAATCGACCTAAGTCTGGGTGAGGTTAGTGTTGGGACATTAGTTCACAAACTAGGGGGCATACCTAGAGGAAAGAATGTTTCCTCATCCTCACAAGTAAGGATTCTTTAACAGTAATGAGAAGATTACAGCCTGGCAATGCGTTAGGTCATCAGTGTGTCACTTCACCAGTGGTCGTTCTCTGGACTGTGTTACAACCAGAGTCACGTTTGTTGGTTTATCTTCTAACCATAAACGGTAATTTCATCCACAAACCAACCCCAACCTTTACTATAACTGTCTGATTCTTGGTGGAGATGTTAAATATCAAGATGGGCAGAAGAATGAATGTTTCTGTGGACACCAGATATTACACAAGTTGATCAAGGGGGGGGGAGGCAAACCTAGAACCCACAGGAGACCTGGATACAATAATGATAACTATGGACTGATATCCTTAAATCTAGAGGTTGAGAATCTAGAAGCCACCTGAGACCCGAATACAATGATAATTACTATGGAAGGATATCCTCAAATTTAGAGGGCTGAGAATTTAGAACCTACAGGAGGCCTGGATACAATGATGACGATTACTATAGACTGATATCCTCAATATCTAGAGGGTTGAGAATCTAGAACAGACAGGAGATATGAATACTAACATGTATGATTACTAAGAATTGATATCCTCAAATTCAGAGGGTTGAGAATGTAGAACCCACAGGAGACTTAGATATAATGATGATGATGATGATTACTATTGGACCGATATCCTCAAATCTAGAGGGTTGAGAATCTAGAAGACACAAGATCTTAAAACAATGATGTACAATTACCATTGACTGATATCTGGATCTCAAGATGGTTGGGAATCTATAACCCGCACAAGACCTAAGTACAGTGATGTATAATGTCATGATCTATGAAATTTAGATGTCACCAATGGTTTATAGGGACACTTACCCTTCGGTAGCCACTAAATGGCAGATCCACCGGTAAAGAGAAGACATTCTCAACAAACTGCTGAAACACCTGGAACAGATGGTTGAGTTCTTCATCAGAGAGTCTGAATCCCAGCAGGACTCGGATTGCCAAACGGAAAGTCAACTTCTGGGCCTCACAGTAGACGTTGATGGATCCCGGGTGACTGCTCCACACTCTCAAGGTGTCTTGGATCACCAGCTGTATTTTCGGAAGGTAGGTCTCCAAAGCCTCGTGGCTGAATATTTTTGAGAACACCTTTGAATAATAAATAATGATACAATTAGATAAATTTTGTAGACTCACAACAAAACACATCACAGCAATGTGGCCGGTGGTAACGCCTACTACGCCACCAGGGTGCCAAGTCTGGAGCGGGCGTAGAGATCCTACATGGTTGCTTGGGAACCGATGAGCTAAAATCTAATGTAAAGCTTGGTAAGACTGGTGCCAAAGTAAAGTTCAGCTTCTTGAAACATGACGGACCGAGAACAGAAGACCAAAATACGGCAGGATATTTGTCAGTCTGACCTCGTAAGAAACATAAGCAATGTATGAATCGAAGAATTTCCCCACAAGTCAGCAGCCGTCAGTAAATGTAAGACTTTCCTGGCTCCTGCCCGGTTTTCAGAATGCCCCTGTTTACCAAGGTTTGGTAAGATATCATGTCTGTCTATTCTATAATTGAGAGACCCCAGTAGTCAGTGACTAAACCTTTCCAAGAGGTCTCCCACATGCACTGTGGAGGGAACACGGGCAGTAAGTCTCAATCAGTCCCCCATAAATATACATATATATGGCAATATACTATCTACTAGCAAATTAAAGCAGCCTCTTGATAAAACCCGAGAGCCAACACTAGAAACTGATGAACTACAGTCAGAAAAAGATGAGAAAACCTTGTAACAACTCTGCTTCCCATAAAGAATCTATGGGGGAATCACATAAAAACACCTTTTCAGAAAAAAAACCCCGCCCCATTAAATCGCATGTCCGCAGCGCGGCAAGCAAGTTCCCAGGAAAGGGCCCCCCCCCTTTACAAGGGGGGAAACCCCCCACTGGACACACAGTGTTTAGTTTTCCCGGGTTATGTCGCTGCGAACCCGGGGCTAAACCCGCAAGATACAGGTAACGGAAGGGGGAAAGGGTTTTTGCGGGACCTTAAAAAGGCACGGGATAAAAAAAAATTCGGGGGGGGGCACCGAACCGCCCGGGAAAAATTTCCCGGCACAAAGAAATTTAGCTGAAAATCACATCCGATGCTCCAGGGGTCAAGCACTTAAACATCTACACAGGGGAAACACTTTTGAAACGCTCTGATCCCCCTGAAACACTATATAAAAAACGTCTGATCTCTTCTGACACTAACCAACCTCATCTCCTCTGTCACTTTTTAAAAAAAAAAGTTCTGATCTCTTTTTTAACACCATGACAACGCCTGACTCCTCCCGATCACTAAAAACAAAACCCCCGACTCCCTATCCTATATCAATTTATCCTTCTGATCACTATAAATACAACCCTCTGATCTCCCTGATCATTTTAATACAACGGGTCAAACCCCTGATCACTTTAAATACAACGGGTCTGATCTCCTTTTATCACTTAGCACAAGCCTGATCTCCTCATCACATGTACAACGCCTGACTCTGATCACTATATAAAACGCTCTGATCACTCTGAACAAAATACAAAGCTCTATCACCTCTGATCACTATAGTACAACGCTCGACTCCTCTTATCCATAGTCCAAAACCCTGGCCCCCCGACACTAAGTCCAATGCTCGATCCCTCTGATCATATAGTACAAAACCCCGAAACCCCCCCCGAAAACACCATATAAAAACGCCGATCCCTCGACACTTTATACAATGCCCCGATCCCCCTGACACTATAAATCCAACGATCTGATCCCTCATCACTAAACACAAAACCGATCTCCTCGATCAATAATAAACCCCTGACCCTCTTATCACATAGTACAAAAATCGACTCGATCACTAAGTACAACCTCGACTCCCCTGATCATATATCAACGCCCTGGACCCAAAAAAAAACCCCACACAAACAAACCCCACACCCAACCAAAAAACCCCAAAAAAAACCCCACCCCCAAAACAAAAAACCAAATTTTTAAAATAAAAAAACCCACCCAAAAAAACCCCCAACCCC
>JARQOD010000001.1:1747001-1789937 GCA_033576555.1 Oophaga sylvatica | reverse complement strand
GCAAATGATGGGCTTGTCCACCTTTGGTGACAGTTGTTTTTATGTAAATGCATGTATTTGGGGGCTAAAAATAATTTTTGTTTCATTAAAAAAGTTGCACTGTTTTGGCTTCCCAGGCTCTATGTTTCTCCGCACATTCAATTTTGATGTGGTCTGTGGCCATAAATCAGTTGAAAGCAGATAGAAGAATTAGCGACGCTCCCTTTGGACTATCAAAATGAGATTCTCGGTTAATTAATTCTGCAGTCGTTAATAGACCATGCAATTTTTTTTCATTGAAACACAATTGCAAAAAATAAATTTTTAGTTAAAAATACAAAAAAGGATCCTGGCTATTCTCCTCCTCGTGGGGCTGGGGAGAAGGTCTCCTGCTTGTTCTGGTCGGAGTTTAGCGATCTCATAGTGTTGGATTCAGATCTGGTTACATCATATGATGGTGATGGCAGACGCCATAAATTAATTACACGTTAAGGAATCTTACTCGGCTGTTGCCCAAATCAATATCCGTGCCAAGTATCTAGACCGGTTGTTGAATGCCAACCCCTGAAGATAGACGGGTGATTTCTTGAACGCACATTTTCCATCACTTGGACATCGAGTTGGTGAAATGTCCATGGAATTATCCAGGTCATCCAACAACCATAAATACTTTTGTCTTGAAGACAATGTTGGAAATCTGTCCTCATAGTCCTTTTTTTTTCTCCCCGTTCTTAGGATGCTACCCTAGAACTGATATTTGCAGCTTATGCCACCACAGCCAGTGCCAGCACCTCACTTATTATGCAACTTCTCAAGCACCCGGCAGTGTTGGAAAAGCTGAGAGAGGAGCTAAGAGGGAATGGGATCCTCCATAATGGCTGTGTATGTGAAGGGGCTTTACGTGTGGACACCATCAGCAGTTTGCATTACCTGGACTGCGTCATTAAGGAGTTGCTGAGGCTCTTCAGTCCCATCTCGGGGGGATATCGGACTGTGCTGCAAACCTTTGAGTTAGATGTAAGTATTTCTAATGAACATCAGAATACAGCGTAAAAGAACATTTGAGCAAATAAAGCTTGGCTTTAAATGTTGGCTTTACTACTTGGCTTTTAGTAGTAAGGTTTCTGGTTCTTACTGAGGAGATCTAGCTGGTGGATGGAATCTCCATGAAAAAAATGCAACTTGAGGGAGAAAAATATGTCTGTAGCACCAACTATAGGTAGTCACCCTGAAAGTCAACCTGTTGGAGCCTACTAGAGAGCTGTTTTTGGGTCCTTTCTGCCTATAGGAGGCAGTAGAGAGATTTTTTTGCATAATTTTTCCCATGGACGATTGCTTGTAAGACTTTCTGCACCGGTTGTATCTTCTCATTGAAAACCAGTACCCGTCTCCCTCTTGAGCTGCTTTAAAGACATGTCATCCAGCCAACCAGTACGTGTACCCACGGATGTCTGGTTTGGTTATATTCCAAGGGCTCTTTATGGATCAAGATTGACTGCCAGGGTAGATAAGGATTTTTCCGTCTGCTAGCTTGCATACATCTGTGTATAATTTTATATCCACGGCCATATCTGAGCCAATTCTAACCGGAGCAATTGTTTTTTCCCATTCACAGGGCTTCCAAATTCCAAAAGGATGGAGTGTTATGTACAGCATCAGAGACACGCATGACACAGCTCCGGTCTTTAAAGACGTTGACGTTTTCGACCCCGATCGCTTTGGACAAGATCGCACAGAAGACAAAGATGGCCGGTTCCATTATTTGCCATTTGGTGGCGGAGTACGGAACTGCTTGGGCAAACAACTGGCCAAACTTTTCTTGAAGACCTTGGCAATAGAATTGGCCAGCATGAGCAGGTTTGAACTGGCGACCAGAACTTTTCCAAAAATCATGCCAGTTCCTGTGGTCCATCCAGCTGGCGAACTAAAAGTCAGATTTTATGGACTTGATTCCAACCAAAATGAAATTGTGACCGAGACAGAAGCCATGTTGGGAGCCACAGTGTAGCCTTCAATTTTTTGTTTGAACCATCGAGGAGAAGACAAAAATGGAAAATAAGCACACAATCAACAATTAGAGCTACACAGTAATGACCAAGAAAAATATATCCATAAGACTAACCTAAGTATACCAAACCACCAAACCATGAATATATCTCTGTGGAATGCTTAACTTAAATATCTTAACATGTATACTTTACGGAACCAGGTCCTGTATTTATGAATCCTGCTGCAAAGGAGGACACTTGGAGAACACCAGCTGGAGGTGGACTTCTCAAAAGGGTCATTGCCAAGCTGGTTGGTCTCCTCATTGAGATATTCTTGGATGGTCTCCAGCTGTTTACGAGACTTTCCCTTAAAGTTGCTTTTTCATCCTTATTCCAAAATCTTATTTCAGTGTTACACAATCAGGGATACCAGGGTTTTCCTACTGTTTTTATCTAAACCTGCCTTATTGTAAAAAAAAAATACCTTTTTTGACGTAAGCATAGTGTGATGGGTCAATATATTGAGTGTTTTATAGAATGCTAGTAGTTATTGAGTTTATATAAAGATCTAGAGAAGCATGACCCATAAAAATCACTGGAAGCACAGAATGTTCTTTCCAATAAGGTGTACAAGATGAAGCTAAAGGTGGACACCACTGATAGGTCTTCTTCTCCCCCATCCCATTATAGCACTTTGGTGATTAACATGGTTGGACCAAGTAGTTTTCAAAGTTCCATAGCTTGTCAGGCTGAAAAAGCCTTGGGTCTATCCAGTTCAGACTTTTCTCCTGCAATGTTGACCCAGAGGAAACCTTCTTCAGCTTAGAGAAAAAATTCCTTCCCGACTCCAAAAATGTCCAATCTATAGGAAGGAGGTCCATGCTGCTGGGAGGTATAAATAAGGAAATATACATTTAGCACATGAGGATTTATCTGTTTGAGAAAAAATTGAGATCTCTAGATTTAGAGGCCAGTGCCTTAACTGAACCAGGTCTTATCGACCCACTTTTCTGGTTGAGCAAGTATGTTTACCCAAAGAGCCGTCCACCAGTAGAGTGCTCGGACTCAGTGATCTGATTGTTTTACCTCTACAACATTCCTATTTCTCGTAGTTCAGTGGCCTTTCCTTTAACGCCCTTTACACACAGATTTTACGACAAAGGTTGCTGATGGCTTCATCCATGCTTTGTTGGACCAAGCTTCAGATACATCACTCATTTTACATGTGCTCCCCAATTTTTTATTTACGAAACCATTGAGTCATCACAGAGGAACCCATAGCTAATTCTCCATGTGGAACTAAGGCTGCAGTCATAGTTCTTGAGTTTTCCAAGCAGTTCATTGTCACATTCCAGAATTCTTGTTCCTAAATCCCAATATAAATACTTAATTCTATAATTCCATCTCATTTTGTCTGCTTCTAAAGTAGTATTGATCCAGTGGGATCTAAGTCATCTGTTGAGCTCAAACCAAGGAGCAGAATCACTCAGCTTAACCCCAGGAGTGGTGTACAGGTTCAATAGAAAGTCTGGGTCCGATTTATTAGTTGCGTTTTTTTTTTTAAATTTAAGTCACTTTTCTATATTTTTGTCTCATGGTATTGGTTTTTTTTTGCATCAAATTCTTCAAAGTAGCACATGTGGTTCATGAATAGAGTTGAGCAAATGTTTCAAAATTTGGTTCCGATTACGATCGGTGGCAAATATTGTTGTTACAATATTCGCTGAACACATCCGAACGTCACTGGAGTCAAAGGGAGGAGAAATGAGCCAATAAGTTCGGAATCAATCGTCAAAAATAAACTCGGTACCAATTTGGCAAATTCAGATTTGGCGACCGATTCCGAACATATTCTCTAAACTCTATTGATGAATTGTGCATCAGATCAAAAACACATTTTATTTTTCCTTTTAACTTTTTTAAACTTTTTTTTTTTACATCAAAAAGTCAAGTGTTCTGCTAAAATGTCATCAAATTTGTTCCCCCCCCAAAAAAAACTCATTCATACATAAAATCACTTTACATTTGCGTAAAAAAAGTGAAAACTTTTTAAAAAAAGTCACAATTGAAGAATCAGCCAAAAATATCTGGAAAATTCCAAAGGCTCAGATTAAAAAAACGAATAAGACGCAAATGAAAAACGCCAAAAACTAGGCAAAAAAAACTAATTTGCCGCTCTGCTCGAGGCTCAGTGGAACGCCACTGCCCCTTGGTTTGAGTCAACCTGGACCACCACCGATCAATTCTCCTAAGGGCTATAACATATCAGAAATGTTTAAGGTTTTAGAACACAGACTTAGTGAACATATTCTGAATATTGCATCCCAAAAAAAAGCAATTTTTTAAAATGTTTCTTTAGACCATTTCTATCTTCTAATGGGGCAAAGACTTTAGCTTTTCCATGTTTACTTTTTAACAGTAAAGCATTAAGCCTGGATTCATATCTATGTGGATATTTGGTAATAAGTAAGCTAGATGAATCTCGTATTAATGAGGTTTACATCAGATGGAAAAATAGCAGTCACTGGAGTGCTCCCTTTATGCTACCCTGTGTATTATTTATATACTATTTATTCACTATAAGAACATAAAGCTGGTGGAGTTGTACATGTCAGTCCCAAAGGATCTTCAGTTGCGTCAGAGAAATCGTCCTTCTTTTCCACCACCCTCAGTGCTCTAAAGACAGACTGCCCCGGACCGAAAATTCCAATTTTTCACTTTGAAACTTATTTCCACCGTCGTCAAATGATACAGTTGTCCCAAGTTCATTAATGATATTCCGGCCGATCCAAAACTCTGAACATTCTCCATAAGGGCCAAGAAATTTGTAGAGCAATTTCTCATGTTACACCGGAAAGTTGTAACCATTTATATTGTAATTGATAACGCCGTCAGCCCTGGTCATGTCCGGTGCACGGCACGTTGCCTACAACCTTCTCTCCCTTCGAGAACAAGTGCATTTGGCCAATTTTTTTTTTTTATCTTGATGTTTTCTACATTTTTAAGATTTTGTAGACTCCCCAACAATTGCGGATACACATCATATATCACAGGGACTATCCATGAAGTGATTCGAAACGTGATAGACCAGCTACAGACGAGGCGGTTACTGGACCTCATGGGTACAGTCATCATGTCAGACATTAGGTCCTTCAGAGGATTTTCAGACCTTTGATAGACCAGTCTATATCATAAAGGGATATTCTCATCTCATTCACCGCATATGTCATGAATGTGTGTTAGATCCTGGTCCCACCTCTACGACGTGCACCTATTTAGAGAATGTGGATTCTACCTATGAAGGAGTGGATAGTCATGACTAGCATTCCTTTCTGGCCGCACATGCGCAGTTCTCTCCATTTACTTCCGGCCACACACGTGCAGCTCTCGCCATGTATTTCTAGCCGCACACGTCCAGTTCCCTCCATTTCTTGGTTAACATAAGGAGCTCTCTCCATCCCCTTTTGGCCACACATGCACAGCTCTCTCCCTTTCCTTATGGTTTTCTATGTACAGCTGTTTTTTTTCACTTCTGGCTGCGCATGCACAGCTTGCTCCATTTAGTCCTAGCTGCACATGCGCAGCTTGCTCTGTTTACTTCTGCCTGTGCATTCGCTGCTCTATCCATCAGCTTTTTTTGGAAGTTCCAAAAAATAAGCAAGCAATTTTCAGAAATCATATAGAACTGAATGTAGAGAGCATTCTTTACAATGGCCATTTTACAGGAGTGAGGTTTCCCCTTATTGAGTTGAGAATACCCCGGTAACAGTTTGTGTAGGAGCTTAAGCACGCTTTGGATGCAGTTTTTTTTTAATCATAATGATCAAAGTATCCACTACGTATCAATAAAATTACTCTTGAAGGACTATATTGTGTTCTTCAAAGTTTCCATGGCCAATGGTAGAGGTTCAGATATGTAGACGACATCCATTTAGGTTCAGATATGTAGACGACATCCATTTAGGTTCAGATATGTAGACGACATCCATTTACATGAATCTGGAGCGCTTGACATGTTTTTTGGTTATATATGATATAGATATATAAATTGGTCTGTTTTTGATACTATTTTCATTATTTGACACCTCAGCCCCTTGCCGCCATCATTTGAATGCTTCTTCACAACCATCCATTCCTGGCCATAGAGCTCGACTAGAAGGTCACAATCACCCATGATCCTGCAACCGATTTGCAGATTAAGCACTTTGAATGTTATTTTTTAAATTTTTTTTCGCTTGTCCCGCCCGATGAATAAATTCACAAAAGTATTTTCTACGCGACATTCACTGACATCGCCCCCTATCTTATAAACTATTCAAAGCGCTATTTTTTTGTTATATTTCAGATAGATGTGTAGAATAAAGTTTTCGTCCCTCCTGTTGTTAAATAATTGTTATTTAGTAAAGTATGGTTCTCCCTGTACACATTGTCCAGATATTAATATGTTTATATAGCTGTCATTTTTAATATTAAAAGAAGCACTTGTGTTTTTATTATTATTATTTTTATTATTTTTTTTTTGGTTATTATGAATCGATGCCCAATGAGCTCGTCTCCTGTTTTCTATGTCATGTGGTTTTTCCGATGTATGTATATAATATTATGTGTCATATATTAAAAATTTAATGTTGTGTATTTTGTGATCTTAAAATAATCAGTACAACAATTTTATAGAGTTCAGTAATAAAAAGATGAAAAGACATAAAGATTGTGTTTCTGGCTCGTTTATCCTGACGTCTGCCGACTACATAATGGGGGGAGATGTTTCCAATCGATTTGAGCCAGTTTTTGGACTTAAACCGCACCTAAGAGTGTCAAAAGTCGTTCGCCAAAATTGTGAAACTTTTCCAATAAGTTTTGGAAAAGTTAAAAGAGGTGTGGTTTCATTGGAGTGGGCGGGTTCTCAAAGTTTTCATCAAGTGAATTTAGAAGGACTCAAGAAAATATTGCATTTTGGATGAAAATCTTCTAATTCAAAAGTACTTTTTCTTTTACTTAAATGCCAGTATTCTGAGTTCAAAATAATTTTTGCCATTGGACAAATTTTTCAGCACCTTTTACAGATTCTTTGATCATTGCTGGCTGCAGAATGAGTTAACTGGGAATCAATCAGTGAGATCATGCTTAATGAAAACATTTGTAACTCTTTTATCTGTCTTTTTATGAACTCCTTGGGATTTCCTTGTTGGATGTCGATCCTTTGGTAGTGAAGATAAGGTACCATAAAAACTTTCAGACCAACAAAGTTTTTAGCTCGTAGTCCTTAGTTGTGGAAAAAAAAATACTGTGCTGGCCATAATTCTTCAAAAATTCTACAACAAAAACACAAAACTCCTGAAGAAGCACTCCAGGGAAACAGTCCAGTTCGCCCCTTGTTCACACTTACATTTTACCTATCTGTAATTTGTTGTTTCTTGTTTTATATTCCACCCATGAGATATAAAACCATAGATACCTGTTGGAACTTTCTGCATGACTGTTTTTTTAAGTATGTAGTAAATCCCAACAGATTTCTATGGGTTTTTAACCCATAAGTTGAAGATAAAACTTATGTTTTGCATTTCCTTAGTTCCCATGTGTTAATTTGTTCTGTTTTTTTTTCCCATCATTTATATTTCTGTAAAATGACAAGAACTTTAGAAATATAATAAATCTCATAACCAAAAAATGGAACAAATACGGATGAAAAAGAGACAATTCAGAACGCAAAAAAAGAAGAAAATGGAACAAAATTCTTTTTTAATTCATATTTTCATAAACAAGTGGGAATGAGCCCAACGAGGGCCAGGAAAGATCCTGCATCAGTAGTAAAATAAAATCGTTATGGCTGCTGAAAAGCAGAGACAAAGACGGAAAAAAAAAGCCGATCCTTAAAGAGTTAAAAAAACACACCCCATCAGCTGAACATGCTGGGATCCAGGATCATCAAGCCAATATTAATCCCAACTAGTGATGAGCGAGTATGCTCGTTGCTCGGGTTTTCCCAAGCACGCTCGGGTAGTCTCCGAGTATTTGGAAGTGCTTGGAGATTTAGTTTCTGTTGCTGCAGCTGCATGATTTGCGGCTACTTGACAGCCTGAATACATGTGGGGATTGCCTGTTTGTTAGGGAATTCCCACATGTATTCAGGCTGTCGAGCATCTGCAAATCATGCAGCTACGGCAACAGAAACTAAATCTCCGACCACTTCCAAATACTCGGAGACTACCCGAGCATGCTCAGGTGATCTCCGAGTATTTGGAAGTGCTCGGAGATTTAGCTTCTGTTGCCGCAGCTGCATGATTTGTGGCTACTAGACAGCCTGAATACCTGTGGAGATTGCCTGTTTGTTAGGGAATTCCCACATGTATTCAGGCTGTCTAGCTGTCGCAAATCATGCAGCTACGGCAACAGAAACTAAATCTCCGAGCACTTCCAAATACTCGGAGACCACTCAAGCGTGCTCGGGATAACCCGAGCAACAAATATACTCGCTCATCACTAGCGATTATGTATGCAACGGAACCAAATGTTATTTTTTATTTTTTTTTTAGATTTTATGCACCTTCTAGGAAAAAGGAGAGTATTTTTTTAACTTTTAGATTTCTTTAAACTTCCTTTTCATTACTTTTTCATTTGTCCCTCCCCCACCTTGCCGGGACTGGAAATTGAGATTGTTTGTACGATACAACACAATACTGTATTATTGCAGTGTATCATAAACTTACCGATCCCCTATGAGGTCCATTCAGTAGACCCCTTATAACCAGGACAATTACAATGGCAATCTGCAGTCACGGTGGGAGAAGGGGGCTGTTGGGTGTCGTCCATTTCCAACCTCTTAAATGCTAAAGTCACAGTTTGCAGAAGCATCTAAGAGGTTAAACTGTTGCATTGCGAGCTTGTTCCACATTAGTTACACTTGGGTGCCAGTTGTATAACACAGCCGGCACCAGGGAGTAAATCAGCCGTGAATGCACAGCGGTTGTCGCCAATGGAAATCTGGTCCTAGTGGGCTCCCCAGTCGCAGTGGGCACCGGAACTTGCTCGGATTAGCATTGTGCACCAGATTAGTGCCTATAAGTAGGGATGAGCGGCCCCATGGACGTTTGGGTTATGGTAGCAGACCTGAACGTTATTCCAAAGTTCGATACAGGTACCAGAACTTTACCCAAACATCAACCAGAACCCAAATCCTATTGAAAACAATGAGGTCCCTGACTTTTGAGCTGGAAAATTCTCTCTCTAACTCCGGACATTGCATTGACGGCCAGTAAAAGTCTGTGTTCAGCCTTGAGCACTGGACAGTTAGTGAACCCCAAACATTTACGATCAGGTTCACTCATCTCTACCCATAAGACTCATCTTTCTCTCTCCCTGAGAGAGAGAATTTTCCAGCTCAAATGTCCGGGTTCCCATAATTTTCAATAGAATTCTGGTTCTGGTTGAAGTTCGGGTTCAGTTCTGGAACCTAAACTGAACTTTGTAATAAAGTTCGGGTCGGGTACAAGAACTCGAACTTCCATGGGTCTGCTCATCCCTACTCATCTTCCCTCTTTGACTTTCCCCACTTTGCACCTACAGAACTTAATGGTGGAAAACGATTCCGATCCGATCTGAAAATCCTCACCTTCATTCAGCCTCCTTGGCATTCCTTCTTCAGAAAAATGGCTAAACAGCGACAGCAATTTTGTGAATCAGAAATGTGCTGCAGACGGCTGTCGCCACCCCGCCTCCAGTCTTTTTGGTGGTCTACACTGAAGCGTAGCATCGATTACATAATTAATGTCTTTGTTCATTATCTGATTCCTTCTGGCATTGACCTGATCTGCGAGGATGCGGCCGCCATATTTCCTCCTTTCCCAACTTTTCCTTTAGAATTTTGCTTAAAAGGAAGAACTACTTGACCTCAAGTATCTCGAGCACAAAGGTTGAGAAAGTGGGAAGGCAAAACGTACATATGGGTGACTCCGTCACAGCCGGGCCGTGATGCTTGCCAGATATGTGTGATCTAAATGTTTCTGCAACCTTGGAGACACTGAGGTCGACACACTGCAACGCCCCGGCAAAATGGAAGGATGGAGTCAGGCAAATTCCACTATCCAAGCCGAAATGTCAGCGGGAGGTTAGAGACGGCAGTTATTGCACATCATGGATTTGGAAGGGTAATATCCATAGAGTCATATTAGATAAATCGGGGAGGACAAGTGATACTCTGGACGATGCAACCTCCACCAAAATCTGTATTTCACAGTTATAGATGTGTCTAAAAGCCATAAATGTCAAAGTACGCGGGAGCAGGGGAAGCAGAATTGCTCACAGGAAGCGGCACGCCGCGCCCTAGGAAGATTCTGCGGCATCTGGGAGATTTGCCATTTTTTCTGGGAGACCAGGAGGCCTTCTCTTTTCTGGGAGAGTTGCAAAGTATGTTTTTGCATCCTACAGTCATGGACAAAAGTTTTGAGAATGACACAAATATTAATTTTTACAAAGTCTACTGCTTCACTTTTTCTAATGGCAATTTGCATATACTCCAGAATGTTATAAAGAGTGATCAGCTTAACAGCAATTACTTGTAAAGTCAATATTTGGCTAGAAAATGAACTTTATCCCCCAAAACACATTTCAACATCATTGCAGCCCTGCCTTAAAAGGACCAGCTAACCTCTCTTCAGTGATTGCTCCATTAACACAGGTGTGGGTGTTGATGAGGACATGGCTGGAGATCAATCTGTCATGATTAAGTAAGAATGACACCACTGGACACTTTAAAAGGAGGCTGGTGCTTGGCATCATTGTTTCTCCTCTGTTAACCATGGTTATCTCTAAAGAAACACGTTCAGTCATCATTGCAATGCACAAAAATGGCCTAACAGGGAAGAGTATCACAGCTAGAAAGATTGCACCTCAGTCAACAATCTATCGCATCATCAAGAACTTCAAGGAGAGAGGTTCCATTGTTGCCAAAAAGGCTCCAGGGCGCCCAAGAAAGACCAGCAAGCGCCAGGACCGTCTCTTAAAAGTGTTTCAGCTGCGGGATCGGGCTACCAGCAGTGCAGAGCTTGCTCAGGAATGGCAGCAGGCAGGTGTGAGTGCATCTGCACGCACTGTGAGGCGGAGACTCTTGGAGCAAGGCCTGGTCTCAAGGAGGGCAGCAAAGAAGCCACTTCTCTCCAGAAAAAACATCATGGACAGACTGATATTCTGCAAAAGGTACAGGCAGTGGACTGCTGAGGACTGGGGTAAAGTTATTTTCTCTGATGAATCCCCTTTTCGATTGTTTGGGACATCAGGAAAACGCCTCATTCGGAGAAGACAAGGTGAGCGCTACCACCAGTCTTTTCTCATGCAAACTGTTAAGCATCCTGAAACCATTCATGTGTGGGGTTGCTTCTCAGCCAAGGGAATCGGCTCTCTCACAGTCTTGCCTAAAAACACAGCCATGAAGAAAGAATGGTACCAGAATGTCCTCCAAGAGCAACTTCTCCCAACCCTCCAAGAGCAGTTTGGCGATCACAATGCCTTTTCCAGCATGATGGAGCACCTTGCCATAAAAGCAAAGGTGATAACTAAATGGCTCAGGAACAAAACATAGAGATTTTGGGTCCATGGCCTGGAAACTCCCAGATCTTAATCCCATTGAGAACTTGTGGTCAATCATCAAGAGACGGGTGGACAAACAAAAACCTAAAAATTCTGACAAAATGAAAGCATTGATTGTGCAAGAATGGACTGCTATCAGTCAGGATTTGGTCCAGAAGTTGATTGAGAGCATGCCAGGGAGAATTGTAGAGGTCCTGAAGAAGAAGGGTCAACACTGCAAATATTGACTTGCTGAATTAACTCATTCTAACTGTCAATATAAGCTTTTGTTACTCACATGTTTGCAATTATATTTTTGTCTGTGATAAAAACATCTGTCAAACACACATAAAAACCAGAGGGCAGCAGATCATGTGAAAATATAATATTTGTGTCATTCTCAAAACTTTTGGCCATGACTGTACTATACTATACTTGTAAAATTTGTAGTTTATAATGCACATTTTGATCTTAGTCTACATGTCACGTCAAGGCGAGAACCCTCAGATGGGTCCTCGCGCCACACAAAAGAACCTGTCTACTTTTGTGAGAACCCTCAGATGGGTCCTCGCGCCACACAAAGAACCTGTTTTCTTTTGTGAAAACCCTCAGATGGGTCCTCGCGCCACACAAAGAACCTGTCTACTTTTGTGAGAACCCTCAGATGGGTCCTCGCGCCACACAAAGAACCTGTCTTCTTTTGTGAGAACCCTCAGATGGGTCCTCGCGCCACACAATGAACCTGTCTACTTTTGTGAGAACCCTCAGATGGTTCCTCGCGCCACACAAAGAACCTGTCTTCTTTTGTGAAAACCCTCAGATGGGTCCTTGCGCTACACAAAGAACCTGTCTACTTTTGTGAGAACCCTCAGATGGGTCCTCGCGCCACACAAAGAACCTGTCTTCTTTTGTGAGAACCCTCAGATGGGTCCTCGCGCCACACAAAGAACCTGTCTACTTTTGTGAGAACCCTCAGATGGTTCCTCGTGCTACACAAAGAACCTGTCTGCTTTTGCGAGGACCTCGCACCACACAAAGAACCTGTCTACTTTTGAGAGGACCTCGCGCCACAGAAAGAACCTGTCTGCTTTTGAGAGGACCTCGCGCCACAGAAAGAACCTGTCTGCTTTTGCTATAATGAAAGATTATTGTAGCAATGGAAGTCATAATGGGGGTGTGCTGCAAAACAAGTCATTGTAGAGTAAAGGGGCCTCTGTCTACCCCTTGGGTAAAATTCTGAAAACCACAGATCAGCTAAAATTTTTCCATTTTTTATACTACTGTAGAAATCTTCTAAAAATGTTCTCTTCTGCCTGGAGAAACCCTGTCCCATTGGTTCAATTTATTGATTTCTAGATTTTACCATCATCACAAAGAAATAAATGTGGGGCAGTTCAAAGCTGTGTTCGAGAAAAAGGTAGGCATATCCAGACTTTTTTTGATAAAAAATTGCAAAATATTTTATTTGTAGAGATGATCCTCCATGATCAAGGACTGAGATTCAGTTCGAAACATGTAGGAAAAGCTCTCACATGTATTATTTTTTCTCTATAGTGCTAATGAATGTTTTGTTTTATTCAATTCTACAAATAAAATTAATATAATTGAAAAAATACAACGTAATCAATTCCTGAGTTGTCAGATCTGGTGAAATCCTTTAGCATGTGAAGATCTCCAAGATCTGGGCAGGACTTGGTCTCCATATAACAGATGTCGGAAACACCATAATCCATGATGGATGAAGATTGGATTGCCAATAATCAATTGCTCTTGAGTCTTGACACAAGTTGTAAAAACAGCAAACTTTGGAAAATTTCTAAAAAAGAACGATGTGAGTAGCGCTTTCCCCTGTAAGAAGAGCTGGTCTACGTTTTGGTGGATCTGTGCTTCGATGCTGTGGCAGAATGAAATCCACTAAGACATGAAGGAGTCAAATGTTGCACATTCATGGATCAGTTGTCTCTTACATTCCTCCAAGAACACATTCGTACCGCCGACTCCTGTCCCATCTCCAGGATGTGAAGTGCCTACTGAACCCAGCCCCGACCCCCTTGTCTAACCTCTACAAACACTCTGCTATTTATCCTCTTATAGTTTGCATTTTAATTACTATAACAGAAATTTTCCAAAGACGGAGCGAGCACAAAGTGGCTGTTGTTCGGAGTGAGTGCACTGGCTGACGGCGTAGACCGAAGGGCTCTTGAGTTGAGTTTCTCTGGTGCCTGACCGCAGGCTCTGAATCCATTTCCCATTTTTTATGCTGAAAAGATATGGAAAAGAAGCCACATCTGGGGCATATTCCAGGAGCAACAAAGATCCCAGCAGGTGTTCCCCTCCGCACGCTATTCTTGGACTTTTTATAACCTCTATGATTTTCAATTTAAAATAATAAATTACATTTTTCTTCTTACAGAAACCCGACACGGAGCATGGAGGATATACAGTACGTGTGTGGGTGAGTCTACTAGGGGTTTCTGGTCTACCGAAAACATTGTTCTTTATGATGGAACATTAACAAAGTGGAGAAATCACCTACGAAAATTGCAAACTCCTGGTTACATAATTCAAGGTTAACCAATTATCCTACCTTGCCGATCCAGAAGGTCAAACGTCCAACCACCCTTCGTCCCGGAGAAAGTTTCCAGTTAATCTACTTGTAACCCTCTTAGAGATGAGCAAATATATTCCAGTGGAAATTAGTTCTACACGAATTTTTGAAAATATGGATTTTGTTAAATTTGCTTTGTGCAGAATCAGCAAACTGGCTGCCAGCTGAATCTCATTTTGTTGAACCATAGATGACTGGCAAAATTAAAAAAAAAACCAATAACGTGTACTCACCTCACTGCTCACCTGTCTGGACCCTCTGCTGCTTGCTGACCACAATCTGGTCCTCAGAGCTCTTCTCTGCTCCTTATAGATGTGTGAAGGTGACAGAGGTCCCTGCGCGTTGCATGTACTTGTGATGTCACAACTGCAAAGTGCAGTGACCTCTAAGACCTGGTGGTGGCCAGAAGTCCCAGGTAGTGGACAGCGGTCTATAGGTTGAGTATGTCACCTTCTCGAAATAGCATTTGTCATGATTAATGAAGGTTTCCATTAAGTATTGATCCATTTGAATTCTAATTTCGTAAGAGGATGTTGTGGTTTGAGTATAAGATTTATGTTACCAACCTGTCCTAGCTCAAGATCCGGGTTTTGGTTCCTTCTCCTAGGGCTGGTTCCCTTTGTACAAGTCCACGCCGTATTACTGTGGTAACCAAGAAAGATACTTGCCATCATCACCCAAATATTTGGCATGGGCCAATAATGGCCACAAGGGTAATGACGTAAGTAATTAAGTGCAAATACTAAGAATAATTTTGTTAAATAAAAGTCTTTTCTACGTGAAAAAAGACTTATCTTTCTCACATGTGGGACAAGACAAATCCACAATTTGTCCCATGATACAGTTTGTGTTCCATGGGAAATATTTTTTTATATTTGGTTTCTTCAATTAAAAAACCCCAAAACATAATCTTTGTCATAAAGTGGACAAATCTCTACATCTGTGGCCAACTTAATAAATGAAGGAATCATAGAGAAGATAAGGTCCATGCCTTGATGAGGGAATCTATGGGGATGACTACTTTATTTGCCTTTCCCCATATATACAGGTCCATATGGGATCTCCACTCACCTAAATACTAAATTGTAGGATGAACTATCATTTTGAAAATATATCCCCACATAGAAGAACATAGAAAGGTGACAGAAGTGACGTCAGTCAAGAAGGTCCATTCACCTCCCTCAAACACGAGTCCGGTCTCACATATATTCGGCCACACACATCGTGCGTTTTTTAATATTGAAAATATTTTCTACAGGAAATGATCTGTAATAAAATATAAACATTGGGAAACATATTTTATTGTCCTCGAGGGAGATATTAGTTAATGGGGATGTATGAAGCTTGCCCATATGAACAGTGAGATCAGGATGATGATTCCTTGGTTACAGTACACAACTATCAACAGAAACGAGGAGCAACCAGCAATGTATGACTGTAAGAGGGGGATCCAATAGTCCAGCAGATGATAATCCAAAGATATTATGGTGGGATTTTACGTATCAGACAACGCTTTAGAAGTAAATGGAGGATGCAGCAGAGGGGAAGTTAGAAGACTCCTAAAAGTATCTGACAATGAGCTGACATCACCAACATATACACCCGTCAGCCATAATCACTGACAGGTGAAGAGAAATGCATGGATTATTTGATGGCATTGGCACCAGCCATGGATGGATATATTACACAGAAAGTGAACAATCAATTTTTGATATTAAAATCTTGGAGACAAGAAAAAATAGTCAAGCGAAACGATCTGAGTCACTTTGACTAGGGCCAAAAGGTGATGTCTAGATGATGGGATCATAGCATCTGAAAAACAGCTTGTCTTGTGTTGTGTTCCCTGCCCTGCTACCAAGTCATATGCACCTCAATAAGCATTTGAACCCACATACTGGATACAGCAGGTCTTGAAGGGTTTTTCTGGTGTACGTCAGGTCTTGTAGGGTGTTCCTGGTATATGTCAGGTCTTGTGGGGTGTTCCCTGTATATAATAGGTCTTGTAGGGTGTTCCTGGTATATGCCAAGTCTTGTGGGGTGTTCCCGGTATACAGCAGGTCTTGTGGAGTGTTCCCGGTATATGGTAGGTCTTGTAGGGTGTTCTCAGTATATGCCAGGTCTTGTAGGGTGTTCTCAGTATACAGCAGGTCTTGTGGGGTGTTCCCAGTATACGACAGGTCTTCTAGGGTGTTCCTGGTATATGGAAGGTCTTGTGGGGTGTTTCCAGTATATGAAAGGTCTTGTAGGGTGTTTATGTATTAAGTAGGCGCCATGTAAACAAAAATCAGCAGCCACTGGCCATAGTTTACCAGGTGGTAAGCAGACTGACTGGGGCAACAGACGGGTCAGACAGGGAGTCCGACGCGCGTTTCGGATACACGATCCTTCCCCCGATGAAGGATCGTGTATCTGATACGCGCGTCAGGCTTCCTGTCTGACCCGTCTGTTGCCCCAGTCAGTCTGCTTACCACCAGGTAAACTATGGCCAGTCTGCTTAATTTGTGTTAATTTGTGCTAGTGGCTGCTGATTTTTGTTTACATGGCGCCTACTTAATACTGTGCAATTGTACCCGGCTATCCATGCTTGCTAGCGGTATGCACATATATATACCTTATATGGCCACATATATATAATTTGTATTTAGTAACCTTTATAGACCTATTATTATGATGTAATAAAATGTGCACTTTTGTATATTTTTGGACTTTATGGTCGTGTTTTTTGAGGTTTCTTAATTGTCTGGTATACAGCAGGTCTTGTAGGGTGCTCCTGGTATACAGCAGGTCTTGTGGGGTGGTCCCGGTATACTTCAGGTCTTGTAGGGTGTTCACGTTATACGGTAGGTCTTGTGGGGTGTTCCTGGTATACGGCAGGTCTTGTAGGGTGTTCCTGGTATACAGCAGGTCTTGTGGGGTGTTCCCGGTATGCTTCAAGTCTTGTAGTGTGTTCCTGGCATACGGCAGGTTTTTGGGGTGTTTCCGGTATATGGTAGGTCTTGTAGGGTGATCTCGGTATATGCCAGGTATTGCAGGATGTTCTCGGTATACAACAGGTCTTGTGAGGTGTTTCCGGTGTACGACATGTCATGTAGGGTGTTCCTGGTATACGGAAGGTCTTGTGGGGTGTTCCCGGTATATTGTAGGTCTTGTAGGGTGTTCATGTATATGGAAGGTCTTCTGGAGTGTTCCCGGTATATGAAAGGTCTTGTAGGGTGTTCATAGTATACGGCAGGTCTTGTGGGGAGTTTCCGGTATGCGACAGGTCTTGTGGGGTGTTGCTGGTATACGACAGGGCTTGTATGGTGTTCCCGGTATATGGCAGGTCTTGAGGGTTGTTCCTTTTACACTGTAGGTCTTGTAGGATGTTCCTGGTACAAGGCAGGTCTTGTGGGGTGTTCCTGGTATACGGTAGATCTTGTGGGTGTTCCCGGTATATGGTTGGTCTTGTAGGATGTTCCTGGTATACATCAGATCTTGTAGGGTGTTCCTCGTATGCAGCAGGTCTTGTAGGGTGTTCCTGGTATACGGCAGGCCTTGTGTTGTGTTCCCAGTATACGGCAGGTCTTGTAGGGTGTTCCTGGTATACATTAGGTCTTGTGTTGGGTTCCCAGTGTTTGACAAGTGTTGTAGGGTGTTCCTGGTATACGGCAGGTCTTGTTGGTGTTCCCAGTATATGACAGGTCTTATAGGGTGTTCCTGGTATATGGCAGGTCTTGTGGGGTGTTCCCAGTATACGGCAGTTCTTGTGGGGTGTTCCTGGTACACAGCAGTTCTTGTGGGGTGTTCCTGGTACACAGCAGGTCTTGTGGGGTGTTCCTGGTTTACGGCAGGTCTTGTTTGGTGTTTCCAGTATACGACAGGTCTTCTAGGGTGTTCCTGGTATACGGAAGGTCTTGTGAGGTGTTCCTGGTATACGACAGTTCTTTTGGGGTGTTCCTGGTACACAGCAGATCTTGTGGGGTGTTCCTGGTTTACGGCAGGTCTTGTGGGGTGTTTCCAGTATACGACAGGTCTTCTAGGGTGTGTCACGGGTGTGTCGCGGCGAAGATCGTCGCGATTGCACACCCTGACTTCGCACAGCTGAGTTTCTGGTGCTGGGTGTTTTTCGGCACTGAGGGAGTTAATTCTTTCTCTCTCGGTGCTGGACTGACCAGCCTCGCCCAGCTGCGATTGATGTTTTGTTAATTAGCTTCCTTCTTATACCTGCTGGTCTGCTTGGGAAGTTGTCGGTGAAAGCATTCATTCAGACCAGCAGAGCGGATCGTTTCTGAGAAGACTTAAGCTAAGAGTGCCTGTTGTGGTTTATCCTCTCCTCGCTTATTGTTTATCTCCTTAACCTTTTGTGCTCCTCTGTAGTGGAAGTTTTGTATGCATGGCAGTGTTTTCTTTACCCCTTGTCTGTCTTGTTTATCTTAGACTATGTGTAAGCTGTGACCTGCCCATTCCCTGTGGTGGTAATCAGGGTCCTTCTCAGGACTAGATTACAGTGGTCAGGGATCTACAGGAGACAGGGTTACGCTGGCGGCCTGGACCTCTGTACCATTAACAGTACCTCCAGGTAGAGGGACTAGTCAGGACCCCAGTTCAGGGTCAGCATAGACCCCGGTCCACCTCTATCCTGAGACAGCGTGACACGTACACAGGATAGACCCACAATACATAGGATATTATGTCAGGTAAGACATTGCTGGCAGATACTATGTATACATGTTGATATTTTCTATTATAGGAAATATAGAATGATGTCACATTAGGTATATGTTACTATCATAGAATATATCTGTTATACGTCGTGACATTTTCACCGACCACACTAAAAGATTCTCCCCAGCTACCATGGATCCAGTAGCCCAGTTAGCTCAGCAGTTGCAGAGTTTCTCCATGGAGCTGACGGACGTTAAGTCCAAGGTTTTGTACCCCCGGGAGCAAACCAGATCTGAACCTAAAGTAGCTCTCCCGGACAGGTTCACTGGTGGGCGGGATAAATTTTTTACCTTCCGGGAGGCATGTAAATTATATTTTCGGCTACGGCCTCGGTCTTCGGGGAGTGAAGATCAGAGGGTGGGAATTGTCATCTCGCTCTTACAAGGGGACCCTCAATCCTGGGCGTTCTCTCTTCCTCCGGACTCCCCGGCTCTCCAGTCAGTAGATCGATTTTTTACAGCCCTGGGTCTGGTATATGATGACCCGGATCGGGTCCCCCTTGCTGAAATGAAGTTACGTAAGATACAGCAGGGAGATCGTCCGGCGGAGGAATTTTCTTCTGAGTTCCGTAGATGGGCCACAGATACTCAGTGGAATGACCCAGCTCTTAGGAGCCAGTTTTGTCAAGGATTATCTGACAAATTAAAAGATGTGTTGGCTCAGTATGATTCTCCCCCGTCACTGGAGGCCGCTATGGCCCTTGCTATTCGCATTTATAGACGGCTTCGGGAGAGGTGCGAGGTAGCTCCACCCCCTGTGATGACTCCACCTTCTACTATAGTCCCTTATATTGAGGTTCCCCTGGTTTGTTCTGAGGAGCCTATGCAGTTAGGAGGGACATCGTTTCGAGGGAGGGGATCGGTGGTGCGCCGCAAGACAGGAAAGTGTTACTTCTGCGGGAGAAAGGGACATTTTGTTGGGGGGTGTCCATCCCGTACTTTGCTGAGCAAGGAGTCGCCGGAAAACTGTTGATCCCAGGTTGTGTGGTGGACGACAATCTGGGAGTATGTATTTCGTCCCCAAGTCCGTCTCAGTTTCTCATACCAGCGGAGGTGGTGGTAGGTACGAGAACTGAAAGGATTTCTGTTCTTCTGGATAGTGGGGCCGCGGCTAATCTGGTGGACGCTCGGTTTGCCCAGGTGCAAGGTATGCAACTGAGTGTATTGGCCAAACCTATCCCTATATTCTCTATTGACGCCAGGCCTCTCGGTCAAGGTAGCTTTTTGCAAGCCGTGCATAACATAGACCTTCGAGTGGGGGCAATACATAAAGAACTATTGTCTTGTTATGTGTTGGAGGGCCTTCCCACTCCTATTGTGTTGGGACTTCCTTGGTTAACTAAACATAACCCAGTTATTAATTGGCAATCCAGAGAGATAAGCCAGTGGGGTGAATTTTGCAATAGTAACTGCATGAACACGGTCATCGGTGCGGTCGTGCCTAGAACCTTACCTCCTTTTCTGGAGGACTTTGAGGATGTGTTTTCAGAGGAAGGGTGTCAAGAATTACCTCCTCATCGCGCGTATGACTGTGCTATAAAATTGCTTCCTGATGCTAAGTTACCAAAATCTAGGTTATATAACCTTTCTGGTCCTGAGAGGCAAGCTATGAAGGATTATATTTCGGAAAGTCTGGCCAAGGGGCATATTAGACCTTCATCTTCCCCAGTGGCCGCGGGGTTCTTCTTTGTGAAGAAAAAAGATGGAGGCCTACGCCCTTGCCTGGATTTCCATGAGCTTAATCGGATTACGGTTCGAGATCCGTATCCGCTCCCACTTATTCCTGATCTCTTCAATCAGATTGTGGGCGCCAAATGGTTCTCTAAGTTGGATCTCAGGGGGGCGTATAATCTGATTAGGATAAAGGAGGGGGATGAGTGGAAGACGGCGTTTAACACTCCGAAGGGACATTATGAGAACCTTGTCATGCCTTTCGGTCTGACTACTGCCCCGGCGGTGTTTCAACATTTTGTTAATGACATCTTTCGCCACCTAGTGGGACAGTTTGTTGTCATTTATCTAGATGACATCTTAATTTACTCGCCGGATCTTGTGTCTCATCAGGAGCATGTGAGACAGGTGTTGCAGATCTTGCGAGATAATAAACTGTACGCCAAATGGGAGAAGTGTGTATTCGCCGTACAAGAACTTCAGTTTTTAGGATTCCTGGTGTCAGCTTCCGGTTTCCGTATGGACCCTGGGAAAGTGAAGGCTGTGCTTGAATGGGATCGGCCAGAGGATCTTAAAGCACTGCAGCGTTTCCTGGGGTTTGCTAACTACTACTGGAAATTTATTCGTAATTTCTCATCCGTTGTCAAACCTCTCACTGACATGACAAAAAAAGGGACGGATTTTTCTAGGTGGTCTGACAAAGCTTGTCAAGCATTTTCCTCCTTGAAAAAATGTTTTGCTTCAGCACCCATACTCATCCAACCTGATGCATCACAACCGTTCATTGTGGAGGTAGACGCATCTGACGTAGGAGTGGGTGCGGTATTATCTCAAGGTCCGTCCCCTGGTAAATGGTATCCGTGCGCTTTCTTCTCTAACAAAATTGTCGTCCGCCGAGAGGAATTATGATGTCGGCAATAGGGAACTCTTGGCCATTAAGTTAGCTTTTGAAGAGTGGCGTCACTTTTTGGAGGGGGCAGTCCACCCGGTCACCGTCATTACTGATCACAAGAACCTGCTGTATTTAGAGTCTGCTAAACGTCTGAATTCCAGACAAGCTAGATGGTCGTTGTTTTTTACCAGGTTTAATTTTGTCGTCACATATCGTCCTGGGTCAAAAAATGTAAAGGCTGATGCCTTATCTCGTAGTTTCCCGGGGGCCGGGAAGACGGATGACCCGGTTCCTATTCTTCAGGAGGGAGTTGTGGTGTCGGCTGTATGCTCTGAGCTTGAGGAGGAGGTATTGGAGGCTCAGGGGGACGCCCCTGTAGGACCTCCAGGGAAACTGTTTGTTCCAGATCAGTTAAGACAAAAGGTTATCGAGGCACATCATAATTCTGCTTTGGCAGAACACCCAGGGAGTAAAGCAACTGTAGATCTCCTTTCTCGCCGGTTTTGGTGGCCTAACTTAAATAAAGAGGTGGTAACTTTTGTCGCGTCCTGTGGGGTATGTGCGCGCTCTAAGACCCCACATACCCATCCGTCTGGGGCCCTTTTACCGTTGAAAATCCCGGAGCGTCCATGGACCCATCTGTCTATGGACTTCATTACGGACCTCCCTCCGTCTTCAGGTAAAACTGTCATACTAGTTGTAGTTGACAGGTTCAGCAAAATGGCACATTTCATTGCTCTTCCTGCTCTTCCTAATGCTAAAACTCTGGCGCAGGTGTTCATTGGGGAGATTGTGAGACTTCACGGGTTGCCTTCCGATGTGGTGTCGGATCGGGGGTCTCAGTTTGTGTCCAAATTCTGGAAGGCATTTTGTTCTCGTCGGGGGATGCAGTTGTCATTTTCTTCGGCTTTTCATCCGCAGACTAATGGTCAGACAGAGCGTCTGAATCAGAGCTTAGAGACATATCTTCGGTGTTTTGTCTCAGAGAACCAAGAGGACTGGTCTTCTTTCTTGCCTCTGGCAGAGTTCGCTCTTAACAATAGGCGGAGCGAGTCCACTGGTAAGTCCCCGTTTTTTGGGGCATATGGTTTTCACCCCCAGTTTTGTACTTTCAATGGGGGGGGCTCTTCTGGGGTTCCTGAGGAGGAACGATTTTCGTCGTCACTTGCTTCAGTGTGGAGAGGAGTGCTTAATAATCTGAGCACTATGGGGAACCGATACAAACGTATCGCTGATAGGAGGAGAGTGTCTGGTCCGGACCTAAGTGTGAACGATCTGGTATGGTTGTCTACCGAGAATATAAAACTTAAGGTTCCCTCCTGGAAACTCGGTCCCAGATTCATCGGGCCATACAGGATCAGGTTCAATAATTAATCCGGTGGCTTTCCGTCTTGACCTCCCTCCTACGTTTAAAATCCACAATGTGTTCCACAAATCGTTGCTTAAGAGGTACGTGGCACCAGTTATACCGTCACCTCTACCTCTCCTCCTGTGGTGGTCAATGGTGATTTGGAGTTTCAGGTATCGAAGATCATTGACTCACGTCTGAATCGCCGGTTCCTTAAATACCTTGTTCATTGGAGGGGGTATGGTCCTGAGGAGAGGATGTGGGTTTCTGCGTCGGATATTAACGCAGACCGATTGGTTCGGGCCTTCCACACTACTCACCCAGATAGACCAGGCCCTGAGGGTCCAGAGGCCCCTCGTAGAAGGGGGGGTACTGTCACGGGTGTGTCGCGGCGAAGATCGTCGCTATTGCACACCCTGACTTCGCACAGCTGAGTTTCTGGTGCTGGGTGTTTTTCGGCACTGAGGGAGTTAATTCTTTCTCTCTCGGTGCTGGACTGACCAGCCTCGCCCAGCTGCGATTGATGTTTTGTTAATTAGCTTCCTTCTTATACCTGCTGGTCTGCTGGGGAAGTTGTCGGTGAAAGCATTCATTCAGACCAGCAGAGCGGATCGTTTCTGAGAAGACTTAAGCTAAGAGTGCCTGTTGTGGTTTATCCTCTCCTCGCTTATTGTTTATCTCCTTAACCTTTTGTGTTCCTCTGTAGTGGAAGTTTTGTATGCATGGCAGTGTTTTCTTTACCCCTTGTCTGTCTTGTTTATCTTAGACTGTGTGTAAGCTGTGATCTGCCCATTCCCTGTGGTGGTAATCAGGGTCCTTCTCAGGACTAGATTACAGTGGTCAGGGATCTACAGGAGACAGGGTTACGCTGGCGGCCTGGACCTCTGTACCATTAACAGTACCTCCAGGTAGAGGGACTAGTCAGGACCCCAGTTCAGGGTCAGCATAGACCCCGGTCCACCTCTATCCTGAGACAGCGTGACACGTACACAGGATAGACCCACAATACATAGGATATTATGTCAGGTAAGACATTGCTGGCAGATACTATGTATACATGTTGATATTTTCTATTATAGGAAATATAGAATGATGTCACATTAGGTATATGTTACTATCATAGAATATATCTGTTATACGTCGTGACAGGGTGTTCCTGGTATACGGAAGGTCTTGTGAGATGTTCCTGGTATACGGCAGTTCTTGTGGGGTGTTCTTGGTATGCGGCAGGTCTTGTGGGTGTTCCCGGTATACAGCAGGTCTTGTGGGGTGTTCCTGATATACGGTAGGTCTTGTAGGGTGCTCTGGTATACAGCAGTTTTTTGGGGTGTTTCTGGTATATGGTAGGTCTTGTAGGGTGATCTCGGTATATGCCAGGTCTTGTAGGATGTTCTTGGTATACAACAGGTCTTGTGGGGTGTTCCCGGTATACGACATGTCTTGTAGGGTGTTCCTGGTATACGGAAGGTCTTGTGGGGTGTTCCCGGTATATTGTAGGTCTTGTAGGGTCTTTTTATACGGAAGGTCTTCTGGAGTGTTCCCGGTATATGAAAGGTCTTGTAGGGTGTTCATAGTATACGGCAGGTCTTGTGGGGTGTTTCCGATAAACAGCAGGTCTTGTAGGGTTTTACTGGTATACGACAGGGCTTGTATGGTGTTCCCAGTATATGGCAGGTCTTGTGGGGTGTTCCTTTTACACTGTAGGTATTGTAGGATGTTCCTGGTACAAGGCAGGTCTTGTGGGGTGTTCCTCGTATACGGTAGGTCTTGTAAGATGTTCCTGGTATACATCAGATCTTGTAGGGTGTTCTTCGTATACAGCAGGTCTTGTAGGGTGTTCCCAGTATACGGCAGGTCTTGTAGGGTGTTCCTGGTATACGGCAGGTCTTGTGTTGTGTTCCCAGTATACGGCAGGTCTTGTAGGGTGTTCCTGGTATACATTAGGTCTTGTGTTGGGTTCCAGTGTATGGCAAGTGTTGTAGGGTGTCCCTGGTATACGGCAGGTCTTGTTGGTGTTCCCAGTATATGACAGGTCTTATAGGGTTTTCCTGGTATATGGCAGGTCTTGTGGGGTGTTCCCAGCATATGGCAGTTCTTGTGGGGTGTTCCTGGTACATGGCAGGTCTTGTGGGGTGTTCCTGGTTTACGGCAGGTCTTGTGGGGTGTTTCCAGTATACGACAGGTCTTCTAGGGTGTTCCTGGTATACGGAATGTCTTGTGAGGTGTTCCTGGTATACAGGCAGTTCTTGTGGGGTGTTCCTGGTATGCGCAGGTCTTGTGGGGTGTTCCCGGTATACAGCAGGTCTTGTGGGGTGTTCCTGATATACAGCAGGTCTTGTAGGGTGCTCCTGGTATACGGAAGTTTTTTGGGGTGTTTCTGGTATATGGTAGGTCTTGTAGGGTGATCTGGTATATGCCAGGTCTTGTAGGATGTTCTCGGTATACAACAGGTCTTGTGGGGTGTTCCCGGTATACGACATGTCTTGTAGGGTGTTCCTGGTATATGGAAGGTCTTGTGGGGTGTTCCCGGTATATTGTAGGTCTTGTAGGGTGTTTTTGTATACGGAAGGTCTTCTGGAGTGTTCCCGGTATATGAAGGTCTTGTGGGGTGTTCATAGATATACGGCAGGTCTTGTGGGCGTTTCCGATATACAGCAGGTCTTGTGGGTGTTCTGGTATACGACAGGGCTTGTATGGTGTTCCCAGTATATGGCAGGTCTTGTAGGGTGTTCCTTTTACACTGTAGGTCTTGTAGGATTTCCTGGTACAAGACAGGTCTTGTGGGGTGTTCCTCGTATACGGTAGGTCTTGTGGGTTTCCCGGTATACGGTAGGCTTGTAGATGTTCCTGGTATACATCAGATCTTGTAGGGTGCTCCTCGTACACAGCAGTCTTGTAGGTTTTCCCGGTATACGGCAGGTCATGTAGGGTCTTCCTGGTATACGGCAGGTCTAGTGTGTGTTCCCAGTATACGGCAGTCTTGTGGGTGTTCCTGGTATCATGGAGTCTTGTGGGTGTTCCATGTACTGGCAGTGTTGTGGGTGTTCCTGGTATACGGCAGGTCTTGTTGGTGTTCCAGTATATACAGGTCTTGTAGGTGTTTCCTGGTATACGCAGGTCATGTGTTTTCCAGTATAGGAGGTCTTGGTGTTACATAGGCAGTTCTTGTGGGTGTTCCTGTACATGCAGTCTTGTGGGTGTTCCTGGTTACGGCAGGTCTTGTGGGGTGTTTCCGTATACGCAGGTCTTGTGGGTGTTCCTGATATACAGCAAGGTCTTGTAGGTGTTCCTGGTATACGGCAGTTTTTGTGGGGTGTTTCATGGTATTGGTAGGTCTTGTGGGTGATCTCCGGTATAATGCAGGTCTTGTGGTGTTCTCGTATACACAGGTCTTGTGGGTGTCCCGGTATACGACATTCTTGTAGGGTGTTCTGGTATATGGAAGGTCTTGTGGGTGATCTCGGTATATGCAGGTCTTGTAGGTTTTCTGTATACGAAGGTCTTTGGAGTGTTCCCGGTATATGAAATGTCTTGTAGGGTGTTCTGTATACGGCAGGTCTTGTGGGGCGTTTCCGATATACAGCAGGTCTTGTGGGTGTTACTGGTATGCGACAGGGCTTGTATGGTGTTCCCAGTATATGGCAGGTCTTGTGGGGTGTTCCTTTTACACTGTAGGTCTTATAGGATGTTCCTGGTACAAGGCAGGTCTTGTGGGGTGTTCCTCGTATACGGTAGGTCTTGTGGGTGTTCCCGGTATACGGTAGGTCTTGTAAGATGTTCCTGGTATACATCAGATCTTGTAGGGTGCTCCTCGTACACAGCAGGTCTTGTAGGGTGTTCCCGGTATACGGCAGGTCTTGTAGGGTCTTCCTGGTATACGGCAGGTCTAGTGTTGTGTTCCCAGTATACGGCAGGTCTTGTAGGGTGTTCCTGGTATACATTAGGTCTTGTGTTGGGTTCCCAGTGTATGGCAAGTGTTGTAGGGTGTCCCTGGTATACGGCAGGTCTTGTTGGTGTTCCCAGTATATGACAGGTCTTATAGGGTTTTCCTGGTATATGGCAGGTCATGTGGGGTGTTCCCAGTATAGGGCAGGTCTTGTGGGGTGTTCCCAGCATATGGCAGTTCTTGTGGGGTGTTCCTGGTACATGGCAGGTCTTGTGGGGTGTTCCTGGTTTACGGCAGGTCTTGTGGGGTGTTTCCAGTATACGACAGGTCTTCTAGGGTGTTCCTGGTATACGGAAGGTCTTGTGAGGTGTTCCTGGTATACGGCAGTTCTTGTGGGGTGTTCCAGGTATGCGGCAGGTCTTGTGGGGTGTTCCCGGTATACAGCAGGTCTTGTGGGGTGTTCCTGATATACAGCAGGTTTGTAGGGTGCTCCTGGTATACGGCAGTTTTTTGGGGTGTTTCTGGTATATGGTAGGTCTTGTAGGGTGATCTCGGTATATGCCAGGTCTTGTAGGATGTTCTCGGTATACAACAGGTCTTGTGGGGTTCCCGTATACGACATGTCTTGTAGGGTGTCTGTATAGGAAGGTCTTGTGGGGTGTATCCCGTATATTGTAGGTCTTGTAGGGTGTTTTTGTATACGGAAGTCTTCTGAGTGTTCCCGTATATGAAAGGTCTTGTAGGGTGTTCATAGTAACGGCAGGTCTTGTGGGCGTTTCGATATACAGCAGGTCTTGTGGGGTGTTACTGGTATGCGACAGGGCTTGTATGGTGTTCCCAGTATATGGCAGGTCTTGTGGGGTGTTCCTTTTACACTGTAGGTCTTATAGGATGTTCCTGGTACAAGGCAGGTCTTGTGGGGTGTTCCTCGTATACGGTAGGTCTTGTGGGTGTTCCCGGTATACGGTAGGTCTTGTAAGATGTTCCTGGTATACATCAAATCTTGTAGGGTGCTCCTCGTACACAGCAGTGCTTGTAGGGTGTTCCCGGTATCGGCAGGTCTTGTAGGGTCTTCCTGGTATACGGCAGGTCTAGTGTTGTGTTCCCAGTATACGGCAGGTCTTGTAGGGTGTTCTGGTATACATTAGGTCTTGTGTTGGGTTCCCAGTGTATGGCAAGTGTTGTAGGGTTCCTGGTATACGGCAGGTCTTGTTGGTGTTCCCAGTATATGACAGGTCTTATAGGGTGTTCCTGGTATATGGCAGGTCTAGTGGGGTGTTCCCAGTATAGGGCAGGACTTGTGGGGTGTTCCTAGATATGGCAGTTCTTGTGGGGTGTTCCTGTACATGGCAGGTCTTGTGGGGTGTTCCTGGTTTACAGCAGGTTTGTGGGGTTGTTTCCAGTATACGACAGGTCTTCTAGGGTGTTCCTGGTATACGGAAGGTCTTGTGAGGTGTTCCTGGTATACGGCAGTTCTTGTGGGGTGTTCCTGGTATGCGGCAGGTCTTGTGGGGTGTTCCTGGTATACAGCAGGTCTTGTGGGGTGTCCTGATAACGGCAGGTCTTGTAGGGTGCTCCTGGTATACGGCAGTTTTTTTGGGTGTTTCCGGTATATGGTAGGTCTTGTAGGGTAATCTTGGTATATGCCAGGTCTTGTAGGATGTTCTCGGTATACAACAGGTCTTGTGGGGTGTTCCTGGTATACGACATGTCTTGTAGGGTGTTCCTGGTATATGGAAGGTCTTGTAGGGTGTTCATAGTATACGGCAGGTCTTGTGGGGTGTTTCCGGTATACGGCAGGTCTTGTGGGGTGTTTCCAGTATACGGCAGGTCTTGTGGGGTGTTACAGGAATACATCAGGGCTTGTATGGTGTTCCCGGTATATGGCAGGTCTTGTGGGGTGTTCCTTTTACACTCTAGGTCTTGTAGGATGTTCCTGGTACAAGGCAGGTCTTGTGGGGTGTTCCTGGTATACGGTAGGTCTTGTGGGTGTTCCCGGTATACGGTAGGTCTTGTAGGATGTTCCTGGTATACATAAGATCTTGTAGGGTGTTCCTCATATACAGCAGGTCTTGTAGGTGTTCCCGGTATACGGCAGGTCTTGTAGGGTGTTCCTGGTAAATGGCAGGTCTTGTGGGGTGTTCCCATCATAGGGCAGGACTTGTGGGGTGTTCCCAGTATACGGCAGTTCTTGTGGGGTGTTCCTGGTACACGGCAGGTCTTGTGGGGTGTTTCCGGTATACGGCAGGTCTTGTGGGGTGTTACAGGAATACATCAGGGCTTGTATGGCATTCCTGGTATATGGCAGGTCTTGTGGGGTGTTCCTTTTACACTGTAGGTCTTGTAGGATGTTCCTGGTACAAGGCAGGTCTTGTGGGGTGTTCCTGGTATACATTAGGTCTTGTGTTGGGTTCCCAGTGTATGGCAAGTGTTGTAGGGTGTTCCTGGTATACGGCAGGTCTTGTTGATGTTCCCAGTATATGACATGTCTTATAAGGTGTTCCTGGTATAATGCAGGTCTTGTGGGGTGTTCCCAGTATAGGGCAGGTCTTGTGGGGTGTTCCCAGTATACGGCAGTTCTTGTGGGGTGTTCCTGGTACACGGCAGGTCTTGTGGGGTGTTCCTGGTTTACAGCAGGTCTTGTGGGGTGTTTCCAAAATACGACAGGTCTTCTAGGGTGTTCCTGGTATACGGAAGGTCTTGTGAGGTGTTCCTGGTATACGGCAGTTCTTGTGGGGTGTTCCTGGTATGCGCAGGTCTTGTGGGGTGTTCCTGGTATACAGCAGTTCTTGTGGGGTGTTCCTGGTATACAGCAGGTCTTGTAGGGTGCTCCTGGTATACGACAGGTTTTGTGGGGTGTTCCCAGTATACGACAGGTTTTCTAGGGTGTTCCTGGTATACGGTAGGTCTTGTGGGGTGTTTCCGGTATACAGCAGCTCTTGCGGGATGTTTGGATTATAAGGCGAGTCTGATGTAGGGAAGGTCTTCATGGGTGTTATACAGTGTGGCTTGTTGGGTGTCCAAGGCTAGTCAGGTCTCTTGGAAATGTTCGGGGTATGTTGCGAGTCTTGAAATGTTGTCCTGATATAAGGCAGGTTTGAAAGGGTGTTCTTAGTATCCAGTGTGTCTTGCGGGGTGTTCATTGTATACAGCAAGATTTGTTGGGAGTTCCTGATATATAGGTATCTTTCAAAGTGCTAGACGGATCTTTTAGAGTGTTTCTGTAAGTCTGCCAGTAAATGGCAGCTTTTTTGGAAGTGTTCCAGTTTGTGGAATATGGCAGGTCTTGTGAGATGTTCCCAATGTTCTATTGGGTGTTCCCAGTAAATGGATTCTTTTTGTGGTGCTCCCAGTATATAGGATTTTTTCGTGATGTTCCCAGTATGCAGCAGGTCTCGTGGGGTTTCCCCGATATATGGCAGGTCTTGTGGGGTATTCCCAGTATAAAATGGGTGTTGTGAGTTGTTCCTGGTGTGCAGCAGATCTAGATGGGTGTTCACAGTTTATGGCAGGTCTTTTGGGGTGTTCCCTGTACACGGCAGATCTAGATGGGTATTCCCAGTATACAGTGGGTCTTTTGGCGTATTCGCAACGTGCAGCGGGTCTGGTGGAGTATTCCCGGTACACAGCAGGTCTGCCTGATATACGCCAGGTCTTGTGAATTGTTCTCAATATACAGCGGGTGTTGTGGAGTCTTTACCAATATGTTTCAGACCTTGTACGGTGTTTCCATCATAAAGCAGATCTTCTGGGGTATTCCTTGTATTCTTCAGGCCTCGTGGGAGTGTTCACAGTATTTGGCTAATCTTGTGGGGTGTTCCCAGTATATAGCAGTTCTTTTGGGTTTATTCCTGGTATTTGGGTGGTCTTGTGTGTGTTTTTCTTGATGTACAATGAGTTTTGTGATGTGTTCCAGGCATACAGTAATTCCTTTTGATTATTCCCAATGTACGGCAGGTGTTTCCAGTATACCACAGGTCTTGTGTAGTGGAATGATGACCGGTTTGTGCCACCACAAACAGAAAATGGCACCAGTAAGAAGACACACAGGCAGAGGCAGTGTGATGTTCTGGGAACTTTGGGTTCTGACATTCATGTGTGACAGGTACCGCGCATCTAACCAATGTACAGCCCACGTATAACCCCTTCATGGCAGTGGGATTCTCTAATGGCATTGTCCTCTTTTAGCAAAATTAAGGTCAGTCTTGGGGACATAAAAATGAGATCAAGGTGATGTCTTGTTCTCCGAATTACCCAGATCCCATTCCGACTGGCCAACTGTGGAGAAACGAGTCTGATCTGTGGAGCAACTAACAGGATTTAGAGGACCAGCTGCTAATGTGTTGGGGCCAGATACCACAGGATTAGTCCAGGAGTCCAGGCCTTGACGTGTCAGAGATAGGGACCTGCACGGTACTAGTTATTAGTGGTATTAAGGTTATGGCAGATGGGTGGAAGTAACAGTAGTAAGGATGAGGTCCATCTACTCTGTGTAAATATACCATTAATGTTCTATAACATTTACATCCAATAATTCCCTGAGACGACTGAACAGATTTATTGGTCGGAACAGGACGCTACTAGGGCGACACGAGAACTGTCACTCCTTGTAACGATTTCCACCTCGGAGCAGGTAAGTAGAGGTCACTGGGACACACAGCGTAACAGGAGAATAAGCCAATGAAATCCAGATGTCAGGAAGCTGCGGAGAGTTCATAAAAGCACCAAAAGTCCTCACGGGCATTCTGACGCTGCCAAGAACAGTGGGGCAATTCACCCAGCAATTAGGCGGCTTCCTGAAGACTTCACTTTCCCTCCGACAACAATTGTTCTAATTTTTTTTCCTCAGCTCCAGTGCTCGTATAATTGGAGGCTGAGAGGTGACTGTAATTTTAAGGTCAGGTGCAGTTAAACTGATGGGCTGGAGGCTAATGCTTGGCCTACAGTGCTTCATGTTCAAAGGCCAAGGGTGAACCTGGATGAGAGCTCAGCATGGGCACCCATCTGCTTCCGTGCTGCGGAAATGAGGCAGCCGGTGAATGTCTGGAGGTTCCATGTCGGTGTATGGAGCTGGAGACATGTGAGTGATATGCATGGATGGATGTATACGGTACATACAGTATGTATATCCCATACTGGATGAGACATGGGCAAGAGAGCACGTTGCAAGTTCTGCTATGTAGTCCTCTACGGTATATTCACATATTAAGTTAAGGAACCATTATTTCTGCCCGGGATATTCTCATTAGTTTGTTCTTTTATTTTTCTGTTGAATCAAAATTCAGAAGCAAAAAATCTGATAGTCATTATTAACATTCATGAAAGTTACATTTTCAGGTTATTTCAGTTACCTGTGGGGTTTTCTCTTGCTTTAATAGAAGGTACCAACAATTTGGGCCATGTGTGTTCTTTCTCCTTTGGAGGACAATATGAACAAGAAATAAAAGAATAAATAAATGAAGAATCTGAGGGTTCAAAAGACTTTTTTGTGGAATCAAAGTATTACTCTATTAGCAAAGAAATGATTGAGAATCTGCCCACAAAACTTCCTTAAGCATAAAAAATGAGGTTGCCAAAACCAGGGTAGAAGTTCCACCATGTTTTTTTTTCCTTGCCCCCATCTCCTGCTGCCATGCTGTAATCAGGTTTGACATATCGCTACCCAGATCAGAGTGTTCTCCAATTCCCACAGTTGCACCAGAAATGGGCCCAATGGCAGTAACCCTGGAAGTTGTGAGAATGGGCTAGTGAAGGGTATCAGCCCTGGAAGAGCGTTCACGGGACACTTCGTACCTTTCTCCTGGCGGTTAGGATCCATAAATTAAAGATTCTGGTCACTGATGCTTTGTGAGCAGTAGGATTTTTCCCATAAGTGCCGGTCATTGGTCAATTAGAGGATTCCGTGACCAGTCCGGTGGCTTGGTCCTGGTGGTCCATTGGTTCCATTTTCATGTAAAGGAAGAACGCTCCCATAATCATTCTTTACTCTGGAGTTTTCTTTTTTACAGATTGAAGTCACAGCCTTTGACTAAACTCAGTCGGCTCGGTGATTTACGACTTTCATTGTGACATTTTATTGGGGATTCCTGCGGAGTGATGGCTGAGGGAGCGGTGACATGGTTCAGGTGTTAGTCCTGAGGCGTGTCTGCCTTCTGTCATAGGGTCACACTAGGAACTCCCTTTCACATGCCATGTTCTTCTGCTGGGAGGAATGCGCTTCTGACTTTCATTTCTGTCCTCTCCATCTGTAATTAGTCGCTTTATTAGGTTGGGATAATTATCACATATACTGCATATTTATATGTCTATGACCGACATGGAATCCTCACAAAGTCATCTGAACTCACCTGAACAGATGACTCCTGCTCTGACGGGATTTGTGGAGGCGTTTTTGTCACAATGTCAGACTATCTGTGTGATATCTATCAGCTACGTACTAGTTCTTTCTAAGGTCTCAGCTGGATTATTCCCCCACAAAAATAAGTTATCCCCCATTTATTGGACATAGGACAACGTGCTGATTTCTGAGGGTCTGGGATCCTCATCGATCCTGAAATTATAGTTTCATAGTTTCTGAAGGCCTTTCTTGAACGGAGGTGCACATACTCTGCCTCCACTCCATTCATGGTCTACGGGATTGCAGGAGAAAGCTGTTTACAGCACTTGGCTTTCTCCAACACACCGATAGATAATGAATGGTATGGAGATCGAGCATGCTCATCATTTCCACTCTTTCGGAACGTGGCTGCAAAACACTAATCTTGGGGTTTCTGTAGATCCACGTGTTTGATCCACAATTATCATGAAGTTATCTCCTGAAAACAGGGGCGGCAATGTTTCTTAAAGAGATGCTTAGGACTAGAAAAACATGACTGCTTTCTTATAGAAACATTGCCACCACTGTTCACAAGAGCTGCAACACCAGATACAACCCATGAGCACGTGTGCAGCTATTTCAGGAGTAAAGCTGACATATTTTTCTAGATCCCCAAAATCTCTCGTCATGATTACTTTGCATTCGCCATTGCTTGCTTTTTGGCCATCGGTGGGCTCCTTCTTCTTGTTCTCCACCAGGTCTTTAGCTTTGATTTGTCTGAGTGAATAAAAATTATAACAACAATTGTATAAATGTGTTTAAAAATTAAATGAATACAAAGTCATTAATATACTATAATTAGGAAAGTTCCACCGATGTCCCACTCATAACATAAGGTCCCACTCGCAAGCTCAGTTGTGACTTGTCTTCGACGTAGAAGAGCTTCCTCTTCCCTCCTTGTGTTGGCATTTGACCAGTTTTGTGCCTAGTGCTTTGACAAGCTTGGAGTGGAGGCGAATAAATGGATCTTTCTTAATTAAAAAATATTAGTAAGTACACCTAGGACATTTTTTTTTGTTCACCCGCACACCCACTTTAAATAATACATGCTGCCAACATCTACAGACTGGTGACCATGGGTGGAGGATGAACTCAAGGGTCGGTGTGATCGGCAGATGATTAACCCTCCAGGGCTGATCTGTAGAGTGAAGAGGTCAGCCAAAATAAATCGCCTCCGTGATTAATGACTTCCCTGATGAATGTAGAACTAGATATTATGCTTTATTAATTACTGGATCTTTTCTTCTAATATTGCCTCATTACATAAAGTTCTTATTTTGCAATCTTACGACTTGACCCGTCTAGTCTGGAAGGGGAGTACCTGGAAGTGTGTAATCACCATGTTTCACCCCCGCTCCGCGGTGTAAATCAGAACTTTCACCATAATACCTGACTATCATGTGCTTGTTCCTCTTGTACGTGGAGGTGGATACACCAGAATATAACTCCAGGCCTGATTTATCTATTGCTTCTAAACTAAACAAAATGTGTAGGAGCAAGAGATGAGAACATCAGATTCACCAGCTTCGAGAAAATTTTCAGCAAAATTTGATTTGCTGTCAATCGCAAGGGCTGTAAAGCCTCAAATTGACCTGAAAAGACATGTTCACTTACCTGGGTCCATGTTAAACCTGGCTGACCACGAGTTTAATAAAAAATTACCACAGTGGCCAAGACTTGAGGAAAACCATCCATTCTTGTGCCACTGTCCGTCCTATCAACTTTGTGTGTTGCTTTCTGTGTCTTCCATGGTGACCATGAGAAATGTAGACTCAGAGTCTGACTTCCGATTCAATACCCCTCCAACCACATACCTTATACATGACATCTTCTTTGTTGGAGTGTGTCTGACTGACTATATTACTGGGAGAACTTCGTGTATTGCCAGAAGGACACCGACCTTATATCCAGCCTGTATCACTGGGAGACATACACAGACCTCACATCCAGCCTATATTACTGGAAGAGACACGCAGACCTCACATCCAGCCTATATTACTGGGAGAGACACACAGACCTCACATCCAGCCTATATTACTGGGAGTGACACACAGACCTCACATCCAGCCTAATTACTGGGGAGACACACAGACCTCACATCCAGCCTATATTACAGGGAGAGATACACAGACCTCACATCCAGCCTATAATACTGAGAGAGACACACAGACCTCACATCCAGCCTATATTACTGGGGGGGGGAGACACACAGAGCTCACATCCAGCCTATATTACTGGGAGAGACGCACAGATCTCACATCCAGCCTATATTACTGAGAGAGACACACAGACCTCACATCCAGCCTATATTACGGGAGAGACACACAGTCCTCACATCCATCCTATATTACTGGGAGAGACGCACAGATCTCACATCCAGCCTATATTACTGAGAGAGACACACAGACCTCACATCCAGCTTATATTACTGGGAGAGACACACAGACCTCACATCCAGCCTATATTACTGGGAGAGACGCACAGATCTCACATCCAGCCTATATTACTGGGAGAGACGCACAGATCTCACATCCAGCCTATATTACTGAGAGAGACACATAGACCTCACATCCAGCCTATATTACTGGGAGAGACACACAGACCTCACATCCAGCCTATATTACTGGGAGGACACACAGACCTCACATCCAGCTTATATCACTGGGAGAGACACACAGACCTCACATCCAGCCTATATTACTGGGAGAGACACACAGAGCTCACATCCAGCCTATATTACTGGGAGAAACATATAGACCTCACATCCAGCCTATATTACTGGGAGAGATACACAGATCTCACATCCAGCCTATATTACTGGGAGAGACACACAGACCTCACATCCAGCATATATTACTGGGAGAGACACACAGATCTCACATCCAGCCTATACTACTGGGAGAGACACACAGACCTCACATCCAGCGTATATTACTGGGAGAGACACACAGACCTCACACCCAGCCTATATTACTGGAAGAGACACAGACCTCACATCCAGCCTATATTACTGGGAGAGACACACAGACCTCATATCCAGCATATATTACTGGGAGAGACACACAGACCTCACATCCAGCCTATACTACTGGGAGAGACACACAGACCTCACATCCAGCTTATATTACTGGGAGAGACACACAGACCTCACATCCAGCCTATATTACTGGGAGAAACATATAGACCTCACACCCAGCCTATATTACTGGAAGAGACACACAGACCTCACATCCAGCCTATATTACTGGGAGAGACACAAACCTCACATCCAGCCTATATTACTGGGAGAGACACACAGACCTCACATCCAGCCTATATTACTGGGAGAGACACACAGACCTCACATCCAGCCTATATTTCTGGGAGAGACACACAGAGCTCACATCCAGCCTATATTACTGGGAGAGACACACAGACCTCACATCCAGCCTATATTACTGGGAGAGGCACACAGATCTGACATCCAGCCTATATTACTGGGAGAGAAACACAGACCTCACATCCAGCCTATACTACAGTCATGGCCAAAAGTTTTGAGAATGACACAAAAATATTAATTTTTACAAAGTCTACTGCTTCACTTTTTCTAATGGCAATTTGCATATACTCCAGAATGTTATAAAGAGTGATCAGCTTAACAGCAATTACTTACAAAGTCAATATTTGGCTAGAAAATGAACTTTATCCCCCAAAACACATTTCAACATCATTGCAGCCCTGCCTTAAAAGGACCAGCTAACCTCTTTTCAGTGATTGCTCCATTAACACAGGTGTGGGTGTTGATGAGGACATGGCTGGAGATCAATCTGTCATGATTAAGTAAGAATGACACCACTGAACACTTTAAAAGGAGGCTGGTGCTTGGCATCATTGTTTCTCTTCTGTTAACCATGGTTATCTCTAAAGAAACACGTGCAGTCATCATTGCAATGCACAAAAATGGCCTAACAGGGAAGAGTATCGCAGCTAGAAAGATTGCACCTCAGTCAACAATCTATCGCATCATCAAGAACTTCAAGGAGAGAGGTTCCATTGTTGCCAAAAAGGCTTCAGGGCACCCAAGAAAGACCAGCAAGCGCCAGGACCGTCTCTTAAAAGTGTTTCAGCTGCGGGATCGGGCTACCAACAGTGCAGAGCTTGCTCAGGAATGGCAGCAGGCAGGTGTGAGTGCATCTGCACGCACTGTGAGGCGGAGACTCTTGGAGCAAGGCCTGGTCTCAAGGAGGGCAGCAAAGAAGCCACTTCTCTCCAGAAAAAACATCATGGACAGACTGATATTCTGCAAAAGGTACAGGCAGTGGACTGCTGAGGACTGGGGTAAAGTTATTTTCTCTGATGAATCCCCTTTTCGATTGTTTGGGACATCAGGAAAACGCCTCATTCGGAGAAGACAAGGTGAGCGCTACCACCAGTCTTGTCTCATGCCAACTGTTAAGCATCCTGAAACCATTCATGTGTGGGGTTGCTTCTCAGCCAAGGGAATCGGCTCTCTCACAATCTTGCCTAAAAACACAGCCATGAATAAAGAATGGTACCAGAATGTCCTCCAAGAGCAACTTCTCCCAATCCTCCAAGAGCAGTTTGGCGATCAACAATGCCTTTTCCAGCATGATGGAGCACCTTGCCGTAAAGCAAAGGTGATAACTAAATGGCTCAGGGAACAAAACATAGAGATTTTGGGTCCATGGCCTGGAAACTCCCCAGATCTTAATCCCATTGAGAACTTGTGGTCAATCATCAAGAGACGGGTGGACAAACAAAAACCTAAAAATTCTGACAAAATGAAAGCATTGATTGTGCAAGAATGGACTGCTATCAGTCAGGATTTGGTCCAGAAGTTGATTGAGAGCATGCCAGGGAGAATTGCAGAGGTCCTGAAGAAGAAGGGTCAACACTGCAAATATTGACTTGCTGCATTAACTCATTCTAACTGTCAATATAAGCTTTTGTTACTCATATGTTTGCAATTATTATATTTCTGTCTGTGATAAAAACATCTGTCAAACACACATAAAAACCAGAGGGCAGCAGATCATGTGAAAATATAATATTTGTGTCATTCTCAAAACTTTTGGCCATGACTGTACTGCCTATATGTAAGACACACAGACCTTACATCAAGCCTATATTACTGGGAGAGACACACTGACCTCACATCCAGCCTATATTACTGGGAGAGACACAGACCTCACATCCAGCCTATATTACTGGAGAAACACATAGACCTCACATCCAGCCTATATTACTGAGAGAGACACACTGACCTCACATCCAGCCTATATTACTGGGTGAGACACAGACCTCACATCCAGCCTATATTATTAGGAGAGACACACAGACCTCACATCCAGCCTATATTACTGGGAGAGACACACAAACCTCACATCCAGCCTATATTACTGGTAGAGACACACAGACCTCACATCCAGCCTATATTACTGGGAGAGACACACAGACCTCACATCCAGCCTATATTACTGGGAGAGACACACAGATCTCACATCCAGCCTATATTACTGGTAGAGACACACAGACCTCACATCCAGCCTATATTACTGGGGAGACACACAGATCTCAAATCCAACCAATATTACTGGGGAGACACACTGACCTCACATCCAGCCTATATTACTGGGAGAACTTCCTGTAATGCCAGAAGGACACCGACCTTACATCCAGCCTGTATTACTGGGAGAGACACACAGACCTCACATCCAGCCTATATTACTGGAGAACTTCCTTAATGCCAGAAGGACACCGACCTTACATCCAGCCTGTATTACTGGGAGAGACACACAGACCTCACATCCAGCCTATATTACTGGAAGAGACACATAGACCTCACATCCAGCCTATATTACTGGGATAGACACACAGACCTCACATCCAGCCTATATTACTGGGAGAGACACAAAGACCTCACATCCAGCCTATATTACTGGGAGAGACACAGACCTCACATCCAGCCTATATTACTGGGGGAGACACACAAACCTCACATCCAGCGTATATTACTGGGAGAGACACAGACCTCACGTCCAGCCTATACTACTGGGAGAGACACACAGACCTCACATCCAGCGTATATTACTGGGAGAGACACAGACCTCACGTCCAGCCTATATTACTGCCTATATGTAAGACACACAGACCTTACATCAAGCCTATATTACTGGGATAGACACACAGACCTCACATCCAGCCTATATTACTGGGAGAGACACACAGACCTCACATCCAGCCTATATTACTGGGATAGACACACAGACCTCACATCCAGCCTATATTACTGGGAGAGACACACAGACCTCACATCCAGCCTATATTACTGGGAGAGACACAGACCTCACATCCAGCCTATATTACTGGGAGAGACACACAGACCTCACATCCAGCCTATATTACTGGGAGAGACACAGAGTCCTCACATCCAGCGTATATTACTGGGAGAGACACAGACCTCACGTCCAGCCTATATTACTGGGAGAAACACACAGACCTCACATCCAGCGTATATTACTGGGAGAGACACAGACCTCACGTCCAGCCTATACTACTGGGAGAGACACACAGACCTCACATCCAGCGTATATTACTGGGAGAGACACAGACCTCACGTCCAGCCTATATTACTGCCTATATGTAAGACACACAGACCTTACATCAAGCCTATATTACTGGAAGAGACACACAGACCTCACATCCAATCTATATTACTGAGAGAGACACACTGCCCTCATATCCAGCCTATATTACTGGGAGAAACACATAGACCTTACATCCAGCCTATATTACTGAGAGAGACACACTGACCTCACATCAAGCCTATATTACTGGGAGAGACACAGACCTCACATCCAGCCTATATTACTGGGAGAGACACACAGACCTCACATCCAGCCTATATTACTGGGAGAGACACACAGACCTCACATCCAGCCTATATTACTGGGAGAGACACACTGACCTCACATCCAGCCTATATTACTGGGAGAGACACAGACCTCACATCCAGCCTATATTACTGGGAGAAACACATAGACCTCACATCCAGCCTATATTACTGAGAGAGACACACTGACCTCACATCCAGCCTATATTACTGGGTGAGACACAGACCTCACATCCAGCCTATATTACTAGGAGAGACACACAGACCTCACATCCAGCCTATATTACTGGGAGAGACACACAAACCTCACATCCAGCCTATATTACTGGGAGAGACACACTGACCTCACATCCAGCCTATATTACTGGGAGAGACACAGACCTCACATCCAGCCTATATTACTAGGAGAGACACACAGACCTCACATCCAGCCTATATTACTGGGAGAGACACACAAAACTCACATCCAGCCTATATTACTGGTAGAGACACACAGACCTCACATCCAGCCTATATTACTGGGAGAGACACACAGACCTCACATCTAGCCTATATTACTGGGGAGACACACAGATCTCAAATCCAACCAATATTACTGGGGAGACACACATGACCTCACATCCAGCCTATATTACTGGGAGAACTTCCTGTAATGCCAGAAGGACACCGACCTTATATCCAGCCTGTATTACTGGGAGAGACACACAGACCTCACATCCAGCCTATATTACTGGGAGAACTTCTGTAATGCCAGAAGGACACCGACCTTATATCCAGCCTGTATTACTGGGAGAGACACACAGACCTCACATCCAGCCTATATTACTGGAAGAGACACATAGACCTCACATCCAGCCTATATTACTGGGATAGACACACAGACCTCACATCCAGCCTATATTACTGGGAGAGACACAAAGACCTCACATCCAGCCTATATTACTGGGAGAGACACAGACCTCACATCCAGCCTATATTACTGGGGGAGACACACAAACCTCACATCCAGCGTGTATTACTGGGAGAGACACAGACCTCACGTCCAGCCTATACTACTGGGAGAGACACACAGACCTCACATCCAGCGTATATTACTGGGAGAGACACAGACCTCACGTCCAGCCTATATTACTGCCTAATGTAAGACACACAGACCTTACATCAAGCCTATATTACTGGGATAGACACACAGACCTCACATCCAGCCTATATTACTGGGAGAGACACACAGACCTCACATCCAGCCTATATTACTGGGATAGACACACAGACCTCACATCCAGCCTATATTACTGGGAGAGACACACAGACCTCACATCCAGCCTATATTACTGGGAGAGACACAGACCTCACATCCAGCCTATATTACTGGGAGAGACACACAGACCTCACATCCAGCCTATATTACTGGGAGAGACACAGAGTCCTCACATCCAGCGTATATTACTGGGAGAGACACAGACATCACGTCCAGCCTATATTACTGGGAGAAAACACACAGACCTCACATCCAGCGTATATTACTGGGAGAGACACAGACCTCACGTCCAGCCTATACTACTGGGAGAGACACACAGACCTCACATCCAGCGTATATTACTGGGAGAGACACAGACCTCACGTCCAGCTATATTACTGCCTATATGTAAGACACACAGACCTTACATCAAGCCTATATTACTGGAAGAGACACACAGACCTCACATCCAATCTATATTACTGAGAGAGACACACTGCCCTCATATCCAGCCTATATTACTGGGAGAAACACATAGACCTTACATCCAGCCTATATTACTGAGAGAGACACACTGACCTCACATCAAGCCTATATTACTGGGAGAGACACAGACCTCACATCCAGCCTATATTACTGGGAGAGACACACAGACCTCACATCCAGCCTATATTACTGGGAGAGACACACAGACCTCACATCCAGCCTATATTACTGGGAGAGACACACTGACCTCACATCCAGCCTATATTACTTGGAGAGACAAAGACCTCACATCCAGCCTATATTACAGAGAGAGACACATAAACCTCACATCCAGCCTATATTACTGGGAGAGACACACAGACCTCACATCTGGCCTATATTGCTGTGGAGACACACAGATCTCACATCCAACCTATATTACTGGGAGACACACTGACCTCACATCCAGCCTATACTACTGGGAGAGACACAGACGTCACATACAGCCTATATTACTGGGAGAGACACACTGACCTCACATCCAGCGTATATTACTGGGAGAGACCCACAGAGCTCACATCCAGCCTATATTACTGGGAGAGACACACAGACCTCATATCCAAATTATTATTGAGAGGCACACAGATCTTATATCCTGGGCCCATATTATTGGAGACACACACAGACCTCAATCCAGCCTATATTACTGGGAGAGACACACAGTCCTCACATCCAGCCTATATACTACGAGAGACACACAGACTTCACATCCAGCCAATATTACTGAGAGAGACACACAGACCTCATATCCAGACTATATTATTTTGGGGAGGCACACAGATCTTATATCCTGCCTATATTACTGGGAGAGACACCAGACCTCACATCCAGCCTATATTACTGGGAGAGACACATACACCTCACATCCGCCTATATTACTGGGAGAGACAACACATACCTCCCCATCCAGCCTATATTACTGGTGAGAGACACACAAACCTCACATCCGCCTATATTCCCGGGAGAGACACACAAACCTCACCATGCAGCTTATATTACGGAAGAGACACACAGACCCACATCCAGCCTATATAACTGGGATAGACACACAGACCTCACATCCAGCCTATATTACTGGGACAGACACACAGACCTCACATCCAGCCTATATTTTCTGGGAGAGACACAGAACCTCACATCCAGCCTAAATTTCTGGGAGAGACACACAGACCTCACATCCAGCCTATATTAAATGGGAGAAAACCCCCAGACCTCACATCCAGCCTATATTACTGGGGGAGACACAGACCTCCAAACCCGTAATTACTGG
>JARQOD010000001.1:1604800-1746901 GCA_033576555.1 Oophaga sylvatica | reverse complement strand
TAGAGCGCTGATGATGATTATGTTACTTTCATATCATCATTCTTTTTCCTTAAATTCATTTAATGGGGGCTAAAAATCAGTTAAATTAAAATTTTTTGCACCGATTGTCTTCTACAGACCTTGCGTTGACAAATCTGTTATTGAATTAACTATCAGCCCAATAAGAGAATCTGCCAACAAATGGCAACATACGCCTTAGCCACATTAATACAGACCAAAAAAGTAACGAGTAGTGTCTGAGTTCATTCCATCGGCACTTACCTTACACCAGCATATGCTGCTTTTCTATTCAGTCGGACACTACTCGTTACTTTTTTTGGTCTGTATTAATGAGGCTAAGGCGTATGTTGCCATTTGTTGGCACTTAATTCTATTTATGCAGAGGTCTTGCTGGCTCTACAGCCCTTGGTTCTGATTATGTGAATAGTGAGGTTGCACTTTCTCCCTTCCTGCCATTTGTACCTGTACTTTTTATATGTTTAATAAAATATACATGTTTTATTTGGACCCTATGACTGTGTTCTTGTTTTGTGATTGGCTAGAACAGGCAGGGAGTTAGCCTGTGAGTTCTAAGCCTCATAGCAAAATCTAAACAAAGTCTTTGAGTTCCTGCACCTATAGTGCTGGCTGAATGCCGATCAAGAGGAAGCCTTACAATACCAGAGTAGCCATACACAAAGTTATTCTCACTCTGTGTATATGTGTATTCCTTTTTTTTATATAATTTGTCCTCCAAGAGATCATCCAAGATCTCTGGGAATATATTTTTCCCTGTATTGATCATTTTTTTTCCATTGTAACTGAGGCATCAATAAGTCCCACTTACAGGAGATAACAGCCGCTATAGTGACAGGAGTAACTAACAGAGTTGATCTCGGTCAGCTAGGACCCAGCAGATCTGCTATGCCGGGCAGAGACCCGACACTTCTGTACAGCACATAACACTTATTCCGTGCTGTGCGGCCGATACACGAGAAGACAGCAGCCGTAATAAACCTCTTCTGTCTTCTGTGTGTCTGACAGCCGGGGACTGGATCTGTTCTGTTACATTTTTCCAGCAGAAGCTTTAAGCCGACTCCATAAATTAACAACAGAACATGTTTAAAGCGCAGAACTAAGATGCACATATTTACGGTTCTTGGTCATTATGGAGTTAGATAATTTTTTCCCCTACTGTTTGCTCTTACGAAAGGGCAGAAATGCTCTGCTAATGATCAAGAAGATCAGGCTCAAGAGAAAATCGCTCTGTGCACTCGAGTATAAGCTGAGCCACTCTTTTCCTTGGTTGGAGCAATTGGTGGAGACCCCAGGGCCACTAAGTCAATATTGGATGCCACAGTCCATCTACCCCAACTCCCTGCACCAAGCATAGAGCTCACAGAGCATGCACCTACATCACTCTCCTACAGAAGTCAATAGTGGATGCCACAGTCCATCTACCCCAACTCCCTGCACCAAGCATAGAGCTCACAGAGCATGCACCTACATCACTCTCCTACAGAAGTCAATAGTGGATGCCACAGTCCATCTACCCCAACTCCCTGCACCAAGCATAGAGCTCACAGAGCATGCACCTACATCACTCTCCTACAGAAGTCAATAGTGGATGCCACAGTCCATCTACCCCAACTCCTGCACCAAGCATAGAGCTCACAGAGCATGCACCTACATCACTCTCCTACAGAAGTCAATAGTGGATGCCACAGTCCATCTACCCCAACTCCCTGCACCAAGCATAGAGCTCACAGAGCATGCACCTACATCACTCTCCTACAGAAGTCAATAGTGGATGCCACAGTCCATCTACCCCAACTCCCTGCACCAAGCATAGAGCTCACAGAGCATGCACCTACATCACTCTCCTACAGAAGTCAATAGTGGATGCCACAGTCCATCTACCCAACTCCCTGCACCAAGCATAGAGCTCACAGAGCATGCACCTACATCACTCTCCTACAGAAGTCAATAGTGGATGCCACAGTCCATCTACCCCAACTCCCTGCACCAAGCATAGAGCTCACAGAGCATGCACCTACATCACTCTCCTATAGAAGTCAATAGTGGATGCCACAATCCATCTACCCCAACTCCCTGCACCAAGCATAGAGCTCACAGAGCATGCACCTACATCACTCTCCTACAGAAGTCAATAGTGGAGCCACAGTCCATCTACCCCAACTCCCTGCACCAATCATAGAGCTCACAGAGCATGCACCTACATCACTCTCCTATAGAAGTCAATAGTGGATGCCACAATCCATCTACCCCAACTCCCTGCACCAAGCATAGAGCTCACAGAGCATGCACCTACATCACTCTCCTATAGAAGTCAATAGTGGATGCCACAGTCCATCTACCCCAACTCCCTGCACCAAGCATAGAGCTCACAGAGCATGCACCTACATCACTCTCCTATAGAAGTCAATAGTGGATGCCACAGTCCATCTACCCCAACTCCCTGCACCAAGCATAGAGCTCACAGAGCATGCACCTACATCACTCTCCTACAGAAGTCAATAGTGGATGCCACAGTCCATCTACCCCCAACTCCCTGCACCAAGCATAGAGCTGACAGAGCATGCACCTACATCACTCTCCTACAGAAGTCAATAGTGGAGCCACAGTCCATCTACCCCAACTCCCTGCACCAAGCATAGAGCTCACAGAGCATGCACCTACATCACTCTCCTATAGAAGTCAATAGTGGATGCCACAATCCATCTACCCCAACTCCCTGCACCAAGCATAGAGCTCACAGAGCATGCACCTACATCACTCTCCTACAGAAGTCAATAGTGGAGCCACAGTCCATCTACCCCAACTCCCTGCACCAATCATAGAGCTCACAGAGCATGCACCTACATCACTCTCCTATAGAAGTCAATAGTGGATGCCACAGTCCATCTACCCCAACTCCCTGCACCAAGCATAGAGCTCACAGAGCATGCACCTACATCACTCTCCTATAGAAGTCAATAGTGGATGCCACAGTCCATCTACCCCAACTCCTGCACCAAGCATAGAGCTCACAGAGCATGCACCTACATCACTCTCCTACAGAAGTCAATAGTGGATGCCACAGTCCATCTGCCCCAACTCCCTGCACCAAGCATAGAGCTCACAGAGCATGCACCTACATCACTCTCCTACAGAAGTCAATAGTGGATGCCACAGTCCATCTACCCCAACTCTGTTGTGAATGGGTTTGAGATGAGTTCTGAGCAGAGGCTCCCTCTGGTGGTTACAAGCGGTACTAGTGAGGATTGGGAATCAGGTGTTACTGATTGGTCTTATTTAAGGGAATCATTTTCCCATCAGGGTTGCCGGTGATCAATTGTTCTGGTCTGAATCCTTCTTTCCAGTTTCCCTTGTAGCCTGCTTTGTCGTGTCTGCATCTCCTGCTATCAGATAAGACAATTTCTTATTTTGTGTTTTTGCTATATTTTTGCATTTTGTCCTGCACTTCTGTGGGGGCCTTCTGGGTCCCCTCCGGGGGCTTTTGCCCTCTCAGTTTAGTCCAGCCACTGTGTTTTGTACTTTTGCTTTTTGCAGTTTTTTCAGTGGCTGCTGTTTTTGTTGAGAGGGCAAAAGCCCCCGGAGGGGACCCAGAAGGCCCCCACAGAAGTGCAGGACAAAATGCAAAAATATAGCAAAAACACAAAATAAGAAATTGTCTTATCTGATAGCAGGAGATGCAGACACGACAAAGCAGGCTACAAGGGAAACTGGAAAGAAGGATTCAGACCAGAACAATTGTTCACCGGCAACCCTGATGGGAAAATGATTCCCTTAAATAAGACCAATCAGTAACACCTGATTCCCAATCCTCACTAGTACCGCTTGTAACCACCAGAGGGAGCCTCTGCTCAGAACTCATCTCAAACCCATTCACAACAGTAACAAAAACAGCAGCCACTGAAAAAACTGCAAAAAGCAAAAGTACAAAACACAGTGGCTGGACTAAACTGAGAGGGCAAAAGCCCCCGGAGGGGACCCAGAAGGCCCCACAGAAGTGCAGGACAAAATGCAAAAATATAGCAAAAACACAAAATAAGAAATTGTCTTATCTGATAGCAGGAGATGCAGACACGACAAAGCAGGCTACAAGGGAAACTGGAAAGAAGGATTCAGACCAGAACAATTGATCACCGGCAACCCTGATGGGAAAATGATTCCCTTAAATAAGACCAATCAGTAACACCTGATTCCCAATCCTCACTAGTACCGCTTGTAACCACCAGAGGGAGCCTCTGCTCAGAACTCATCTCAAACCCATTCACAACACAACTCCCTGCACCAAGCATAGAGCTCACAGAGCATGCACCTACATCACTCTCCTATAGAAGTCAATAGTGGATGCCACAGTCCATCTACCCCCAACTCCCTGCACCAAGCATAGAGCTCACAGAGCATGCACCTACATCACTCTCCTACAGAAGTCAATAGTGGATGCCACAGTCCATCTACCCCCAACTCCCTGCACCAAGCATAGAGCTCACAGAGCATGCACCTACATCACTCTCCTATAGAAGTCAATAGTGGATGCCACAGTCCATCTACCCCCAACTCCCTGCACCAAGCATAGAGCTCACAGAGCATGCACCTACATCACTCTCCTATAGAAGTCAATAGTGGATGCCACAGTCCATCTACCCCAACTCCCTGCACCAAGCATAGAGCTCACAGAGCATGCACCTACATCACTCTCCTATAGAAGTCAATAGTGGATGCCACAGTCCATCTACCCCCAACTCCCTGCACCAAGCATAGAGCTCACAGAGCATGCACCTACATCACTCTCCTACAGAAGTCAATAGTGGAGCCACAATCCATCTACCCCAACTCCCTGCACCAAGCATAGAGCTCACAGAGCATGCACCTACATCACTCTCCTATAGAAGTCAATAGTGGATTCCACAGTCCATCTACCCCAACTCCCTGCACCAAGCATAGAGCTCACAGAGCATGCACCTACATCACTCTCCTACAGAAGTCAATAGTGGAGCCACAGTCCATCTACCCCAACTCCCTGCACCAAGCATAGAGCTCACAGAGCATGCACCTACATCACTCTCCTACAGAAGTCAATAGTGGAACCACAGTCCATCTACCCCAACTCCCTGCACCAAGCATAGAGCTCACAGAGCATGCACCTACATCACTCTCCTACAGAAGTCAATAGTGGAGTCACAGTCCATCTACCCAACTCCCTGCACCAAGCATAGAGCTCACAGAGCATGCACCTACATCACCTCCTATAGAAGTCAATAGTGGATGCCACAGTCCATCTACCCCCAACTCCCTGCACCAAGCATAGAGCTCACAGAGCATGCACCTACATCACTCTCCTACAGAAGTCAATAGTGGAGCCACAGTCCATCTACCCCAACTCCCTGCACCAAGCATAGAGCTCACAGAGCATGCACCTACATCACTCTCCTACAGAAGTCAATAGTGGATGCCACAGTCCATCTACCCCAACTCTGTTGTGAATGGTTTGAGATGAGTTCTGAGCAGAGGCTCCCTCTGGTGGTTACAAGCGGTACTAGTGAGGATTGGGAATCAGGTGTTACTGATTGGTCTTATTTAAGGGAATCATTTTCCCATCAGGGTTGCCGGTGATCAATTGTTCTGGTCTGAATCCTTCTTTCCAGTTTCCCTTGTAGCCTGCTTTGTCGTGTCTGCATCTCCTGCTATCAGATAAGACAATTTCTTATTTTGTGTTTTTGCTATATTTTTGCATTTTGTCCTGCACTTCTGTGGGGGCCTTCTGGGTCCCCTCCGGGGCTTTTGCCCTCTCAGTTTAGTCCAGCCACTGTGTTTTGTACTTTTGCTTTTTGCAGTTTTTTCAGTGGCTGCTGTTTTTGTTGAGAGGGCAAAAGCCCCCGGAGGGGACCCAGAAGGCCCCCACAGAAGTGCAGGACAAAATGCAAAAATATAGCAAAAACACAAAATAAGAAATTGTCTTATCTGATAGCAGGAGATGCAGACACGACAAAGCAGGCTACAAGGGAAACTGGAAAGAAGGATTCAGACCAGAACAATTGATCACCGGCAACCCTGATGGGAAAATGATTCCCTTAAATAAGACCAATCAGTAACACCTGATTCCCAATCCTCACTAGTACCGCTTGTAACCACCAGAGGGAGCCTCTGCTCAGAACTCATCTCAAACCCATTCACAACAGTAACAAAAACAGCAGCCACTGAAAAAACTGCAAAAAGCAAAAGTACAAAACACAGTGGCTGGACTAAACTGAGAGGGCAAAAGCCCCCGGAGGGGACCCAGAAGGCCCCCACAGAAGTGCAGGACAAAATGCAAAAATATAGCAAAAACACAAAATAAGAAATTGTCTTATCTGATAGCAGGAGATGCAGACACGACAAAGCAGGCTACAAGGGAAACTGGAAAGAAGGATTCAGACCAGAACAATTGATCACCGGCAACCCTGATGGGAAAATGATTCCCTTAAATAAGACCAATCAGTAACACCTGATTCCCAATCCTCACTAGTACCGCTTGTAACCACCAGAGGGAGCCTCTGCTCAGAACTCATCTCAAACCCATTCACAACACAACTCCCTGCACCAAGCATAGAGCTCACAGAGCATGCACCTACATCACTCTCCTATAGAAGTCAATAGTGGATGCCACAGTCCATCTACCCCCAACTCCCTGCACCAAGCATAGAGCTCACAGAGCATGCACCTACATCACTCTCCTACAGAAGTCAATAGTGGATGCCACAGTCCATCTACCCCCAACTCCCTGCACCAAGCATAGAGCTCACAGAGCATGCACCTACATCACTCTCCTATAGAAGTCAATAGTGGATGCCACAGTCCATCTACCCCCAACTCCCTGCACCAAGCATAGAGCTCACAGAGCATGCACCTACATCACTCTCCTATAGAAGTCAATAGTGGATGCCACAGTCCATCTACCCCAACTCCCTGCACCAAGCATAGAGCTTACAGAGCATGCACCTACATCACTCTCCTATAGAAGTCAATAGTGGATGCCACAGTCCATCTACCCCCAACTCCCTGCACCAAGCATAGAGCTCACAGAGCATGCACCTACATCACTCTCCTACAGAAGTCAATAGTGGAGCCACAATCCATCTACCCCAACTCCCTGCACCAAGCATAGAGCTCACAGAGCATGCACCTACATCACTCTCCTATAGAAGTCAATAGTGGATTCCACAGTCCATCTACCCCAACTCCCTGCACCAAGCATAGAGCTCACAGAGCATGCACCTACATCACTCTCCTACAGAAGTCAATAGTGGAGCCACAGTCCATCTACCCCAACTCCCTGCACCAAGCATAGAGCTCACAGAGCATGCACCTACATCACTCTCCTACAGAAGTCAATAGTGGAACCACAGTCCATCTACCCCAACTCCCTGCACCAAGCATAGAGCTCACAGAGCATGCACCTACATCACTCTCCTACAGAAGTCAATAGTGGAGTCACAGTCCATCTACCCCAACTCCCTGCACCAAGCATAGAGCTCACAGAGCATGCACCTACATCACTCTCCTATAGAAGTCAATAGTGGATGCCACAGTCCATCTACCCCCAACTCCCTGCACCAAGCATAGAGCTCACAGAGCATGCACCTACATCACTCTCCTACAGAAGTCAATAGTGGAGCCACAGTCCATCTACCCCAACTCCCTGCACCAAGCATAGAGCTCACAGAGCATGCACCTACATCACTCTCCTACAGAAGTCAATAGTGGATGCCACAGTCCATCTACCCCAACTCCCTGCACCAAGCATAGAGCTCACAGAGCATGCACCTACATCACTCTTCTATAGAAGTCAATAGTGGATGCCACAGTCCATCTACCCCCAACTCCCTGCACCAAGCATAGAGCTCACAGAGCATGCACCTACATCACTCTCCTATAGAAGTCAATAGTGGATTCCACAGTCCATCTACCCCAACTCCCTGCACCAAGCATAGAGCTCACAGAGCATGCACCTACATCACTCTCCTACAGAAGTCAATAGTGGATGCCACAGTCCATCTACCCAACTCCCTGCACCAAGCATAGAGCTCACAGAGCATGCACCTACATCACTCTCCTACAGAAGTCAATAGTGGAGCCACAGTCCATCTACCCCAACTCCCTGCACCAAGCATAGAGCTCACAGAGCATGCACCTACATCACTCTCCTACAGAAGTCAATAGTGGAGCCACAGTCCATCTACCCCAACTCCCTGCACCAAGCATAGAGCTCACAGAGCATGCACCTACATCACTCTCCTACAGAAGTCAATAGTGGAACCACAGTCCATCTACCCCAACTCCCTGCACCAAGCATAGAGCTCACAGAGCATGCACTACATCACTCTCCTACAGAAGTCAATAGTGGAGCCACAGTCCATCTACCCCAACTCCCTGCACCAAGCATAGAGCTCACAGAGCATGCACCTACATCACTCTCCTACAGAAGTCAATAGTGGATGCCACATTCCATCTACCCCAACTCCCTGCACCAAGCATAGAGCTCACAGAGCATGCACCTACATCACTCTCCTACAGAAGTCAATAGTGGAGCCACAGGCCATCTACCCCAACTCCCTGCACCAATCATAGAGCTCACAGAGCATGCACCTACATCACTCTCCTATAGAAGTCAATAGTGGATGCCACAGTCCATCTACCCCAACTCCCTGCACCAAGCATAGAGCTCACAGAGCATGCACCTACATCACTCTCCTATAGAAGTCAATAGTGGATGCCACAGTCCATCTACCCCAACTCCCTGCACCAAGCATAGAGCTCACAGAGCATGCACCTACATCACTCTCCTACAGAAGTCAATAGTGGATGCCACAGTCCATCTACCCCCAACTCCCTGCACCAAGCATAGAGCTCACAGAGCATGCACCTACATCACTCTCCTACAGAAGTCAATAGTGGATGCCACAGTCCATCTACCCCAACTCCCTGCACCAAGCATAGAGCTCACAGAGCATGCACCTACATCACTCTTCTATAGAAGTCAATAGTGGATGCCACAGTCCATCTACCCCCAACTCCCTGCACCAAGCATAGAGCTCACAGAGCATGCACCTACATCACTCTCCTATAGAAGTCAATAGTGGATTCCACAGTCCATCTACCCCAACTCCCTGCACCAAGCATAGAGCTCACAGAGCATGCACCTACATCACTCTCCTACAGAAGTCAATAGTGGATGCCACAGTCCATCTACCCCAACTCCCTGCACCAAGCATAGAGCTCACAGAGCATGCACCTACATCACTCTCCTACAGAAGTCAATAGTGGAGCCACAGTCCATCTACCCCAACTCCCTGCACCAAGCATAGAGCTCACAGAGCATGCACCTACATCACTCTCCTACAGAAGTCAATAGTGGAGCCACAGTCCATCTACCCCAACTCCCTGCACCAAGCATAGAGCTCACAGAGCATGCACCTACATCACTCTCCTACAGAAGTCAATAGTGGAACCACAGTCCATCTACCCCAACTCCCTGCACCAAGCATAGAGCTCACAGAGCATGCACCTACATCACTCTCCTACAGAAGTCAATAGTGGAGCCACAGTCCATCTACCCCAACTCCCTGCACCAAGCATAGAGCTCACAGAGCATGCACCTACATCACTCTCCTACAGAAGTCAATAGTGGATGCCACAGTTCATCTACCCCAACTCCCTGCACCAAGCATAGAGCTCACAGAGCATGCACCTACATCACTCTCCTACAGAAGTCATTAGGGGATGCCACCCGTCAGCATCTTCTACTCTCTGCAAAATGCACAAGATCACAGAGCATGCCTACAGCATTCTCCCATAGAAATTAATAGCTGGTGCCAGCACATCCCTCCTCCAGTTCCCATTCAGAATTTATAGATGTCACAGAGCATGCCCATAACACTCTCCCTTAGAAGTCAATGGAGATGCCACCGTTGCACTTCTTCCATTCCCTACACCTTGCACAGAGGTCACAGAGCATGCCCATACCACTGTCCCATGGAAGTCAATGGGGATGCCACCCTTGCACTTCTTCCATTTCCTGCATAATGCACAGAGGTCGCAGAGCATGCCCACAACACTCTCCCATACAAGTCAATGGGGAAGCCACTGTTGTACTTCTTCCATTCCCTACACCCTGCACAGAGGTCACAGAGCATGTCCATACCACTGTCCCATTGAAGTCAATGGGGATGCCACCCTTGCACTTCTTCCATTCCCTGCTTAATGCACAGAGGTCACAGAGCATGCCCACAACACTCTCCCATACAAGTCAATGGGGATGCCACCGTTGCACTTCTTCCACTCCCTACACAATGCACAGAGGTCACAGACCATGCCCACAACACTCTCCCATACAAGTCAATGGGGATGCCACCGTTGCACTTCTTCCACTCCCTACACAATGCACAGAGGTCACAGAGCATGCCCACAACACTCTCCCATACATGTCAATGGGGATGCCACCGTTGCACTTCTTCCACTCCCTACACAATGCACAGAGGTCACAGAGCATGCCCACAACACTCTCCCATACAAGTCAATGGGGATGCCACCGTTGCACTTCTTCCACTCCCTACACAATGCACAGAGGTCACAGAGCATGCCCACAACACTCTCCCATACAAGACTCTCCCATCTCCAGACCTCTGGTTCGGGTCCATTTAGCTGCTATGCAGCAGACCTCATAAGGTTCAGGCCAGATGTCCACCTCCATAATTTGCAAATCATAGATTAAAAAAAATGTACAATCAATAAACAAGCGGCTAAGAAGAAAAGGATAAGTGTCTCTAATTGTTCCAACACTTTCCTTCCAGGAGAATATTGTTATTTGTGTAACTATTTCGAGGAGGGACATAGTGGCATAGTGGCAACGTTCCCTTTTTCCATCGCTGTATTTTGCGATGTTGTAATTAGCCTCGTAGTCCAAGTATTATTTCCTATATTAGGCTTCATTTTTGGAAATAATGACAATTCCTCCTGGTTTAATAAGAGATTTAATGCCTGTGATTACGTCTCTGAAGGTTCAGAAGGTCATCGTCCTTCCCGCAGACACTTGCATCAGTTTTTAGGCACAACGAAACTTCCATTAGGGAATCTGGCTGTGACTTGTTGCTTGTACACGGTTAAGAAATTTTCCACGAAATCGAAGTGCACGGGCAACACCCAAGTCCTCACTGTAAGAGAAGAAATCTCCAGCTGTGAAGCAATATAGTCTTTCCTGGTTACAGCTGAGAAAATCCTAATTAGGGCATACGACTCAGGAAAGATTGAGTTTTCATGAACCAATTCTTTCTGAACCCATAATTATGTGAAATTGCATGGTAGATCCCCTGTAAAAAGATATTTTGCATACAAATATTGTTTTAATCTATTTGCAGGCCTGGTCATGACCTCCATCTGATCAGATATCAATGAACGAGGCTTAGAAGGATCACATCACATTGATGGAGGAAACAGACCTGGGTGGTGATACATCGACGATCTACTGATAAAATGGAAGACTCGCGTTGACTTGGTAATATCAAGAGAACTATATTTTGATGCATCTGACTTGGCCAAAACATCTTGAAGTCACGACATCTTTCCAAAAATGGAGTCTGGGTGCTTGTTCTGGTTTTCCAGTTTGTGCAGATGCTACTACAGAAGAAGACCCCAGTGTCACATAGGTATGTAGTACAGGGTGATTCACTCTCTACTTTACTCAGAAAAATTGCTGTAAGTTCTAAAAGAGACCATCTATCGTACTGAAATTTGAACTGTACATACCTTTTTTCATGAGAAACTAATGTTTTACAGCAGGTGTTGAAAATGTCCACCGTTCACATCTAACCGTTCCATATTGTTGAATGAATTCCACTGGAGGTCTGGGGTCATAACCTGAATTTCTCGCTGTACTTCTCTCGGCATGCCTGTAATGGTTGTGACTTGTTACTGCACACCCGACATTTCAAATGGCACCAAAAAAAATTCCGATAACGAATTCTTTTCTCATCATCGGGTCCTTTCAATTCCGGTAAGACAGTGATTCTCTATGGGCGAACATGTCCTTCTTGGCCGCTTGTCGACGTGTGGAATACGAGATGTCTGTCTCTTGGGAAAAGTTGTGTAACGATTTATGTGGAGATGCCAGAAGTCGCTGTTTCACATCTTCAATTATTTTCATTTTCGGACGTCCTCCATCATGTCTACCTGGTAATTTTCCTGTAGGTTCCAGTTTATTCACCAATGACAGAATACACAGTTTGGATGGTGGATTTCGACCTCCAAACTTCTTTAGAAACTCACTTTGGCACCTTTTTAAGGACTCAATTTTTCACTACGTCTTAAATGAAATAGTCCCTCATATGCTATAAAGAAAATATACTCATCTCAAGGATCTGTGAAGTTCCTCCACTGTTGGCATTGTGTCTCCGCTTCTCACGTGACATTATTTGCACCAGGTTCCTCCAGGAGTCACAGCACTGACATTACGGGAATGGAGATTGATGTGAGGTGAGTATACGTTCTCTTTATTTTATATGGGGGACAATAGCATTTAAGAAGAGGCTTTAGAGTAGAGGACAACCCCTTTAAAGCAGAAGTTGTGAGATCCCATCTTTCTTGCTGATGTTGGGATTGAGTTGAGCAGCAAGTTTTCCCATGACGGTTGTTAGCAATGTCTATTTCACACTTGGCTATTTTCATCAGTTCATGGACAATCATATCATATTCGATCCTGACGGAGGCGAGGAGAAACAGAGGCTCAGGACTACCCCTTTAGTGTTAGAAAAACCTATTTACGTCAATGGCTGCTCACTTTCCCCAGTCCCGCACGCTCGGTGCCTCGGAGTGATCCTCCACTCTGCCCTCTCTTTCAAGCCACATGTCCAAACCCTAGCTTCCTCCTGCCGTCTCAAACTCAAAAATATTTCCCGGATCCGTGCATTCCTTGACCATGAAACTACAAAAACACTAGTGCATGCCCTCATCATCTCCCGCCTCGACTACTGCAACCTCCTACTCTCTTTCCTTCCCTCTAGCACTCTGGCACCACTCCAATCCATCCTGCACTCTGCTGCCCGACTAATACACCTGTCTCCCCGTTATTCTCCAGCCTCTCCTCTCTGCCAAGCCCTTCATTGGCTTCCTATAGTCCAGAGGCTCCAGTTCAAAACCCTAACCATGACCTACAAAGCCATCCACAATCTGTCTCCTCCATACATCTGTGACATGGTCTCCCGGTACATACCCACACACAACCTTCGATCCTCTCAAGATCTCCTCCTCTACTACCCTCTTATCTCTTCTTCCCACAACCTCATACAAAGCTTCTCCCGTGCCTCCCCATACTCTGGAACTCTCTACCCCAACACATCAGACTCGCGCCTACCATGGAAACCTTCAAAAAGAACCTGAAGACCGACCTCTTCCGACAAGCCTACAACCTGCAGTGATCATCAGTCTACTGAACCACCGCACGACCAGCTCTACCCTCTCCTAGTGTATCCTCACCCATCCCTGTAGACTGTGAGCCCTTGCGGGCAGGGTCCTCTCTCCTTCTGTACTAGTGTGTGCCTTGTATTGCTCATGTTTACTGTACTTGTCTATATTTGCCCCTTTCACATGTAAAGCGCCATGGAATAAATGGCGCTATAAAAATCTATAATAATAATAATAATAAGGTGGTCCTAGTGTTGGACCACCCCAACAATCAGACATTTCTTGCCTATCTTTGATACCAGTCGTGGGAAAACCCTTTTCCAGTTCTTTGGCCATTCTTCCATAGGGGGTTGTAGTATTTTTGGGTAGGAGCCATTGTTGCTTCCCTGGGGTCTTTGCAGAACACTGACATGTACTTCTTATATTCTCATGTTAGTCCACTGAATTAACCGGGTAGATGTGTTTTCATCAACCCTGGATCTTTCCTGGAGCCACTCGAGAAATGTTTAATGTCAAGAAGCATTTGAGTCGGTTTTTATTAAACTGTGCAGGTTGAAACAGTCAGTGCATCTCCAGAAGGTGGACAATGACATCACGGAGTAAAGTTGGCAAAACTTATTACATGTTGTTTACATAAGTTAGGAAATTTTCTAAGGAAACCCCCAGAAGTGCGGTGCCAAATTGGCCTCCAGCTACGAAACAGCCCACCAGCTGCCAACCTTCCAGGAGAAAGCCATGACGGTCGATCTTTGGCCACGCCATCTGTCCTGGAGGGAGCATGTTGTAGGAACAAGGTATTTTGCAACCGTTAAGAAGATGTTTCTTCAGGATGCCTGGATGTTTATACAATTAGAAAAGTGAAGCAATCGGACCGAGGCAATTATTAATTTCTAATTATTATGTATTATGCATGTCAGACAAGAGCAGCAGCCGCGTTCCAAGGTCGAGAGTTATGCCTGGCTACTACCAGCATTTGTTTTTTTAGCAAGATTTAATCAGGTTTTTATCCTTGGGCAACTTCCATACGATTTCATCATGTTGATTATGAAATGTGTTTTCTTCAAAATCACGAATATGGCTGAAACTAAAAACGTTTGCTTGTTGTTCCAGGGTGATCACTTCGTACAATTGTAAATTCAGACTTATCTTGTCCAGGTAATTGTAAATGGGCTGTCAGTCCAGGCACAGACTTCCAGGGTCTTGACCACAGCCAATGGTGGTCTTAGGCTTATTTTCCATGTGTCAGTTCCTTGTGCCTGAGATGGACACAAGTCATGCAAAATTGTGCACCGATCTGGAGCTGGAAACTATCTGGAGCAACAAGTGATCTTCCCAGTGACTGTGAACAACCACATAGAAATCTATGGGATCAGTTCATTGAAGACTTTTCTTCGATCTCTTCCTTTGCCAAGAGTTCTCCATTTTTGTATTTTTGGTCTGCTCCCCTTGATGACGCCCTAGTGCTATGATAGCCCTGAGTTGTGGATGTAGACACTGCTCGTGCCACACTCACTTTAGCATTATTACAGACACATGGTATTATCTTCAGGTTACCAGTCTGGATGGTAACATACCATACCACAGTACCAGGCATACATTTAGTCAGCCATCAATTGTGCAGGTTCTCCCACTTAAAAAGATGAGAGCGGCCTGTAAGTGACATCATAGGTGGATCACAACTATGAGAGTCAAAATGAGAAAACAAATCCAGAAAATCATCATGTCTGATTTGGCAAGATTTATTTTTCAATTATGGTGGAAAAATAAGTATTTGGACACCTAAAAACATGGAAGATTTCTGGTTCTCACAGACCTGTAACTTCTACTATAAGAGGCTCTTCTGTCCTCCACTCGTTACCTGTAGTAATGGCGCCTATGTGACCTCATTATCAGTATAAAAGACACCTGTCCACAACCTCAGACAGTCACACTCCAAACTCCACTATGGTGAAGACCAGAGAGCTGTCGAAGGACACCAGAAACAAAATTACAGGCCTGCACCAGGCTGGGAAGACTGAATCTGCAATAGGCAAACAGCTTGGTGTGATGAAATCAACTGTAGGCGCAATAATAAGAAAATGGAAGACATACAAGAGCACTGATAATCTCCCTCGATCTGGAGCTCCACGCAAGATCTCACCCCGTGGGTCAAAATGATCACAAGAGTGGTGAGCAAAAATCCCAGAACCACGGGGGACCGAGTGAATGACCTGTATAGAGCTGGGACCACCGTAACAAAGGCTACCATCAGTAACACACTATGCAACCAGGGACTCAGATCCTGCAGTGCCAGACGTGTCCACCTGCTTAAGCCAGTACATGTCCGGGTCCGTCTGAAGTTTGCTAGAGAGCATTTGGATTATCCAGAAGAGTATTGGGAGAATGTCATATGGTCTGATGAAACCAAAGTACAACTGTTTGGTAGAAACAAAACCCGTCATGTTTGGAGGAGACAGAATGCTGAGTTGCATCCAAAGATCACCATACCTACTGTGAAGCATGGGGGTGACAACATCATCATTGGGGCTGTTCCTCTGCAAAGGGACCAGGACGACTGATCCATCTACATGAAAGAATGAATGGGGCCATGTATCGTGAGATTTTGAGTGCAGACCTCCTTACATCAGCAAGGGCATTGAAGATGAAATGTGGATGGGTCTTTCAGCATGATAATGATCCCAAGCACACTGCCAGGGCAGCGAAGGAGTGGCTTCGTAAGAATCATATGAAGGTCCTGGAGTGGCCTAGTCAGTCTCCAGATCTCAACCCCATAGAAAACCTTTGGAGGGAGTTGAAAGTCCGTGTTACCCAGCGACAGACCTAAACTTCACTGCTCTAGAGGAGATCTGCATGGAGGAATGGGCCAACATACCACCAACAGTGTGCGCCAACCTTGTGAAGGCTTACAGAAAACTGTCATTGCCAACAAAGGATATATAACAAAATATTGAGATGAACTTTTGTTAATGACCAAATACTTATTTTCCACCATAATTTGCAAAATAAATTTTGCCAAATCAGACAAGGTGATCTTCTGGATTTGTTTTCTCATTGAGACTCTCATAGTTGTGGTCGACCTATGATGTCAATTACAGGCCGCTCTCATATTGTAAAGTGGGAGAACTTGCACAATTGGTGGCTGACTAAATTCTTTTTTTCCCCGCTGTACGTAGTAGCACTGATGGCTTCCAGGGCTGCGATGTCATATGTGTCCTTTAGTCTACAATATAAACTTTTACTTTTTAGCAGACACTCCTGGTATCAGAACTTATTGTAGCAGATCTGGCACTAGATTGTTTCCATTACTAAGTAGTTTTCTTGGACCTGGTGAAGCCTGCTGTACTTAGTTTGAAATCCATATCAGAATGGCTGTATAATCCTTTTTGAAAGCTTAGACACAATCTCTACCCTCTTAGTCTGTTTGACATCTTCTCAGTGTCGCTTCTCCCTGCTGAATCTCTATCCATCTAACATTATTGCAGATCTTTACTGTCCCTCCTCTCTGCTGCTACTGAATCTACACAACATAGACTGTTTGACAACTCAGTGTCCCTCCTCCCTGCTGAATCTCCACCCACTTAGTGTGATTTGCTACTCCTCAGTGTTCCTCCTCCCTGCTACTGAATCTCCACCCACTTAGTCTGATTTGCTACTCAGTGTCCCTCCTCACAGCTACTGAATCTGCACAACATAGACTGATTGACAACTCCTCAGTGTCCCTGCTCCCTGCTACTGAATCTACACAACATAGACTGATTGACAATTCCTCAGTATCCCTGCTCCCTGCTGCTGAATCTCGACCCACTTTGTCTGATTTTATGCTGTTCAGTGTCCCTCCTCCCTGTTGAATTTCCATCCACTTAGTGTGATTTGCTACTCCTCAGTGCCCCTCCTCCCTGCTGCTGAATCTCCACCCACTTTGTCTGATTTTATGCTATTCAGTGTTCCTCCTCCCTGCTACTGAATCTCCACCCACTTAGTCTGATTTGCTACTCCTCAGTGTCCCTGCTACTGAATCTACACAACATAGACTGATTGACAACTCCTCAGTGTCCCTGCTCCCTGCTGCTGAATCTCCACCCACTTTGTCTGAATTTATGCTGTTCAGTTTCACTCCTCCCTGCTGTGGAATCTCCACCCACATAGTCTAAATTGCTATGCCTCAGTGTCCCTCCTCCCTGCTGCTGAATCTCCAGGCACTTAGTCTGACTTGCTGCTTTTTAGTGTTCCTCCTCCCTGCTACTGAATCTCAAACCACTTAGTCTGACTTGCTGCTGTTCAATCTCCCTCCTTCCTGCTGCTGTTGAATCTACAACCACCTAGTCTGACTGACAATTCCTCAGCGTCTATACTTCCTGCTGCTGAATCTCTGCCCACCTCGCCTGATTAATAATTCATAAATGTCCCTCATCCCTGCTGCTGCTGAATCTTCACAACATAGACTTATTGACAACTCTGCAGTGTCCATCCTCACTGTTGCTGTTAATTCTCCACCTTATCTCGTCTGGCTGCTTCTCAATGCTTCTTGTCCCAGCTATACCTCCACCCATCTGGCATGATTGGCATATTTTCAGTGTCCAACCTCCCTGCTGCTGAATCTCCACCCATCTAACCTGAAAGACAACTCCTCAGTGTCCCTCATCGCTTCTGTTAAATCTACACACACCTAGTCTGACTGGTGTCCCTCCTCTCTGCTGCATCTTAATCTTTACCCACCTAGCTTGATTTACATCTTCTTAGTGTCCCTCCTCTCTGCTGCTGAATCTCCACCCACTTAGTCTGATTTTATGCTCCTCAGTGTTCCCCCTCTCTGCTTCTTCTGAATCTTGACCCACTTAGTTTTATTGGCTGCTCCTCAATCTCCCTTCTCTCTGCTGCTGAATATTCGCCCACCTAGTCTGATTGGCTAATACTCATTATCCCCCCTTCCTGCTTCTGAATCTTGGCCCACCTAGCCCAATTGACAGCTCCTCAGAGTTCCTCCTCTCTGCTGCCTAGATCTCTAACCAATCAGTACTAGCTGCAGTTTTCAGCCAAGCTGGGTGAGTGGAGATGGAATAGCTGACAGTCCGGTACTAAATACACTTGCACTCACGACCTCTCACTCTTTAGTCAGAAGAAGATAGAACTTTTTGATGATAATTCTAAGCGGTATGTGTGGAGAAAACCAGGCACTGCTCATCACCAGCCCAATACAATCCCAACAGTGAAACATGGTGGTGGCAGCATCATGCTATGGGGGTGTTTTTCAGCTGCAGGGACAGGACGACTGGTTGCCATTGAAGGAATCATGAATGCGGCCAAGTACAGAGATATCCTGGATGAAAACCTCTTCCAGAGTGCTCTGGACCTCAGACTTGGCCGAAGGTTCACCTTTCAACAAGACAATGACCCTAAGCACACAGCTAAAATAACAAAGGAGTGGCTTCAGAACAACTCTGTGACCATTCTTGACTGACCCAGCCAGAGCCCTGACCTAAACCCAACTGAGCATCTCTGGAGAGACCTGAAAATGGCTGTCCACCAACGTTCACCATCCAACCTGACGGAACTGGAGAGGATCTGCCAGAAAGAATGGCAGAGGATCCCCAAATCCAGGGGTGAAAAACTTGTGGCATCATTGCCAAGAAGACTCCTGGCTGTACTAGCTCAAAAGGTGCTTCTTCTCAATACTGAGCAAAGGGTCTGAATACTTATGACCAGGGGCGGATTATAAGAGGGTCAATCTGGGCTACCGCCCAGGGCCCAGTGTTGTGGGGGGGGGGCCCACCACAGGACCACCATTAGGGCATTACTGCCCTGACGGTGGCGCGCTGTGGCAGTTTAACGCTATTGACGTGTGGGCGCCCGCACGTCAATAGTTAACAGCCACCAGCCAATCGGAGGCTGGCAGCTGACGTCGGCCACAGCGCACACGTCATTGTCAGTCGCCGGAAAGTGCGCGCATGTGGAGGGAGCTTCGGCGCTGGAGCACGGAAAGGTAAGAAGGGAACGTGTGTTTTTTTTGTTTTTTTCTTAATTGAGCCGCAGGCCGGGGGACAGACTCACTGGACACATGGGGAAGAATGCTGCCTGCCATGATGGGGACATAATGCTGGACATGATGGGGTCAGAATGATGGACATGATGGGGGCAGAATGCTGGACATGATGGGGGCAGAATGCTGGACATGATGGGGGCAGAATGCTGGACATGATGGGGGCAGAATGCTGGACATGATGGGGGCAGAATGCTGGATATGATGGGGGCAGAATGCTGGACATGATGGGGGCAGAATGCTGGCCATGATGGGGGCAGAATGCTGGACATGATGGGGGCAGAATGCTGGACATGATGGGGGCAGAATGCTGGCCATGATGGGGGCAGAATGCTGGACATGATGGGGGCAGAATGCTGGACATGATGGGGGCAGAATGCTGGACATGATGGGGGCAGAATACTGGACATGATGGGGCAGAATGCTGAACATGATTGGGGCAGAATGCTGGCCATGATGGGGGCAGAATACTGGACATGATGGGGAGAGAATGCTGGACATGATGGGGGCAGAATGCTAGACATGATGGGGGCAGAATGCTGGCCATGATGGGGGCAGAATGCTGGACATGATGGGGCAGAAATGCTGGACATGATGGGGCAGAATGCTGGACATGATGGGGGCTAATGCTGGACATGATGGGGACATAATGCTGGCCATGATGGGGCAGAATGCTGGACATGATGGGGGCAGAATGCTGGCCATGATGGGGAGAATGCTGGCCATGATGGGGCACATAATGCTGGACATGATGGGGCAGAATGCTGGACATGATGGGGGCAGAATGCTGGACATGATGGGGCAGAATGCTGGACATGATGGGGGAGAATGCTGGACATGATGGGGCAGAATGCTGGACATGATGGGGCAGAATGCTTGACATGATGGGGCAGAATGCTGGCATGATGGGGGCAGAATGCTGGCCATGATGGGGCATAATGCTGGACATGATGGGGGCAGAATGCTGGACATGATGGGGCAGAATGCTGGACATGATGGGGCAGAATGCTGGAATGATGGGGCAGAATGCTGGCCATGATGGGGCAGAATGCTGGCATGATGGGGGCAGAATGACTGGAATGATGGGGCAGAATGCTGGACATGATGGGGGCAGAATGACTGGACATGATGGGGGCAGAATGCTGGACATGATGGGGGCAGAATGCTGGACATGATGGGGCAGAATGCTGGCCATGATGGGGCAAGAATGCTGGCATGCATGATGGGGACATAATGCTGGACATGATGGGGGCAGAATGCTGGCATGATGGGGGCAGAATGCTGGCATGATGGGGACAAATGCTGGACATGATGGGGGCAGAATGCTGGCCATGATGGGGACATAATGCTGGACATGATGGGGGCAGAATGCTGGACATGATGGGGCAGAATGCTGGCATGATGGGGCATAATGCTGGACATGATGGGGGCAGAATGCTGGACATGATGGGGCAAAATGCTGGACATGATGGGGGCAGAATGCTGGCCATGATGGGGCAGAATGCTGGACATGATGGGGCAGAATGCTGGCATGATGGGGGCAGAATGCTGGACATGATGGGGATAAGTGGAATGCATGGGAGAATGCTGGATGTAGGGCAGAATCTGGACATGATGGGGCAGAATGCTGGCCATGATTGGGGCAGAATGCTGGCCATGATGGGCAGAATGCTGGCATGATGGGGCAGAATGCTGGACATGATGGGGCAGAATGCTGGACATGATGGGGGCAGAATGCTGGACATGATGGGGCAGAATGCTGGACATGATGGGGCAGAATGCTGGACATGATGGGGCAGAATGCTGGAATGATGGGGGCAGAATGCTGGACATGATGGGGGCAGAATCTGGCCATGATGGGCAGATGCTGACATGATGGGCAGAATGCTGGACATGATGGGGCAGAATGCTGGCCATGATGGGGCAGAATGCTGGACATGATGGGGCAGAATGCTGGACATGATGGGGCAGAATGCTGGCATGATGGGGCAGAATGCTGGACATGATGTGGGGCAGAATGCTGGACATGATGGGGACATAATGCTGGACATGATAGGGCAGAATGCTGGACATGATGGGGGGCTGAATGCTGGACATGATGGGGCAGAATGCTGGACATGATGGGGCAGAATGCTGGACATATGGGGCAGAATGCTGGCCATGATGGGGGCAGAATGCTGACATGATGGGGCAGAATGCTGGCATGATGGGGACATAATGCTGGACATGATGGGGGCAGAATGCTGGCATGAGGGGACATAATGCTGGACATGAATGTGGATGTGGGCAGAATGCTGGACCATGATGGGGCAGAATGCTGGCCATGATGGCAGATGACATGATGGGCAGAATGCTGGACATGATGGGGGCAGAATGCTGGACATGATGGGGAATGCTGGACATGATGGGGCAGAATGCTGGCCATGATGGGACATAATGCTGGCCATGATGGGGCAGAATGCTGGACATGATGGGGCAGAATGCTGGACATGATGGGGCAGAATGCTGGACATGATGGGGCAGAATGCTGGACATGATGGGGCAGAATGCTGGCCATGATGGGGGCAGAATGCTGGACATGATGGGGGCAGAATGCTGGACATGATGGGGGCAGAATGCTGGACATGATGGGGGCAGAATGCTGGCATGATGGGGCAGAATGCTGGACATGATGGGGACAGAATGCTGGACTGATGGGGGCAGAATGCACTTGGACAGATGAGGGGCAAATTGCTTGAGAATGGGCTTTGGATGAGTTCTGAGCAGAGGTCCTTGGTGGTTACAGCTGAAGTATTGTGAGGATTGGGAATCAGGTGTTACTGACTGGTCTTATTTAAGGGAGTCACCTTCCCATCAGGGTTGCCGGTGATCAGTTGTTCTGGTCTCAATCCTTGATTTCCTGTTTCCTTTGTAGCCTGCTGTGTCGTGTCTGCATCTCCTGCTTACAGATAAGACTTTTTCTTCTTTTTGTTTTTGTGCTTGATTTTTGCATTTTGTCCTGCACTTCTGTGGGGGCCTTCAGGGTCCCCTCCGGGGGCTTTTGCCCTCTCAGTTTAGTTCAGCCACTTATGTTTTGTACATTTGCTTTTTCCAGTTTTTTCAGTGGTTGCTGTTTTGATTTTGTTACACCAGAGAACTAATTTAGGTGGTAGAGGTCGTGTGATCTCAGGTGTTTTTGAAATTAGTAGAGTTGGTGCTTTTTAGGGTTTTTTGGGATTGCAGTAAGTGCCCTTCCTGTCCTTTTCTATTTAGATAGTTTGGGCCCCAACGTTTGCTCTTACTATTTTCTGTCTGTGTCAGTATTTATTCTTGTCTAACCGCCATTACATGTTTGGGGGCTTTCTATGTTCTTTGGGGATCTGCTCCGGGGCAGATAGCTTTCCTCTTTCTATCTTTAGGTATAGTTAGTTTCTCAGGCTGTGACGAGGCGTCTAGGACCAACGTAGGAACGCTCCACGGCTGCCTCTAGTTGTGGTGGTTAGTCAGGGTACTGCAATCTCATAGATTCCAACTGCTCTGGTGTATTGCCTTTTTACCTGCACTCCTCAGCTACCAAATCATAACAGTATCACCGGCCTAAAACTGAAAATTATATGGTACTCACAGAAGGGAAAACTATTGTGAAAGAAAAAAAAGGTTGTCAGAGTTGTCAGAGATATTTTTCTGTTTGTTGCATTTTTTTTTTTTTCCCTCTGTATCTCTGGGTGCTGGGAGGATTTTTTCTCTCAATGGAGTTTGCACAGTTGTCTGGCCGTGTGGATCAGCTTGCCACTGAGGTTCGGAGTATTGCTACCTATCTTGCTAGGTTGCCTGTTGTGGAACCTAGGATTCCCATGCCAGATTTGTTTTTGGGGGATCGAGCCAAGTTTCTGAATTTCAAAAATAATTGTAAATTGTTTTTTACCTTAAAATCTAAGTCCTCAGGGAACGCAGCGCAGCAGGTTCAAATCGTCATCTCTCTCCTGCGCGGCGATCCTCAGGATTGGGCTTTTTCCCTGACACCTGGGGATCCTGTTTTGAGTGATGTTGATGCATTTTTTCAGGCCTTGGGGTTATTGTACGATGAGCCTAATGTCACTGATCAAGCTGAAAAAGCCTTGTTGGCATTAAATCAGGGCTTGATGACGCTGAGTTATACTGTCAGAGATTCCGCAGGTGGGCAGTCCTGACCAAATGGAATGACGACGCTTTGGTAGCCCTTTTTCGGAAGGGTCTGTCAGATAATGTAAAGGATGTTATGGTGGGATTCCCTTTCCCCTCTGGTCTCAATGATTCTATGTCATTAGCGATTCAAATTGACAGACGTTTGCGTGAGCGGAGAAGTATGCGTGGAATAGTGTTGCCTTGTGAACCTGCTTCTGAACCCATGCAGTGTGATAGAGTGGTTTCTGGGGCACAGCGTCATGAGTTTCGAAAGCGCAATGGGTTATGTTTCTACTGTGGTGATGCCTCTCATGCTATTTCAGTCTGCCCTAAGCGGGGAAGACGTTTTGCACGCTCAGTTGTCTTGGGTAGTGTTCAGACTAAGTTTTTATTAACTGTTACTCTGATATGCTCTCTGTCCTCATTTTCTGCTCAGGCTTTCGTTGATTCGGGAGCAGCTATTAACCTGATGGATTTTGATTTTGCTAAACGTTGCGGGTTTCCCTTGATACCCCTACAGAAGTCTATTCCCCTACTGGGGATCGATTCTACCCCTTTGGCTGAGAATAAACCTCAGTTCTCTACTCAGGTGATAATGAGGGTTGAACATGATCATCAGGAGAGCTGCAAATTTTTGGTTCTGTATAATCTGCATGACATTATCGTGCTGGGTTTCCCTTGGTTACAGTCTCATAATCCTGTTTTGGATTGGATATCTGTGTCTGTAACCAGTTGGGGATGCCAATGTGTTAATACCAACACTCCTGTTTTTTCTGCCTCCCCCCAGGCTCAGGATGTTCCTGACTTTTTGATTGATTTTTCTGATGTGTTTAGCGAAAGTAAATCTGCATCCTTGCCTCCCCATAGGAGCTATGACTGCGCTATTGAATTAGTGCCTGGTAGTAAATTCCCTAAAGGTCGCCTTTTTAACTTGTCTGTACCTGAACATGACGCTATGCGGTCTTATATCAAGGAGTCATTGGAGAAGGGTCATATCAGACCATCCTCTTCACCCTTAGGTGCCGGTTTTTTCTTTGTGGCCAAAAAGGATGGTTCATTAAGGCCGTGTATTGATTATCGTCTTTTGAACAATATTACTGTGAAATATCAATATCCGTTACCCTTGATTTCTGACCTGTTTTCCAGGGTGAAACACGCTACTTGGTTTACCAAGCTTGACCTCAGGGGGGCATATAACCTTATTCGCATTAAGCACGGGGAGGAATGGAAGACGGCATTTAACACCCCTGAAGGGCATTTTGAGTACCTTGTGATGCCCTTTGGGCTCACTAATGCTCCTTCTGTCTTCCAGTCCTTCATGAATGACATTTTCAGGGATTTTGTGGATAAATTTCTGATTGTTTATTTGGATGATATCTTGATTTTTTCTAATAACTGGGACTCTCATGTGAAACATGTTCGAACTGTATTCCAGATTTTGAGAGAGAATGCTCTGTATGTGAAGGGATCAAAGTGTCTTTTTGGCGTACAGAGGATCTCATTTTTGGGATTCATTTTGTCCCCATCTGTTATTGAAATGGACCCGGTCAAGGTTCAGGCCATCTGTGATTGGGTCCAACCTACTTCATTAAAGGCTCTTCAAAGATTTTTGGGTTTTACCAATTTTTATCGAAAATTTATTGGTAATTTCTCGGTTATTGTTAAACCATTAACTGATTTCACCAAAAAGGGTTCTGATGTGGTGAATTGGCCTCCTGAGGCAGTTTCTGCATTTCAGGAACTTAAGCAGAAATTCACTTCTGCTCCTGTTCTACGGCAGCCTGATGTTTCTCTGCCATTTCAGGTGGAGGTTGATGCCTCTGAAATTGGGCAGGTGCCGTTTTGTCCCAAAGAGATCCAGAGACCTCTAAAAGTAACCCTTGTGCCTTTTTCTCTCGAAAATTTTCTCCTACTGAACGTAATTATGACGTGGGTAATCGGGAGTTATTGGCCATGAAGTGGGCTTTTGAAGAGTGGAGACATTGGCTGGAGGGAGCCAAACATCAGGTGGTGGTCCTTACAGACCATAAGAATCTGGTTTATCTGGAATCTGCCAAGCGACTTAATCCTAGACAGGCCAGGTGGGCCTTGTTTTTCACACGTTTTAATTTTGTGGTTTCCTTTCTTCCTGGCACTAAGAATGTTAAGGCGGATGCCCTCTCGAGGAGTTTCCTTGCGGACTCTCCTGAGGTATCTGATCCTTCTGTTATTTTGAAAGAAGGTGTAGTTCTTTCCGCCATCTCGCCCAATTTGAGACTGGCTCTGGAGGGGTGTCAGGAGGATAGGCCCGAGCGCTGTCCTGTTGGGAAATTGTTTGTCCCGGACCAGTGGAAAAAGAGTGTGATGTCTGAGATTCATTGTTACGCGTTGGCCGGTCATCCCGGAATTTTTGGTACCAGAGACTTGGTTAGTCGGTCCTTTTGGTGGCCTACCTTGTCTCGTGATGTCAGGGAATTTGTGCAGTCCTGCGGGACTTGCTCTCGCTCTAGTGGTTTGTTGATGTCATTGCCTGTGCCCAAGAGACCATGGACCCATATCTCTATGGATTTCATTTCCGACCTCCCTGTTTCTCAGAGAATGACCGTCATCTGGGTGATTTGTGATAGGTTTTCCAAGATGATACATCTTGTGCCATTACCTAAGTTGCCTTCCTCCTCCGAATTGGTGCCTTTGTTCCTTCAGCACGTGGTTCGTTTACACGGCATTCCTGAGAACATTGTGTCTGACAGAGGAGTCCAGTTTGTTTCCAGATTTTGGAGGACCTTTTGTTCTAAGCTTGGTGTTCAGTTGTCTTTCTCCTCGGCGTTTCATCCTCAGACCAATGGTCAAACTGAGAGAACAAACCAGACATTGGAGACTTATCTAAGATGCTTTGTGTCTGCTGATCAGGATGACTGGGTCTCTTTTTTGCCTTTGGCTGAGTTTGCTCTTAATAATAGGGCTAGCTCTGCCACTTTGATGTCTCCATTTTTCTGTAATTCTGGGTTTCACCCTCGATTTTTTTCAGGACAGACGGAGGCTTCTGCCTGTCCAGATGTTGACTCTGTTGTGGAGCGTATGCAACAGATTTGGGACCAGGTAGTGGAGAGGTTGTCCCTCTCTCAGGACAGGGCCCAGCGGTTTGCTAACCGGCATAGGACTGATGGTCCTCGGTTTAAAGTGGGGGACTTGGTCTGGTTGTCCTCAAAAAATATTCCTATGAGAGTGGCATCTCCTAAATTTAAGCCTAGGTTCATTGGACCTTATAAGATCATGGAGATTCTTAATCCTGTTTCTTTTCGTTTGCTTCTTCCAGGGACATTTAAGATCCATAACGTGTTCCACAAGTCCTTGTTGAAGAGGTTTGTTGAGCCAGTGGTTCCTACTGCTTTGCCTCCTGACCCTGTTCTGGTTGAGGGCAATATGGAGTTTGTGGTTGAGAAAATATTGAATTCTCGTTTTTCTAGACGGAAACTCCAGTATTTGGTTAAGTGGAGAGGTTATGGTCAGGAAGACAATTCTTGGGTGTTTGCTTCGGACATCCATGCTAGGAGACTCATCCGTGCGTATCATAGAACTCATCCTGACCGACCTGGTTGCTCAAGTGAGGGTTCGGTGACCCTCCTCAAAGGGGGGTACTGTTGTGAATGGACTTGAAATGAGTTCTGAGCAGAGGCTCCCTCTGGTGGTTACAAGCGGTACTGGACTGTCCAGTGAAGATTGTGAGGATTGGGAATCAGGTGTTACTGACTGGTCTTATTTAAGGGAGTCACCTTCCCATCAGGGTTGCCGGTGATCAATTGTTCTGGTCTCAATCCTTGATTCCTGTTTCCTTTGTAGCCTGCTGTGTCGTGTCTGCATCTCCTGCTTACAGATAAGACTTTTTCTTCTTTTTGTTTTTGTGCTTGATTTTTGCATTTTGTCCTGCACTTCTGTGGGGGCCTTCAGGGTCCCCTCCGGGGGCTTTTGCCCTCTCAGTTTAGTTCAGCCACTTATGTTTTGTACATTTGCTTTTTCCAGTTTTTTCAGTGGTTGCTGTTTTGATTTTGTTACACCAGAAGAACTAATTTAGGTGGTAGAGGTCATGTGATCTCAGGTGTTTTTGAAATTAGTAGAGTTGGTGCTTTTTAGGGTTTTTTGGGATTGCAGTAAGTGCCCTTCCTATCCTTTTCTATTTAGATAGTTTGGGCCCCAACGTTTGCTCTTACTATTTTCTGTCTGTGTCAGTATTTCTTCTTGTCTAACCGCCATTACATGTTTGGGGGCTTTCTATGTTCTTTGGGGATCTGCTCCGGGGCAGATAGCTTTCCTCTTTCTATCTTTAGGTATAGTTAGTTTCTCAGGCTGTGACGAGGCGTCTAGGACCAACGTGGGAACGCTCCACGGCTGCCTCTAGTTGTGGTGGTTAGTCAGGGTACTGCAATCTCATAGATTCCAACTGCTCTGGTGTATTGCCTTTTTTACCTGCACTCCTCAGCTACCAAATCATAACAGCTGGCCATGATGGGGACAAAATGCTGGACATGATGGGGGCAGAATGCTGGACATGATGGGGATATAATGCTGGACATGATGGGGACATAATGCTGGACATGATGGGGGCAGAATGCTGGCCATGATGGGGACTTAATGCTGGACATGATGGGGCAGAATGCTGGCCATGATGGGGACATAATGCTGGCCATGATGGGGACATAATGCTTGCCATGATGGGGACATAATGCTGGCCCTGATTTGGGCAGAATGCTGGCCATGATGGGGACATATTCCTGGACATGATGGGGACATAATGCTGGCCATGATGGGGGCAGAATGCTGGCCATGATGGGGACATAATGCTGGACATGATGGGGGCAGAATGCTGGACATGATGGGGGCAGAATACTGGACATGATGGGGGCAGAATGCTGGACATGATGGGGGCAGAATGCTGGACATGATGGGGCAGAATGCTGGATATGATGGGGCAGAATGCTGGACATGATGGGGGCAGAATGCTGGACATGATGGGGGCAGAATGCTGGACCTGATGGGGCAGAATGCTGGACCTGATGGGGGCAGAATGCTGGACATGATGGGGGCAGAATGCTGGCCATGATGGGGACATAATGCTGGATATGATGGGGACAGAATGCTGGACATGATGGGGGCAGAATGCTGGACATGATGGGGCAGAATGCTGGCCATGATGGGGACAGAATGCTGGCCATGGGGGCAGAATGCTGGCCATGATGGGGCAGAATGCTGGACATGATGGGGCAGAATGCTGGATATGATGGGGGCAGAATGCTGGACATGATGGGGGCAGAATGCTGGACATGATGGGGCAGAATGCTGGACATGATGGGGGCAGAATGCTGGACATGATGGGGGCAGAATGCTGGCCATGATGGGGGCAGAATGCTGGACATGATGGGGGCAGAATGCTGGCCATGATGGGGACATAATGCTGGACATGATGGGGGCAGAATGCTGGACATGATGGGGGCAGAATGCTGGACATGATGGGGGCAGAATGCTGGACATGATGGGGACAGAATGCTGGACATGATGGGGGCAGAATGCTGGATATGATGGGGGCAGAATGCTGGACATGATGGGGGCAGAATGCTGGACATGATGGGGGCAGAATGCTGGCCATGATGGGGGCAGAATGCTGGACATGATGGGGGCAGAATGCTGGCCATGATGGGGACATAATGCTGGATATGATGGGGACAGAATGCTGGACATGATGGGGGCATAATGCTGGCCATGATGGGGGCAGAATGCTGGACATGATGGGGGCAGAATGCTGGCCATGATGGGGGCAGAATGCTGGACATGATGGGGCAGAATGCTGGACATGATGGGGCAGAATGCTGGACATGATGGGGACATAATGCTGGACATGATGGGGGCAGAATGCTGGACATGATGGGGGCAGAATGCTGGACATGATGGGGCAGAATGCTGGACATGATGGGGCAGAATGCTGGACATGATGGGGGCAGAATGCTGGATATGATGGGGACAGAATGCTGGACATGATGGGGGCAGAATGCTGGCCATGATGGGGGCAGAATGCTGGACATGATGGGGGCAGAATGCTGGCCATGATGGGGGCAGAATGCTGGACATGATGGGGGCAGAATGCTGGACATGATGGGGGCAGAATGCTGGACATGATGGGGGCAGAATGCTGGATATGATGGGGGCAGAATGCTGGACATGATGGGGACAGAATGCTGGCCATGATGGGGCAGAATGCTGGCCATGATGGGGACATAATGCTGGACATGATGGGGCAGAATGCTGGACATGATGGGGGCAGAATGCTGGACATGATAGGGGCAGAATGCTGGCCATGATGGGGACATAATGCTGGACATGATGGGGGCAGAATGCTGGACATGATGGGGGCAGAATGCTGGACATGATGGGGGCAGAATGCTGGACATGATGGGGGCAGAATGCTGGACATGATGGGGGCAGAATGCTGGATATGATGGGGGCAGAATGCTGGACATGATGGGGGCAGAATGCTGGCCATGATGGGGGCAGAATGCTGGCCATGATGGGGGCAGAATGCTGGACATGATGGGGACATAATGCTGGACATGATGGGGACATAATGCTGGACATGATGGGGCAGAATGCTGGCCATGTTGGGGGCAGAATACTGGACATGATGGGGGCAGAATGCTGAATATGATGGGGGCAGAATGCTGGACATGATGGGCAGAATGCTGGCCATGATGGGGGCAGAATACTGGACATGATGGGGGCAGAATGCTGGACATGATGGGGACATAATGCTGGACATGATGGGGACATAATGCTGGACATGATGGGGGCAGAATGCTGGACATGATGGGGGCAGAATACTGGACATGATGGGGGCAGAATGCTGGACATGATGGGGCAGAATGCTGGACATGATGGGGGCAGAATGCTGGCCATGATGGGGACATAATGCTGGACATGATGGGGGCAGAATGCTGGACATGATGGGGGCAGAATGCTGGACATGATGGGGGCAGAATGCTGGATATGATGGGGGCAGAATGCTGGACATGATAGGGGCAGAATGCTGGCCATGATGGGGGCAGAATGCTAGACATGATGGGGGCAGAATGCTGGCCATGATGGGGGCAGAATGCTGGACATGATGGGGGCAGAAGGCTGGACATGATGGGGACATAATGCTGGACATGATGGGGCAGAATGCTGGACATGATGGGGGCAGAATGCTAGACATGATGGGGGCAGAATGCTGGACATGATGGGGGCAGAATGCTGGACATGATGGGGGTAGAATGCTGGATATGATGGGGGCAGAATGCTGGACATGATGGGGGCAGAATGCTGGCCATGATGGGGGCAGAATGCTGGACATGATGGGGGCAGAATGCTGGCCATGATGGGGGCAGAATGTTGGACATGATGGGGGCAGAATGCTGGCCATGATGGGGACATAAATGCTGGACATGATGGGGGCAGAATGCTGGACATGATGGGGGAGAATGCTGGCCATGATGGGGGCAGACTGTGAGACATGGGGCAAACTGTGAGACATGGGAGCAGAATGCTGGACATGTTGGGGCAGAATGCTGGACATGGGGCAGAATGCTGGACATGGGGGCAGAATGCTGGACATGGGGCAGAATTCTGGACATGGGGGCAGAATGCTGGACATGTGGGCAGACTGTGAGACATGGGGCAAACTGAGACATGGGGCAGAATGCTTGACATGGGGGCAGACTGCTGGACACGGGGGCAGAATGGAGATACCGGGCATGATTGTAGACACAGGGGCAGAATGAGACACTGGGGGCATGACTGGAGACACTGGAGGCATGACTGGAGATACTGGGGGCAGGATTGGAGACAGATGGGGCAGAATAGAGACACAGGGGGCATGATTGGAGACAGATTGTGCAGGATCATGGGGCAAGATGGATACGATGGAGACAGATGAGGCAGGATGGGGAGATCATATGGGGGCGGGATGGGAGAACATATGGCTGAAGCCAGGAATGAGACACACGGGGGCTAGGATGGGGAATTTTATTACCATAAGGGCTAATTAAGGGAAAATTACTGCAGTCATATATTTATTTTATTTTTTGAGGACACTGTTTTAAATGGGGGGTGGTCCTGTTACTGTGCAGAGCAACACTGTCACCTTTTTTTCTTCATGTGGTGAAATGTAGAAGTTGGGAAAAATTAAGTAATGTGTTCTGCAAGCAGAGCACTAAATAACTATGTTATTTCCTGCAGAGACGAGCCCTGGCTGGAAGAAGTGATGGGGGTCTGTGCTGGATGAAAGATGAAAAGCAAAGATGAAGGACTTCACCTAGAGACGTCACTGGTGAGTCAGTGTGTTACTTATACACTGACACTATACACTGTATACTATATACAGAGCTGTGTATAATGTCACCACCAGTGATCACTGTATTACCTGTACACAGACACTGCATACTAAGTACAGATCTCCTGTGTATAACGGCACTTTTGGTGATAGTGTTGTGTTTTTTTTTTTACTGATCAGTATTGTAGTATTCAGCCACTATGTGGTGGTAATATGTGGTTTGGACATAGTGTTGCGGTATTTAACCCTTATATGTATTATTTGGTCACTGTGTGGTGGTAATATGTGCTCTGGTCATGGTGTTGTGGTATTTGTTCCTTGTATGTTATATTATTCGATCACTGTGGTGGTAATATGTGGTCTGGTGGTCTTTGTCCCTTGTATATGGTGTTATTGGTCATTTTAAAAATTGAAAAATAAATAAAAATATACCTAAATTGTATTGCATATTTTAATAAATATTTAATAGGTTACAGTAGAGTAGAGCCCGGACAAAAGTGTCTACTGTGTTATGGTGGCGGCTTAAAAAATCTTTTTGCCAAAACAAGAGCTGCTGGCTATATGTGTGATCTGGTGATGGGAACTGTTAATGTGTGATAGGTAAGAAGTGGAGTTTTTCCAAGAGAGAGCGGTGGGACTGTGGACAGTTCGAGGGGTGGAGGCGCCTGGAAAAATCTGTTTCAGGTATATGATGACCCCGTCGCTTGACCCCGTCGCTTGACCCTGTCACATGACCGGGGGGTCCACAGAGTCTGAACAGCCCGGGCCCTGGCTACCCTTAATCCACCCCTGCTTATGACCATGTGAGAGTTCAGTTTTTCTTTTTTAATAAATTTGCCAAAAATTCTACATTTCTGTTTTTTTTCAGTAAAGATGAGGAGCAGAGTGTACATTAATGAGAAAAAATGAACTTTACTGAATTGACCAAATAGCTGCAATGAAACAAAGAGTGAAAAATTTAAAGGGGTCTGAATACTTTCTGTACCCACTGTAGACACTGTATATACATTGGTACGATATGGGCACTATCTGGGGTATTATTAATCCTCCACACATCATATATACTTGATATCTGGATCACTTACAGTTTTTCATGTATTGGAGCTTTATGAGAATCCAGTTCTTATTGTTATTTATGCTATTTCTATCGTTCTCCCATCTTTTATCGCTATTTTCGCCTGCACTTCATCTTCTGTTCCTTCTTTTCCCTCATTGATGAGTGAGACATTTTCATGGCAGTAATGAATCTGTCTCCAGGGTGTGCGGATATATCACTTATGGGGCGCTGGTGAGTGCCCTCTGCCCTTCTTCCCACTATTAAGGTGTCAGCTAGAATTAGTGACAGAGTTTAAAGTCAATGTTAAAAGGAAAAGGCATCTGGTGAAATCCAACACTCACAAATCACCAACATCATAAATGTCCTAAACCCCTCGGTGTGGACTCCTTGGAGGACGCCTCCGCCCAAAGTAATCAATGAGCTTGTCCTGCAGTACCAGGAACGGCCACTATGAGGTGTAAGGAGCAGTGCCTGATGCAGGGGCTGAATAGGAGCCAACCCCCACCGATCTGATATTGATGACCATGATACACCACAACATTTACAGTCATAGAAAACCCCTCGGTGTGGACTCTTTGGAGGACGCCTCCGCCCAAAGTAATCAATGAGCTTGTCCTGCAGTACCAGGAGCGGCCACTATGAGGTGTAAGGAGCGGTGCCTGAAGCAGGGGCTGAATAGGAGCCAACCCCCCACCGATCTGATATTGATGACCATGATACACCACAACATTTACAGTCATAGAAAACCCCTCGTCTGGACTCCTTGGAGGACGCCTCCGCCCAAAGTAATCAATGAGCTTGTCCTGCAGTACCAGGAACGGCCACTATGAGGTGTAAGGAGCAGTGCCTGAAGCAGGGGCTGAATAGAGCCAACCCCCACCGATCTGATATTGATGACCATGATGCACCACGACATTTACAGTCATAGAAAACCCCTTTACAATGCACCGTTGGTCCCACTCTCAGTACTGGCACAGTCCCTAAAATATTAGCGGAGACCTCATGGTAACAAATGACATAATCATCCCTCTTAGAAGACTCCAGGACTCATTAGCATCGACTGCAAGCAATCACCTGTCTGGACCGTGCTCGGGGAGTGCTGCGCTCCACGGATAGTGACTCAGACAGAGCTGGAGAGCCGCCAGCCGGGACAAAAAATGCAGATAGAAATATTATGACAAGCGTCATGATGCAAAGGAAGAGCAAATAAGCATTTTCCACTTATTGAGTAGGCGACATCACAAGGTCATAAATTTGCCATAAATACAGCAGCTTTGAATGATAGGATCCCAATGTAATAGCGCCCCTAGTGGTCAGAAAAAAGATTAAAAATGGCAAAAAATAAATACTATGGGGATTATAAAAGTGGTGCATTTGAAAAACAGGGTGCTACCGATAAACAAAAAAATGAGCTTGAATCTTTCATTTTTAAAAGGTTTTAATAAATCCTTATGAATACTTCTCCGTCCAATTATGACAAGAGCATTCTTAAAGTGATACCTTTATTGGCTAACCAGAAAATTATATGTTCGCAAGCTTTCAGAGCTCAAAGGCTCCTTCTTCAGGCAAGATTACATTTGGAATGTAATCTTGCCTGAAGAAGGAGCTTTTGCGCTCTGAAAGCTTGCGAACATATAATTTTCTGGTTAGCCAATAAAGGTATCACTTTAAGAATGCTCTTGTCATAATTGGACGGAGAAGTATTCACATCGATTTTTCTGGCTAACACGGTACCACAATATAATTTATTATTGTACACCTTAATAAATCCTTAAAATAGGTCATCAATATTAGAGGGGTTGGTGTTAGACCCCAATCAGGTGCTTGGAGCTTTGGTGATGATCGAATGTACACGGTGCACAGATCCAGAACAGCACAGCCTCATGCGCTCTGTAGTGGCCATTCTCAGGTACTGCAGCTTAGTTACCGCTGAAGTGAATGTGATCTGAGCTGCAGTACCCCTGAGCGGCCACTAAGCAGTGTATGGCGCTGTGCTGTTCTGCCTCTCTGCACTGAGGACATCCAGCTGGGGATGCCACCATTGAATTCACACATCCTTATATTGATGACCCATGCTAAGGATAAGTCACCAAAACAACCTCAAGCTGCGTACAACTACTGTTGTAGAAGAAGTCAACCCGGCAACGACCTTGGACTTATGCTAGATAGACTTCAGGCATCATAGAATTGCCTTAAATCTGGATTATACATATATACATACTGTATATAAATAGTGTTGTGATATACAGCACATGTAAGAAATAAATAAATCATACTCCCATATACTGTATATAAATAGTGCTGTAATATACAACACATCTAACAAATACCTTTATAAATAAATAATACTCGCATATACTGTATATAAATAGTGCTGTAATATACAGCACATGTAAGAAATACCTTTATAAATAAATAACACTCCCATATACTGTATATAAATAATGCTGTAATATACAGCACATGTAAGAAATACCTTTATAAATAAATAATACTCCCATATACTGTATATAAATAGTGCTGTAATATACAGCACATGTAAGAAATACCTTTATAAATAAATAATACTCCCTATATACTGTATATAAATAAGTACTGTAATATACAGCACATGTAAGAAATACCTTTATAAATAAATAATACTCCCATATACAGCAATGTAAGATCTTTATAAATAAATAATATCTTTATAAATAAATAATACTCACATATACTGTATATAAATAGTGCTGTGCTATACAACACATCTAACAAATACCTTTATAAATAAATAATACTCACATATACTGTATATAAATAGTGCTGTGATATACAGCACATGTAAGAAATACCTTTATAAATAAATAATACTCCCATATACCCCATATACTGTATATAAATAGTACCACAATAAGATATAGTGAGAAATGAAAACATTGTAAACTATATATAAACAAAGCCTCCACATACTGCACATTATACTGCCAATAGTAATGCTTTTAAATGCATCATGTCCAAAACTGTTCCTTTTTTTCATTTGTGTGTCTTGGAACAATAGAAATAACAGTGAAAAGGGCAAATTGGACATAATTTCACATAAAACCCCCAAAATTGTTGGCACCCCCAGCTTAATATTTGGTTGTAAACCCTTTGGAATCAATAACTGCAATCAATGGCTTCCTATTACCATCAACAAGCTTCATCCTCCTCTCAACTGGGATTTTGGAGCACTTGTTGCAAAGGGTTAACAAAGTAGCCCTGCTTTTCACATATGGCCATAAGGTCACATGTTTAGACCACATGACCGAGTCCTGGGCTTGATAGAGAAGGAGACATTTTGTGCATGTATAGTCTCCTAGGAAAGCTGAAGGAGCAGGTAAGGAAGCAGCCAAAGCTCCTGTATATGAGAAACCACGGTCTCCAGTCAGATAACTGTGTGATCAGGACTGTGCAGCTTAGCAGAAGTTTGAGTTCAGGAATCACTGCACCATTCTTATATCTGAATTTCTATACCAGAAAGTAACTGTGATTTCTGCATTGGAATTGATTCTCTGTTAAACCATCATTTATCTGGATGTACCTGTGTATTCGTGCAGCAAGTAAACGTTATCAACAGCCCCTCTGGCCTCCCTGTTTTCTGGACTATTTGGAGTGCACCACATTACATCACACGATCAGGAAGCAGAGGTTATTTTTTTGTGTGCATTACAGAAGCCGTCCACATTACGGAAGCTGCACCAACCCCAAACGGAGGTGACAATGCTCAGCTGAGGAAGATGGTAACAAAGAGCGTTTCAGAAAATAACATCAGGTGATGACGTCAAGGCATCCCCGATGTTGTACGACAGCAGTGGGCGGAGGTTCTGGTGCCATATTTGACCGGGGAAACACAGAAGGCATACTTTCATCTGGCCATGCAGGATGCCAAAGAGTATGACAAACTTAGGGCTGAGATTTTAGCTCGTCTTAGCTTAACCCTGGCAGTCAGGGCACAGCGGGTGCATCTCTTGGACTATCACTTGGGCAACCCTACCAGGTCATGGATGTTAGACTTCCTGCACTTGGTGCAGACATGACTGCAACCAGAGATTTGTTCCCGAGCTCAGATAATCGAGCGAGTGGTGATTGCCTGGTTTATCCATTCTCTGCCAAAGCCACTTCAATGTTAGGTTGCCCAGGAAGATCCCTAAAATGCAGACGACCTGGTGGGATTAATGGAGAGGTACCAGCCATTTCAAAATTCCCTAGACAGTCAAGGGAACCTGAGAACCCCTCTCGGGGGGCCAATGAAGTAAAGGAGGCTAAACCCTCATCTGTGGTGTCTCCAAAGTCAGAACTGGTCTACAACTTGGGACATTATCTGTTGGAGGTGTCACGCCGTGGGGCATATATCGGCTAATTTTCTCCTGACTTCTGAGCCAATGGACTGCAGCATACGAGGAGCTGCTACGTCTTCGCCAACCCTGCTTGCGGTATTGTCCTTCAACTTGAAATAAATAAGAAAGTATGTGAGATAAAATACAATGTTTAAGATATTGTTTTATTCTGCAGTGGCTTCATATATGTAATTTGGGCGCATACATTAAAAATGTCCCCATTCTGTATTGTGTCAATTAATGGAGAATATCTACTCTAGACTTCTTTGAGTGATGCACACTTATGTGAGAATAATTATCGAAAAATTCTAACAATCAATAATATAATAATTTAATATAATAATCAAATACGATACTAGACTGCATGAATATCATTTTACCATGATAAATCAATAACAGCGGGTGTTGGCTAACCAAAGAAAAATATCAGAAAGGAACAGTTTTTAAAACTGTAGTTTTTGGAAAGGTTCAGAGTGTTGGCGCTCTCTCCCATATTGTTACTTGTAGACTTCTACAACGTTAAAGATCCCTCCATATCTGTACAAGTAATGCATCGGTTCACATGGCAAAAAGCCGGAATAAAAATAAACTCAAAACGAAGAAGAAAAAGTGGTGGAAATCTCATGGGAGACGTCACTGATCTGAAAATGAGGAAATATGGAAATTTTCAAAACATCTTCATTTTTTCAGTCTGATGTCTGAGCCTTGCGCAGAAACCCCGGCACCTCCAGCCTCGACTGCTATCACTGAGGTTATTAGTGGTCGTCTGAGGAAGCTTCTGCCACTGAATGCACTTGGGCAAATCATCAAGATCCTCCGCTGCCGGCAGCTCTTGTGTAATCGCCAACCAATGATGGAGACAAGTCTGGAGACGCTGGAGCCACAGGAGAAGATTTTGGTCAAACAAGCCACTTACAGCAGCAGCAAACATGTGGTCTATGGGACACTTTGGAAAAATGGCCGCACCACTGGTTCCACTCGGGAGTCTTAGGATGTGCAACCACAACAGAGACCGAGAGGGAGTTGGCCTGTAGTTCTGCAGGATCACCTACAGAGACAAGGCAGCAGTGTCTTAAATCTTGTATATACTGGAGTCCAGTGCAGGCTGTGCACTCCAGCACTGTGTGCACCAACGCTGAGTAGCACTGGGGGCTGAGTGTCTACAGAATGTGCTGAGTGCTGGCTGGGGGTACAAAGAACAGGGAGTGGTAAGTTGGGTTTTTTGGTTCTGTGTCCAGAATTTGCTCTTGGGACCATGGACCTTTAGTTACATCTTTGACCCAACTACTAAACAATCATGGTTTTGGGGTGACCAACAAGCTCCTAGGCGTGAACATACTTTTCTTTTTGGGTCCTTTTCATCCCAGATTTCATTGTTGCATTGTGATTATGTTCAACACCATTGTTTTTGATGTTTACAATTAGACAATGTGGAAGAAACACCCAGAAACTCAATGAGTCACCTAAAAATGTCATGCAGATTTTTCGCTGTGCAATGTGCATATAGAGGGGCTAACGATGACTCAGGGCCACCACTTTACTGTCCACCAGCAAGACCACTTGTTGAGTTTTGCCCTCCACCATCTTCTTTCCGTTTTAGGAAATAAAGGTGCTATAACTCCGACTGCCTCCACCTCAGTTGGTGCCCATGGACTTTCTTAGTGGTGTTTTCCCTTTTTAGTCTGGTTGTACCCAAATCTTAAAGGCAACAGTACCACCCAACAAAACCAAGGAGCCTCAGAACTTTGATTTTTGGCTCGGTCCAGTCGGCTTTCTGCTCAGAGAGTTCTTTAGTCATCTTATATTGTTGCTATAAGCCAATACAGGTCATTCTTGTATGCCAGCTCGCCATGGGAAGACATGTCAATATTCCACCCTGTCGGCTGAAATTTGAATTCGACCATCTGCTCATTACACCGCCACAGTGTGTGGAGCCGTGAATGGTATGATGCGTGATTCACACATTGCTGGATTTTGAGCATGGCGGAGAGAAAAAAAAAAAAGATTTATTTATCAGAACTCTATTTGTCATCTTTTTGGCCGCCGCGCTGCGTTTTCAGTGGATTCGAGCTGTTTCCAGATAATAAAAGTCACGTGTGTTACATTTAGGCCAACGCACAGGATCAGCGCTGGTGCCAGCGAGAGGTAATCTCTGCGAATGCTCTCTGCTTGGCTAGTCCATAAGTCAGCTCCACAAATGGAATTAACGGCAAGTGTTTTATATTATTTGCATGTACCGTAATTCGAAAAGGTTTTTCTAAGACGTGTGGAATGGAAGAAATGTGTTGGTAAGAAACCTCTCATAGCACAGGACATTGTAGTGTGCGGCACGCTGCCTGTCTTACCGGAGAGCGGGGTGTTGGGATCACGACAATCCTGAGTTTGGAGAAGAAGGTAACAATTGTTTATGTGAACTTTTGCAAATTAACAATGGATTCGATATATCAGGCATTTATTTTCTTCTTTTGCTGTAGTTTCACCCCATAAGCAGGTAAGGTGTAGAAAAGGTACTAGACTGAATGGCACCTGACTAAACTTTCCAAAACAAAGCACACAAGGACATAATAAAAAATATTTATCAGAATAACCTGCAAAATGATCTAAAATAAGATTCCCCATACATACTTATCCATAGGACCCCATTTGATCCTGAGAATGGAGATCTCAAAGTCCCAAAAGATCACCAGTGTATTCAAAGTTAGTCCCATAGACATGAATGGTGGTCGGGCATATACTACGGCTCCATGCACACAGTAAGGACCCTCAGCAGTGGACCCCCAGTGCTTGTACATTTCTCACCTTTCCTGTGGATTATTATTATTATTTATTTCTATAGCGCCATTGATTCCATGGTGCTGTACATGAGAAGGGGTTACATACAAATTACAGATATCACTTACAGTGAACAAACTAACAATGACAGACTGATACAGAGGGGAGGACCCTGCCCTTTCGGGCTTACATTCTACAGGATGGTGGGGAAGGAGACAGCAGGTTGGGGGGTTGCAGCAGTTCCGGTGTTGGTTGAGGCAATATCTCCGGTAGTGGTGAGGAGGTAGCAGGGTCATTGCAGGCTGTAGGCTTTCCTGAAGAGATGGGTTTTCAGGTTCCGTCTGAAGGATCCGAGAGTGGTTGATAGTCAGACGCGTTGAGGGCAAAGAATTCCAGAGGATGGGGGATATTCGGGAGAAGTCTTGGAGGCGGTTGGGTGAGGAGCGAATAAGTGTGGAGGAGAGAAGGAGGTCTTGGGAGGACCGAAGATTACGTGAGGGAAGATATCGGGAGATTAGGTCAGACATATATGGAGGAGACAGGTTATAGATGGCCTTGTAGGTTAGTATGAGTAATTTGAATTGAATTCGCTGAGGGAATAGGAGCCAATGGGGAGACGTGGAGGAGTAGCGAGGAGAGAGATGAATTAGTCGGGCAGCAGAGTTAAGGATGGACTGGAGAGGTGCAAGGGTGTTAGCAGGGAGGCCACAGAAAAGGATGTTGCAGTAGTCGAGGCGGGAGATGATGAGGGCGTGCACAAGCATTTTAGTAGAGTGAGGGTTGAGGAAGGGACGGATTCTAGAAATATTTTTGAGCTGGAGGCGACAGGAGGTGGAGAGAGCTTGGATGTGCGGTTTGAAGGACAGGGCAGAGTCAAGGGTTACTCCGAGGCAGCAGACCTCCGGTACGGAAGAAAGCGTGATGTCGTCAATTGTTATTGATAGGTCGGGTAAGTAAGATCTGTGAGATGGGGGAAAGATGATGAGTTCAGATTTGTCCACATTGAGTTTGAGAAAGAGGGAGGAGAAGAAGGAGGATATGGCTGATAGACACTCTGGGATTCTGGAGACCAGAGAGGTGACGTCTGGGCCAGAGAGGTAGATCTGAGTATCATCAGCATAAAGGTGGTACTGGAATCCGTGGGACTTTATGAGTTACCCCAGGCCAAGTGTATAGATTGAGAAGAGTAGGGGTCCTACAACCGAGCCTTGGGGGACTCCAACAGAGAGAGGGTGGGATGAGGAGGTTGTGTGGGAGTGGGATTGTATAATATCAGTACAATACAGCTTTACTTAAAAATTTGTGACAAGAGGAGTGAATTTCTCAAAATTTGTTTCTGTTAGATTCGCTAGAATTGGAAAATTGCATCCCAAACATATTGGATTTGCTAAAATTGAGGAAATTCATAAGGAATGTGATGCATTATGTAGCAATTGGCCAATTTCTATGTGACATCCAATGAGTCTTGTGTATGTGGTCCAAGGTTTCCTACGGTACATAAGATAACAGTGGTGCAATGACAGTCTAGGGCTGTGGGTTTGGGTGGCACATACAGTGTACCGTACCTATATTCTACATAGAAGGTGAAAATTTCCGACACCGAGGGTCTTCCAGGAATAAAGAATATTTTGAAAATGACTGAGACTAGTTAAAAAAAAGTAAAAGAAGTAAAACTTCCCTGGCCGATCTCTGGCAGCTTCTGTTCCCATACTATCTTGCTTCCCGACAAGCTAAAGTTCAAGCTTGTGTTTTGAAAAACATAGAAAAGGATGCAACTGTCGACCCAGCCGATCACCGGCGTGGAAAAGTTTATTTACGTTTATTTCCTGTTTGATGAGACTGGACGAGGAAGAAGACGAGTAGAGACCGGAATGGAAGTTACCGGGATCGGTTATTGACCACTTCTTTTTTTTCCACTCCGAGCAATTTCTGTGAAATATTTTTCATCTCATGGAGGACCCCATTAATCTGGTAATAAAGTCTATGAATGTCCACAAAATTTGTACAATTGGCTGAGCAAACAATCTCACCAACATCTCGGACTAAATAGTGGTTAGTAATATTGTCAAAATTTTAGGACATATTTTCTCCGGCTTACACCTTTGCTCAATATTTTTCCGAAAAAGCATGTTCTGAACTCCTTGACCTCCGATCATGTTCCTTTAGACAATTTTAATAACAGGAAACAAAATTATCTTCAAAGTAGGAATCTTCCTGTTGTATATGGTCAAAATGATTTCCATATAAAACTCATGTTGAAATGTCAGAGAAGTATGATGGCCCAGCAGTAGTCAGAACCATGAAAAGGTTCAGGCAGCTATAAATACCTGCGCTGATGAAACTCCAGCATCTCTCCCCGGCTTCATGATTCCACATGGCTGAGGTATGTGGCAATTTGACTTTTTTATAGAACGCTCACGCTGAGCTTTTCATGTGTAGGAACATCTGCCTGAACTGATGTAATAATGAATATCTGAAGGAGGCGATCGATGAGGAACATGGTGGACAACTTACTCAACTGTAGCATGCCAACATGTCCTATAAACCGGTCAGCTACACACGTGTGCTTCTGTTCAGAACCAGGCAGTGTAAATTCAGTATTAAATGTAAGAGGGGGTTAAAAAAAGTTACCTGTCCCCAACGGGACAATGTCCAAACATGCCTGGCTTCTTATCTTCTGACAAGACATGACTCCTGAAGAAGGATGCCATTGTGTCACTCCACATAATTTAGGATGACGTTGCAACCATTTCTGCTGACAGCTTGTAATGTTCATTGTTATTCACTAATTAAAGAAGCAAAAGACAATAAACATGAGAAATAAGTAAGAAGTCTACAACCTTCCACTATGTACATGAATATAACCACTATAATACTGCCCTCTATGTTCAAGAATATAACTACTATAATACTGCCCCTATGTACAAGAATATAACTACTATAATACTGCTCCTATGTACAAGAATATAACTACTATAATACTGCTCCTATGTACAAGAATATAACTACTATAATACTGCTCCTATGTACAAGAATATAACTACTATAATACTGCTCCTATGTACAAGAATATAACTACTATAATACTGCCCCTATGTCCAAGAATATAACTACTATAATACTGCCCCTATGTACAAGAATATAACTACTATAATACTGCTCCTATGTACAAGAATATAACTACTATAATACTGCTCCTATGTACAAGAATATAACTACTATAATACTGCCCCCTATGTATAAGAATATAACTACTATAATACTGCTCCTATGTACAAGAATATAACTACTATAATACTGCTCCTATGTACAAGAATATAACTACTATAATACTGCTCCTATGTACAAGAATATAACTACTATAATACTGCTCCTATGTACAAGAATATAACTACTATAATATTGCTCCTATGTACAAGAATATAACTACTATAATACTGCTCCTATGTACAAGAATATAACTACTATAATACTGCCCCCTATGTACAAGAATATAACCACTATAATACTGCTCCTATGTACATGAATATAACCACTATAATACTGCTCCTATGTTCAAGAATATAACTACTATAATACTGCCCCTATGTACAAGAATATAACTACTATAATACTGCCCCTATGTACAAGAATGTAACTACTATAATACTGCCCCTATGTACAAGAATATAACTACTATAATATGCCCCTATGTACAAGAATATAACTACTATAATATGCCCCTATGTACAAGAATATAACTACTATAATACTGCCCCTATGTACAAGAATATAACTACTATAATACTGCCCCCCTATGTACAAGAATATAACTACTATAATACTGCCCCTATGTACAAGAATATAACTACTATAATACTGCCCCTATGTACAAGAATATAACTACTATAATACTGCCCCTATGTACAAGAATATAACTACTATAATACTGCCCCTATGTACAAGAATATAACTACTATAATACTGCCTCCTATGTACAAGAATATAACCACTATAATACCGCCCTCTATGTACAAGAATGTAACTGCTATAATACTGCCCCTATGTGCAAGAATGTAACTACTATAATACTGCCTCCTATGTACAAGAATGTAACTACTATAATACTGCTCCCTATGTACAAGAATATAGCTACTATAATACTGCTCCCTATGTACAAGAATATAACTACTATAATACTGCTCCCTATGTACAAGAATATAACTACTATAATACTGCCTCCTATGTACAAGAATATAACTACTATAATACTGCCCTCTATGTACAAGAATGTAACTACTATAATACTGCCCCTATGTACAAGAATATAACTACTATAATACTGCCCCTATGTACAAGAATATAACTACTATAATACTGCCCTCTATGTACAAGAATGTAACTACTATAATACTGCCCCTATGTACAAAAATATAACTACTATAATACTACCTCCTATGTACAAGAATAAAACTACTATAATACTGCCCTCTATGTACAAGAATGTAACTACTATAATACTGCCCCTATGTACAAGAATATAGCTACTATAATACTGCTCCCTATGTACAAGAATATAACTACTATAATACTGCCTCCTATGTACAAGAATATAACTACTATAATACTGCCCCTTATATACAAGAGTATAACTACTATAATACTGCCCCTATGTACAAGAATAATACTATAATACTGCCCCTTTGTACAAGAATATAACTACAATAATACTGCTCCTATGGGTGGCAGGGGATGATAGGATGGCAAGGTGGCTGAATGGTTGGATGGCAGGATGGTAGGGTGGCAGGATGGTAGGATGGCAGGACGGTAGGATGGCAGGATGTCAGAGTGGCAGGATGGCAAAGTGGCAGGATGGTAGGATGACAGGGTGGCAGGATGGTAGGATGACAGGACGGTAGGATGACAGGGTGGCGGGATGATAGGATGGCAGGGTGGCAGGTGGCAAGATGATAGGATGGCAGGGTGGCAGAATGGCAGAATGGCAGGGTGGCAGGATGTCTGTATGGCAGGGAGGCAGGATAGCAGTATGGCGGGATGGTGGGAAGGCTGGTTGGCAGGGTGGCTGGATGGTAATATGGCGGGATGATGGGATGACAGGATTGCAGGATGGCATGATGGTGGGATAGCAAGATGGCAGGATGATAGGATGGCAGGAAGGCAGGGTGGCAGGATGGAAGGATGGCAGGATGGCAGGATGATAGGATGGCAGAGTGGCAGGATGATAGGATGGCAGGTTGATAGGATGGCAGGGTGGCAGAATGATAGGATGGCAGGAAGGCAGGGTGGCAGGATGATAGGATGACAGGATGGTAAGATGACAGGATGGCAGGATGCAAGGTGGCAGGTTGATAGGATGGCAGGGTGCAGGATGGCAAGAGTGGCAGGATGGCAGGTGCAGGATGATAGGATGGCAGGATGATAAGGATGAGCAGGATGGCAGGGATGATAGGATGGCAGTGAAGGTGGCAGAGCGGAGGATGAAAAGGGATGGAGGTGGAGACATAGGATGAAGGATGGCAAGTTAAGATGCAAGGTGGCAGGTTGATAGGATGGCAGTATGGCAGGATGGTAGGATGTCAGAATGGTGGGGATGCAGGGGATGCAGGTTGGCAGGTGAAGAGGGCAGAGTGGCAGGATTGTAGGATGACAGGATAGATGGCAGGTGGCAGATGATAGGATGGCAGAAGGCAGATGGCAAGATGGTAGGGTGTCAGATAGCAGATGGCATAATGCAGTGTGACAGGATGTCAGGATGGCAGGGAGTGGATCAGAATGGCAGGGTGGCATGATGGCAGGTGGCAGGGGCAGGGGATGATAGGATGGCAGGGTGGCAGAATGCAGGATGGCAGGATGGTAGGATGGCAGGATGGTAGGATGGCAGGATGGTAGGATGGTAGGATGGTAGGATGGAGGATGGCAGGATGGCAGGTGGCAGGTTGATAGGGTGGCAGGATGATAATGGCAGGAAGCAGGTGGCAGGATCGTAGATGACAGGTGGCAGGATGGTAAGATGACAGGATGGTAGGATGACAGGATGGCAAGTTGGCAGGATGATAGGATGGCAGGTATGGCAGTGATGGATGGCAGGGTGCAGGTGGCAAGATGATAGGATGGCAGGAAGGTAGGGTGGCAGGATGGCAGAGTGGCAGGATGGCAAAGTGGCAGGATGTAGGATGCAGCGTTGGCAGGATGGTAGATTGACAGGACAGTAGGATGACAGGATGGCAGGGTGGCAGGGGATGATAGGATGGCAGGGTGGCAGTTGGCAAGATGATAGGATGGCAAGAAGGCAAGATGGCTGGTGGCGAATGGCAGGGTGGCAGGATGTCGGATGCAGGGAGGCAGATGGCAGGGTGGCAGGATGGCAGGGGATGGTAGGATGGCAGGGTGGCATGATGATAGGATGGCAGGGTGGCATGATGATATAATGCCAGGATGAAGGATGGTAGGAGATGGATGATAGGTGGCAGGAATGGTAGGATGGCTGGATGTCAGGGTGGCAGGATGATAGGATAGCAGATGGCAGGATATAGAATGGCAGGGATGGCAGGATGATAGGATGGCAGGGTGGAGGATGGTAGAATGGCAGGATGGTAGGATGCAAGGTGGCAGGACAGTAGGATGGCGGGATGGGAAGGATGCAGGATGGCAGAGGCAGGATGCAAGGTGGCAGGTTGATAGGATGGCATTTTTTTTTTTTTTTTTTTTTTTTTTTTTTTTTTTTTTTTTTTGGGGGGGGGGGGGGGGGGGGGGGGGGGGGGGGGGGGGGGGGGGGGGGGGGGGGGGGGGGGGGGGGGGGGGGGGGGGGGGGGGGGGGGGGGGGGGATGATAGGATGGCTGGATGGTAGGATGATAGGATGGCAGGATGGCAGGGGATGATAGGATGGCAGGGTGGCAGATGGTAGGATGGCAGATGGTAGGATGGATGCAGGATGGCAGGTGGCAGGATGGTAGTAGATGGCAAGGATGGCAGGATGATAGGATGGCAGGTGCGGGATGATAGGATGGCAGTGATAGGATGCAGGGTGGCAGATGAGATGCAGGATGCAGGTGCAGATGTAGGATGACAGGATGGTAGATGACAGGATGCAGGTGGCAGGTGATGTGCAGGTGGAGGATGGCAGATGGCAGGATGCAAGGTGGCAGATGTGGCAGATGATAGGATGGCAGGATGATAGGATGGCAGGTGGCAGGATGATAGGATGGCAGGAAGTGGCAGGAGTAGGATGATAGGATGGCAGGTGAGAAGTAGGATGCAGGATGGCAAAGTTTCAGGATGAAGGTGGCAGGTGATAGGATGGCAGATGGCAGGATGAAGGATGTCAGAAGGCAAGGATGACAGGATGGCAGAATGGCAGGTGGCAGGATGATGGATAGGATGAGTGGCAGGATAGGTAGGATGGCAGGGTGGCAGGTGGCAAGAGATGGAGTGGCAGGAGGCAAGAGGGTGCATGGTAGGGTGTCAGATAGAGGATGGCATAATGGCAGGTGAGGATGCTGGATGGGCAGGGAGGCTGGTGGCAGAAATGGCAGAGGGTGGCAGGAGTGGGCAGGGTGGCAGGGGATGATAGGATGGCAGGTGGCAGAATGGCAGGATGGCAGGATGGTAGGATGGCAGGATGGTAGATCGCAGGATGGTGGATGAGGTGGCAGGATGGTAGGATGGCAGGATGAGGATGGCAAGGTGGCAGGTGATAGGGTGGCAGGATGATAGGATGGCAGGAAGCAGGGTGGCAGGATCGTAGAATGACAGGGTGGCAGGATGGTAAGATGACAGGATGAGGATGACAGGATGGCAAGTTGGCAGGATGATAGGATGGCAGGTGATAGGATGGCAGGGTGGCAGTGGCAAGATGATAGGATGGCAGGAAGGTAGGTGGCAGGATGGCAGGTGGCAGGAGGCAAAGTGGCAGGATGGTAGATGACAGCGTGGCAGGATGGTAGATTGACAGACAGTAGGATGACAGGATGGCAGGGTGGCAGGGGATGATAGGATGGCAGGGTGCATTGGCAAGATGATAGGATGGCAAGAAGGCAAGATGGCTGGGTGGCAGAATGGCAGGTGGCAGGATGTCTGGATGGCAGGGAGGCAGAATGGCAGGGTGGCAGGATGGCAGGGATGGTAGGATGGCAGGGTGGCATGAGATAGGATGGCAGGGTGGCATGATGAATAATGCCAGGATGATAGGATGGTAGGATGATAGGATGGCAGGATGGTAGGATGGCTGGATGTCAGGGTGGCAGGATGATAGGATGCAGGATGGCAGGATGATAGAATGGCAGGAGGCAGGTGGCAGGATGATAGGATGGCAGGGTGGCAGGATGGTAGAATGGCAGGATGAGGATGGCAGATGGTGGCAGGAGCAGTAGGATGACAGGATGCAGAGTGCAGGATGAGTAGGTGAAGGATGGCAGTATGCAGGTTTTTTTTTTTTTTTTTTTGGGGGGGGGGGGGGGGGGGGGGGGGGGGGGGGGGGGGGGATAGGATGGCTGGAGGTAGGATGATAGGATGGCAGGATGGCAGGGGATGATAGGATGTCAGGATGGCAGAATGATATAATGGCAGGATGATAGGATGGAGTGCAGTTAGGATGGCAGGATGATAGGATGGCAGGGGATGATAGGATGGCAGGGTGGCAGGATGGTAGGATGGCAGGATGGTAGGATGGCAGGATGACAGGATGGCAGGAAGGCAGGGTGGCAAGATGGTAGGATGGAAGGATGGCAGGATGATAGGATGGCAGGAAGGCAGAGTGGCAGGATGATAGGATGGCAGGTTGATAGGATGGCAGGATGACAGGATGGCAGGAAGGCAGAGTGGCAGGATGATAGAATGGCAGGTTGATAGGATGGCAGGGTGGCAGAATGATAGGATGGCAGGAAGGCAGGGTGGCAGGATGATAGGATGACAGGATGGTAAGATGACAGGATGGCAGGATGGCAAGGTGGCAGGTTGATAGAATGGCAGGATGGCAGGATGGCAGGGCAGATGGTAGGATGACAGGATGATAGGATGACAGGATGGCAGGGGATGATAGGATGGCAGGAAGGTGGCAGGACAGTAGGATGACAGGATGGCAGAGTGGCAGGACAGTAGGATGACAGGATGGCAGAGTTTCAGGATGGCAAGGTGGCAGGTTGATAGGATGGCAGTATGGCAGGATGGTAGGATGTCAGAATGGTAGGATGACAGGATGGCAGAATGGCAGGTTGGCAGGATGATAGGATGGCAGAGTGGCAGGGGATGATAGGATGGCAGGGTGGCAGGTGGCAAGATGATAGGATGGCAGGAAGGCAAGATGGCAGAATGGTAGGGTGTCAGAATAGCAGGATGGCATAATGGCAGTGTGGCAGGATGTCTGGATGGCAGGGAGGCTGGATGGCATAATGGCAGGGTGGCATGATGGCAGGGTGGCAGGGGATGATAGGATGTCAGGGTGGCAGGATGATATAATGGCAGGATGATAGGATGGCAGGATGGTAGGATGGCAGGATGATAGGATGGCTGGATGGTAGGATGATAGGATGGCAGGATGGCAGGGGATGATAGGATGTCAGGATGGCAGGATGATATAATGGCAGGATGATAGGATGGCAGGATGTAGGATGTCAGGATGATAGGAAGGCTGGATGGTAGGATGATAGGATGGCAGGATGGCAGGGGATGATAGGATGGCAGGGTGGCAGGATGGTAGGATGGCAGGATGGTAGGATGGCAGGATGGTAGGATGACAGGATGGCAGGAAGGCAGGGTGGCAGGATGGTAGAGGAAGGGGCAGGATGGCAGGATGATAGGATGGCAGAGTGGCAGGATGATAGGATGGCAGGTTGATAGGATGGCAGGGTGGCAGAATGATAGGATGGCAGGAAGGCAGGGTGGCAGGATGATAGGAATGCAGGATGATAAGATGACAGGATGGCAGGATGGCAAGGTGGCAGGTTGATAGGATGGCAGGGTAGCAGGATGGCAGACTGGCAGGATGGCAAGGTGGCAGGATGGTAGGATGACAAGATGATAGGATGGCAGGATGATAGGATGGCAGGGTGGCAGGGGATGATAGGATGGCAGGAAGGCAAGATGGCAGGGTGCAGAATGGCAGGGTGGCAGGGGATGATAGGATGACAGGGTGGCAGTATGGTAGGATGACAGGATTGTAGGATGACAAGATGATAGGATGGCAGGATGATAGGGTGGCAGGGGATGATAGGATGGCAGGGTGGCAGGTGGCAAGATGATAAGATGGCAGGAAGGCAAGATGGCAGGGTGGCAGAATGGCAGGAAGGCAGTATGGCAGAATTGCAGGGTGGCAGGATGGCTGGATGGCAGGGTGACAGGGGATGATAGGATGGCAGGTGGCAGAATGGCAGGGTGGTAGGATGGCAGGATGGTAGAATCGCAGGATGGCAGGATGGCAAGGTGGCAGGTTGATAGGGTGGCAGGATGATAGGATGGCAGGAAGCAGGGTGGCAGGATCGTAAATGACAGAGTGGCAGGATGGTAAGATGACAGGATGGTAGGATGACAGGATGGTAGGGTGGCAGGATGATAGGATGGCAGGATGGCAGGTTGATAGGATGGCAGGGTGGCAGTTGGCAAGATGATAGGATGGCAGGAAGGTAGGGTGGCAGGATGGCAGAGTGGCAGGATGGCAAAGTGGCAGGATGGTAGGATGACAGGGTGGCAGGATGGTAGGATGACAGGACAATAGGATGACAGGATGGCAGGGTGGCAGGGGATGATAGGATGGCAGGGTGGCATTTGGCAAGATGATAGGATGGCAGGAAGGCAAGATGGCTGGGTGGCAGAATGGCAGGGTGGCAGGGTGGCAGGATGTCTGGATGGCAGGGAGGCAGAATGGCAGGGTGGCAGGATAGCAGGATGGCAGGGGATGGTAGGATGGCAGGGTGGCATGATGATAGGATGGCAGGGTGGCATGATAATATAATGCCAGGATGATAGGATGGTAGGATGATAGGATGGCAGAATGGTAGGATGGCTGGATGTCAGGGTGGCAGGATGATAGGATAGCAAGATGGCAGGATGATAGAATGGCAGGGTGGCAGGATGGCTGGATGGCAGGGTGGCAGGGGATGATAGGATGGCAGGGTGGCAGAATGGCAGGATGGCAGGATGGTAGGATGGCAGGATGGTAGGATCGCAGGATGGCAGGATGGCAAGGTGGCAGGTTGATAGGGTGGCAGGATGATAGGATGGCAGGAAGCAGGGTGGCAGGGTGGCAGGATCGTAGAATGACAGAGTGGCAGGATGGTAAGATGACAGAATGGCAGGGTGGCAGGATGATAGGATGGCAGGATGGCAGGTTGATAGGATGGCAGGGTGGCAGGTGGCAAGATGATAGGATGGCAGGAAGGTAGGGTGGCAGGATGGCAGAGTGGCAGGGATGGCAAAGTGGCAGGATGGTAGGATGACAGGGTGGCAGGATGGTAGGATGACAGGACAATAGGATGGCAGGGTGGCAGGGGATGATAGGATGGCAGGGTGGCATTTGGCAAGATGATAGGATGGCAGGAAGGCAAGATGGCTGGGTGGCAGAATGGCAGGGTGGCAGGATGGCAGGGTGGCAGGATGGCAGGATGGCAGGGGATGGTAGGATGGCAGGGAGGCAGAATGGCAGGGTGGCAGGATGGCAGGATGGCAGGGGATGGTAGGATGGCAGGGTGGCATGATGATAGGATGGCAGGGTGGCATGATGATATAATGCCAGGATGATAGGATGGTAGGATGATAGGATGGCAGGATGGTAGGATGGCTGGATGTCAGGATGGCAGGATGATAGGATAGCAGGATGGCAGGATGATAGAATGGCAGGGTGGCAGGATGATAGGATGGCAGGGTGGCAGGATGGTAGAATGGCAGGATGGTAGGATGGCAAGGTGGCAGGACAGTAGGATGACAGGATGGCAGAGTGGCAGGACAGTAGGATGACAGGATGGCAGATTTTCAGGATGGCAAGGTGGCAGGTTGATAGGATGGCAGTATGGCAGGATGGTAGGATGTCAGAATGGTAGGATGACAGAATGGCAGGTTGGCAGGATGATAGGATGGCAGAGTGGCAGGGATGATAGGATGGCAGGGTGGCAGGTGGCAAGATGATAGGATGGCAGGAAGGCAAGATGGCAGAATGGTAGGGTGGCAGAATAGCAGGATGGCATAATGGCAGTGTGGCAGGATGTCTGGATGGCAGGGAGGCTGGATGGCAAAATGTCAGGGTGGCATGATGGCAGGGTGGCAGGGGATGATAGGATGTCAGGGTGGCAGGATGATATAATGGCAGGATGATAGGATGGCAGGATGGTAGGATGGCAGGATGATAGGATGGCTGGATGGTAGGATGATAGGATGGCAGGATGGCAAGGGATGATAGGATGGCAAAGTGGCAGGATGGTAGGATGACAGGGTGGCAGGATGGTAGGATGACAGGACAGTAGGATGACAGGCTGGCAGGGGACGATAGGATGGCAGGGTGGCAGTTGGCAAGATGATAGGATGGCAGGAAGGCAAGATGGCTGGGTGTCAGAATGGCAGGGTGGCAGGAAGGCAGGATGTCTGGATGGCAGGGAGGCAGAATGGCAGGGTGGCAGGATGGCAGGATGGCAGGGGATGATAGGATGGCAGGGTGGCATGATGATAGTATGGCAGGGTGGCATGATGATATAATGCCAGGATGATAGGATGGTAAGATGATAGGATGGCAGGATGGTAGGATGGCTAGATGTCAGGGTGGCAGGATGATAGGATAGCAGGATGGCAGGATGATAGAATGGCAGGGTGGCAGGATGATAGGATGGCAAGGTGGCAGGATGGTAGAATGGCAGGATGGTAGGATGGCAAGGTGGCAGGACAGTAGGATGACAGGATGGCAGAGTGGCAGGACAGTAGGATGGCAGGATGGCAGAGTTTCAGGATGGCAAGGTGGCAGGTTGATAGGATGGCAGTATGGCAGGATGGTAGGATGTCAGAACGGTAGGATGACAGGATGGCAGAATGGCAGGTTGGCAGGATGATAGGATGGCAGAGTGGCAGGGGATGATAGGATGGCAGGGTGGCAGGTGGCAAGATGATAGGATGGCAGGAAGGCAAGATGGCAGAATGGTAGGGTGGCAGAATAGCAGGATGGCATAATGGCAGTGTGGCAGGATGTCTGGATGGCAGGGAGGCTGGATGGCAGAATGTCAGGGTGGCATGATGGCAGGGTGGCAGGGGATGATAGGATGTCAGGGTGGCAGGATGATATAATGGCAGGATGATAGGATGGCAGGATGGTAGGATGGCAGGATGATAGGATGGCTGGATGGTAGGATGATAGGATGGCAGGATGGCAGGGGATGATAGGATGTCAGGGTGGCAGGATGATATAATGGCAGGATGATAGGATGGCAGGATGGTAGGATGGCAGGATGATAGGATGGCTGGATGGTAGGATGATAAGATGGCAGGATGGCAGGGGATGATAGGATGGCAGGGTGGCAGGATGATAGGATGGCAGGATGGTAGGATGGCAGGATGGCAGGATGGTAGGATGGCAGGGTGGCAGGATGACAGGATGGTAGGATGGCAGGATGGCAGAATGGTAGGATGGCAGGGTAACAGGATTATAGGATGGCAGGGTGGCAGGATGATAGGATGGCAGAGTGGCAGGATGGCAGAGTGGCAGGGTGGCAGTTTGGCAGGATGGTAGTATGATAGGATGGCAGGATGGTAGGATGGCAGGGTGGCAGGATGGCAGGATGGTAGGATGGCAGGATGGTAGGATGGCAGGGTGGCAGGATGGCAGGATGGTTGGATGGCAGGATGGTAGGATGGCCGGGTGGCAGGATGGGAGGATGGCAGGATGGTAGTATGATAGGGTGGCAGGATGGTTGGATGGCAGGATGGTTGGATGGCAGGATGGCAGGGTGGCAGGATGACAGGATGGTAGGATGGCAGGGTGGCAGGATGGTAGGATGGCAGGATGGCAGGGTGGCAGGATGGTAGGATGGCAGGGTGGCAGGATGGGAGGATGGCAGGGTGGCAGGATGGTAGAATGGCAGGGTGGCAGGGGATAATGGGGTGGCAGAGTGGCAAGATGGTAGGGTGGCAGGATGGTAGGGTGGCAGGATGGTAGGGTGGCAGGATGGCAGGGTGGCAGGATGGTAGGATGGCTGGCTGCTGCTGAGGATTTTTTTCCAAGTGCACAGACATAAAAATCTGCGTATTATAGGGAAAGGGCAGGGGCACGGTTTAGTGAGTTCTTTGCATTGGAGGAGCGGATGGGGGATGACGGTAGGAAACTTGTGTCTGTCCCATCAGCCGTTCTTCATTAGGGAAATTCCATACCTGAATACTTAATAGTTCTGGCTCAAAGTGATTGGAAAAAAGTAAAAAATAAAAAAAAGTGCATTCCACTTTAAAAAGAATTATTTTTGGCATTTGTGTTTGAGGAAGGATTTTAGATTATTGGCTGAAGAGCAGAATCCAAAAGGTACATTATGGAAAAATGAATCGGAAAGGTGAGGCTAATGCGTTTCATTTAATTTCTGAAAAATAAACTTTAATTAAGCCTGACCTTTCAGAAATGTGATCTGAGACTACTGTATGTTACGCTGCTCGGTGATCGGTTGTCCTTGGATTCTGCTTGCCACCGTTTCTGACGCTTCAGATTATGGGATTATTGTCATTACTTTTATTGTCTGAATTATTGCTGTAAAGTCGGGCGAAGCGCGTGATTGGCTAATTACACGGATTTACCTTGCGGTTTACCCCATCCAGCTGCCAATCACATGACAGCCGAAAAATGAAAAAAAAAAAAAATTTTACAGGAGCCACGTACAATGCCTGCCAGAAATGGTTGAGATTGGGCTTCCGGCTGCGCTTTATCTATATTTTTATTGGCAGAATCGCCTTCGTAAATTCCCTGCACTGATATCAGGCAGGGAGGAACCTAAGAATAACAACCTGCATGTCCATCATGGATCTCGGTGTGGGCATGCCTCTTCTGAACATCACTCTGCAGTCTCTGGGGAACTAACCCTAACCTTTTTCTGTTATTTGCCCGGTACTGATTCTGGGGTAAGTTATACCCAGAGCTGCATTCATAATTCTGCCTGTATAGAAATAAGGGAGCAAATGCCTATTAGATCTCTGATCAGTGTTAGGTGATTACTAATTACGCCCAAAAAGTGACCATATATTCGGCAAGGTAATCCAAAAGCTAAAAAAGCAAAACTGTCTCAAACAGCTGAGACAAGTGAACAATGCAATTTCGGGCTTGAAAGGAAGTGGATGATACATGCTGAATCAAGGGAAGCTGAAACATCTGAAAATCTGGAACGTGGCTTCAGGAGAAACGGATGAGACAGGTTGAATCAAGTGAAGCTGAAACATCTGAACAACAAGAACCTCGTTTTCAGGAGAACTGAATGAGACAGGCTGAATCAAGGGATGTGGAAACATCTGAAAAAAAGGATGAACTTCCTCTTCTGGAGAATTGGATGAGACTGACTGATTGATTCAATGGATGCGGAAACATCTGAACACTGGGAATGTCATCTTCTGGAGAATCATATGAGACAGGTTGAATCAAAGGAAGCTGAAATATCTGAACACCTGAATGTCATCTTCAGAAGAAATGGATGAGACAGGCTGAATAAAGGGAAGCAGAAAAAACTAAACAATGGGAACATCGTCTTCAGGAGAATCGGATGAGACAGGCTGATTCAAAGGCAGCTGAAACACTGAACACCAGTAACGTCGTCCTCAGGAGAATCGGATGAGACAAGCTGAATCAAGGGATGCGAAAACATCTGAACAAAAGAATGAACTTGTCTTCAAGAGAATTTAATGAGACAGGCAGAATCAAAGGAAGATGAAACATCTGAACACTGGGAACGTCGTGTTCAGGAAAATCCGACGAGACAAGCTGAATCAAAGTCAGCTGTAACATCTGAACAGTGGGAGTGTCGTCTTCAGGAGAATCTCATGAGACAGACTGAATCAAGCAATGCGGAAACATCTGAATACCGGCAATGTTGTTTTCAGGAGAATCGGATGAGACAAGCTGAATTAAGGTGTCACGATCCAGTTTTGGATGTGTGGCAGCTCTGGTTCCATTATAGTTTAAATGTAGCTTTTTTCCTTTCATGTCAGCAAGGTTGCTGACAGTGTACTTCAACTGCAGAGGTCAGCTGATGTGGGTGGTGACCACTCCCACCATCCTTTAAATGGTCACCTGATGCATCAGCTGACTGTTGGTGATAGAGTTCTTCTCTGGAGACCAGCCGATGAGTGAGGAGCTCTCTGGTGTCTGCGTCTATCAGGTGCCTGAGGTCCTGGTTTCGAATCCTCTGCTGTGTGGAGTTTGCAGCCGCAGTTTGGAAGCTAAGTTTCCTTATTCCCTGTCTTTGCCTGTCTCTTGCTTGTCACTACCCCCTGTGTTTTCATCATCTGCAGTGGTAAGGCTAGCGTCCTTGCTGGCCAGTGCACTAGTCAGAGTATAGTGAGGTGACAGCTAGGGGGGAAGGCCCCTCATAGGGCATTAGGGGAGCTTAGGGATAGGCACTGACTGAGTTATGAGGTCCCTCATCCCTCATTCCCTATTGTGAGGGCCTTCCTTCCCCTTTTTCCATCCCCATTGTTGGTGTTCGTTATGTCATCCGTTGGACTAAATGGAATCGGTTTGTGACATTATCACCAACCCATATTTTTTCCGGTGAACCTATGGCGCAAGCAGAGGCTTTGACTCACCTGATCCAGACCATCACGGATGAGTTAACGGAGCTGCGGTCTCAGGTGGTGCAGCAGCTCCAGCAGGTGTCTTGGTTCATTGTCTCAGCCCATGTCTTGGATCAACCTGAAACCCAAAATATCTCTCCCTGACAGGTTCTCTGGACGGAGTGATACATTTTTGGTTTCTAAGAAGGCCTGTAAGCTATATTTCAGGCTTTGCCCTCGTTCTTCAGGGAGTGAGGAACAGCATATGGGGATTATAGTTTCCCCTCTCAAGGGTAATCCCCAATCTTGGGCCTTCTCCCTGCTGACCGATTTGCCATCTTTGCAGTTGGTAGATGAGTTTTTTGCGTCATTGGCGCTTGTGTATGTGGATCCTGATGGCATCTCACTGGATGCCATAAAAAATCAAGCAGGTGGGTATTGCTCAGAGTTTAGGAGATGGGCCACTGACACGCAGTGGAATGACCCTGCTCTTAGGAGCCATTTCTGTCAGGGTCTGTCAGCTAGACTTTAGGATACTCTGGTGCAGTACGCTACTCCTGGGTCATTGGAGGCAGCCATGGCCCTTGCTATATGAGTGGATAGACACCTCAGGCAGATAAATACACCAACACTGCCACCTGTTGTTCTTTCTAGGGAGGAGGACACACTGGTGCAGACAGATGAACCTATGCAGGTTGGAGGAGTCTCTTCTCAAACTGGGTTGCCTGCGGTTCGCCGTTGGGTGGAAGCATGTTTCTACTGTGGTGTTATGGGTCACTACATTAATGTCTGCTCATCTTGCGCCAAAGTTGGCACTTCATCTCCAAAGCCGCATTCCCATGCTGGTGTGGAGGGAGACGAGCAGGGTGTGTATATTTCCTCTCAGTTTTCCATTTCTGTTGAATTGGAGGTTGGTGGGGAGATTGATATGGTACCGATTCTTGTGGATAGTGGAGCTGGGGTCAATCTTGTGGATTCTCGCTTTGTTCAGACTCATGGTCTGATCGGTAGGATGCTAGCGAGACCCATTTCCATGCAAGCAATTGAATCTGTTCCTCTCAGCCAGGGGAGTGTAACCCAAGTCATAGATAATATTAACCTGCGTATAAGGACTCTTCACGAAGAGTCCCTGTTATGCTACGCCTTGGAGGATTTGCCAACTTCCATCGTCTTAGGCCTTCCCTGGCTGAAGAAACACAATCCAGTCATAGATTGGCGGTCTAGGGAACTGGTGAGTTGGGACCATTCTTGTAAGGACTGTTGCCTGAGAGCTACTGTCTCTGCCGTTCTTCTTAAACCTACCCCTTCTTCTCTGTTGTAGGCAGCTAAGTTGCTACTTGGGAGTAGGGGCAGAATTCAACCCTCACCACAAGTAATCCCTGAGTCTTGGAGTCAACTTGAGAGGAAGGGTCAGGGGAGGGTGGTGGTTCCCTCTGTGTGGAGTGAGGGTATGAGTTTGGTGACACGGGGGGGGACGCCTCTGCTGTCGGTTCCTCAAGTAGTTCACCATCCTTTGGCAAAAGCATGCGTGGAAATAAACGCCCAGGTCCAGACCTGTGTGTGAATGAGTACGTGTGGGTGTCCACCAAAAACATCAGGTGGAAGTATGCTTCTGGGACTTGGAGTTCTAGGGTAATTGGGCCATATCTGGTGTCGGCCATTCTCAGCCCCGGGACTTTCCAGCTGGAGTTTTCTCCAGTAATGCATGTTCACAACATATTCCACAGGTCGGTGGTCTGGAGATTTGTTGTACCTCCGGAGCCTACTGTTATGAATGTGCTAGAGATGGTTTCTGAGCAGAGGCTCCCTCTGGTGGTTACAGACAGTACTGAACCTTTCAGCGAGGAATTGCAATCTGGGATCACTGACTGGTCTGATATAAAGGAGGTTCCCTCCCATGATGGTTGCCGGTGATCAATTGTTCTTGTCTCAATTGTGGTTCCTGGTTCATTTGGAAGTTTGCTGAGTCTTGCCTCTTCTTCTGCTTTCAGATAAGATATTTTCTGTTTTTGTTTTTGTGCTTACCATTTGCATTTTTCTCTGCATTTCTGTGGAGGTCAGCCAGGTCCCCTCCAGGGGCTTGTGCTCCTCTCAGTTTATCTGAAGCCACTGTTATTTGTTCATTTGCTTTTTCCTGTTTTTTCAGTGGCTGCGGCTTAGTTTTGTTACACCAGAGATCTGATTTAGGTGGTGGAGATCGTGTGATCTCAGGTGTTTTTGCAATCAGAAGAGTTGGTATTTTTTAGGGGTTTTTTTGGATTGCAGTGAGTATCCTTTCCTGTACTTTTCTGTCTAGACAGATTGGGCCCAAGCGTTTGCTCATTCTATTTTCTGTCTGTGTCCGTGCTTCTTCTTGTCTAACCGCCATTACATGTTTTTCTTTGGGGATCTGCTCCGGGGCAGATAGCTTTCATCTTTCTGCCTTTAGGTGTAGTTATCTCTCAGGCTGTGACGAGGCGTCTAGGATCAATGTAGGAACGCTCCACGGCTACCTCTAGTTGTGTGGTTAGTTCAGGTTACTGCAATCCAATAGGTTCCAGCCTCTCTGGTGTATTCCCGTTTTTGCTTGTTCTCCTCAGCTACCAAAACACAACAGCCTACATTATTGTCATCTCCACTGGGCTTTGTTTGCCGTAAACCTGAGGATCAGGTGACTGTGGAGTTGAACCTTTGTAGACTGAGACGTCCTTACCATTAGTGTTGAGCGATACTGCTCGATATCTAAAAATATCGTATCGGAATGGTATCGCCGATATCACTAAATATCGTCGATATCCGATTCCGATACCGGAAGTCCCATGTAAGTCTATGGGAACAAAATATCGCAACAAAAAAAAAACCTTTCTTTCGTTGTAAACACAAAATATACACACATAGAATACATATATATACATGTCATTGTGACATATATATATACATATATATTTATAGTTTATACACTTCTACATAGTAAAATAGACTCTGATTCAATTGCCGGGTAAAGCCGTGACATACCCCATAGAAGTCGACGGGCTCGGTGCCGAGTACCCCCAAAACCTCTGGCTCTGTGCGACTCAACTTGGGCGTCACAAACAGGATTCTGTAGCTCGCTATAAGCGAGTCCTGTGTGCCTGAATTGAACTGGTTTTGTGCTTGAGAATTGCTAAAATCATCAGAGAATGTATTTGCCATTTTTCCGCCATATCTGCGTCACGACGAGGCACTGGTGAAGAAGAAGGGCGTGCTCTTCGTGGGTGTACACTCACTCAGTGGCTCGAAAACGATGGCCGCCCACTCTAAATGGTACTGCAATGTAAGATCGTGCCCCACAGCTCTTGAGTTCCGCCTCCTCATCCTCCTCAGTGTGCGGAAACTAACGCGAAGGTCCCGCCTCCCTACAAAAGAGGGGCCCTCTCCTGATGCTAATGACACATGTGACTTGGCAGAGATGGCTAATGGACACGAGCAGAAGTGTGAAGGGATGGAGCAGTCAGAGCTCTCCCCCCACGGAAGCGACCCGATCGCCACGGAACCACCGTTGGGCACCCGGCCTGGAAACCCTCCTACGCTGCAAGAAGCGGAGGATACCCTAAGAGGCCTGGCCGGGCACCGGGAGGTGGTCGCCAGGATGGAAGCCAGCTGGCGTGCCCTAAAACTAAACTTGGAGCCGCGCCAATCCCTCTTACCTGAAGTGTCTGTACCGGAAGGTGAGGCACCCGTTCTAGTAGAGGAGTCCGTGCGGGCATCCCAGCCCTTGCAATGTGATCCGGTTGACGTTGTCGCAGTAGAGGCACCCGTTCCTGCAAAAAAACTCTGCACCGGCAGCACCCCAGATCCCGCTGTCTGCCCCCGTCGCTGAGACAGAAGAAGTGACACCCGTCCTCATGGAGGAGGCCGCGCAGGCACCAGAGGTCTACCTGTCTGTACCGGAGCCCCGACTGTCATCTGTTCCAGAGCCGGCTGCTTCCTCCGCAGGTGAGCGCCGCCAGGACTGGGGGGCGCAGGAGAGCTGCCGCAAACCGGACATCGTAAGCTGCAGTTTGATGGTGGAGACATGGAGATGCTGGTGGAGGATAATTACAACCGGCGTCAGGAGGAAGAGTGGAGACGTTGGGAGCGGGAAGCAGAGCGACAAAGGGAGCAGCGAGAATCCCAAAAGCTTCGGCAACGTCACCTGGAGAAGGACCGGGCAGATAAGGACCGGATGAGAAAAGATAAAGGAACCCTGTGGGAGCCGCGGCGTAAGGGTGCAGTACGGAACTTTAAGTTAAAAGGTGGTTGGGGCTTCATCCAGGAGCCTGGACTTTATTTAGAAGTCTTTGTGACCCGGCGGGACGTGGAGACTCACCTCCCAGAAGGACACCCGGGGAGGGACCTGTTGCCAGGAGACTTGGTGACTTACACCCGATACTGGGGTTACAATGGATGGTACGCCCTAAATGTTACCAGGTGCGACCCCTACTCCCCAGAGTGTCAGGAACCTGTGAGACCCTCGGAGCCTTCAGCCTCCCACATCCAGGCCTCTGCACAAGTGCCCACCCCACGCCGTAAATCTCCCCAGCCTCCCTCAGTGGTCTCCTCAGCAGCCCCAGCTATGGACATGATAACTATAGCTGGCCCGTACCCGGCGCCTGTTAGGCCCCCTGGGGTTCGTTCAGTCCGGGACATAGGGCTCCAGACCCGGAGGGAGATGAAAGAGGTGGCCACACAGACACAGATAGCGGGTCACGACTTGACTGTACAGGCCACACGACGTCATCAGGTCCTGGTGGTCCTTGGTGTCTCGGATGTTTGGCAAGCATCAGAAGAGTACCAGGTGGTACCTGGAACACCCCTGCCAAAGAATTATAAATAACCCGGACAGGGTCCCTGTATGTAAATAGTTAAATTGTTGATGTACCCGGATGGGTGAATGTTCATAAAAAATTTTTTTAATTTAATAAAAAACACAACACAGTTTTCATTACTTTTATTACAGTCTCATCCTGCGACGCCATCGATCTCCTGTAAAAAAATGAAAAAAAAAAAAAAAAGTATACCACCTGTCCGACGCAGTCCATAGTAACGAGTGTCCCACGACGATCCAGCTCTGCTACATCAGAATGACAGGCAGAGCCTGTCATCCCGGCGCAGCACAGCTGATTACCTGCTTCCCCGGCGGTGACGTCATCGGACTGGTTTACGGCCGGGATTACCCTGCAGTCACTGCAGTTATCGCGAAAAACTGCATGTGACCGCCAGGGAGAAGATAATGGCGGCCATCAAGCAGTCCAGGACGTGACCGCCGGAGATCTTCTGCCAGGTAAGTGCCGCTGACTCCTGACAGACCCGACCGACGGACACTCACAGTGACAGTGACAAATCCGATTCCGGTATCCGATATGACGAAAATATCGGTACTCGGAATCGAAAGCCCGATACAGCTAATATCGGCCGATACCCGATATTTGCAGTATCATATCGCTCAACACTACTTACCATACATCATTTCCGGTGAGGTCCGGTTTTAAGGGTCCAGAGGCCCCTCGTTGAAAGGGGGGTACTGTCTCAATCCATTTTTGTATGCGTGGGAGCTCTGGTTCCACTATAGTTTAAATGTAGCTTTTTTCCTTCAGGCCAGTGGGGGTTAATGTCAGTTTCCCTTGCTGGCAGTGTGCTTCAACCGCAGAATTGCTAGGTCAGCTGATGTGTGTGGTGACCACTCCCACCATCCTTTAAATGGTCACCTGATGCATCAGCTGACTGTTGGTGATAGAGTTCTTCTCTGAGACCAGCCGATGAGTGATGAGCTCTCTGATGTTTGCGTGTATCAGCTGCCTGAGGTCCTGGATCTGAATCCTCTGTGCTGTGCTGTGTGGAGTTTGCAGCCGCAGTTTGGCAGCTAAGTTTCCTTATTCTCTGTCTTTGCCTGTCTCTTGCTTGTCACTACCCCCTGTGTTTTCACCATCTGCAATGGTGAGGCTAGCGCCCTTGCCAGCCAGTGCACTAGCCAGGGTATAGTGAGGTGACAGCTAGGGGAGAGGTTCGTGATGGTGACAGGGGGAAGGACCCGCATAGCGTGTTAGTGGGGCTTAGGGATAGGCACTGGATGAATTAGGAGGTGCCCCATCCCTCGTTCCCTTTTGTGAGGGCCTTCCTTCCCTTTTTCCATCCCCATTGTTGTGTTCGTTGTGTTGCCGTTGGACTAAATGGAATCGGTTTGTGACACAAGGGATGAGGAGAAACATCTGAACAATGGGAGAGTCATCTTCAGGACAATCGGATGAGACAGGCTGAATCAAGGGATGCGAAAACATTTCAACACCGGGAACATTGTCTTCAGGAGAAACGGATAAGACAGGCTGAATGAAGGGATGCGGAAACATCTGAACATCTGGCCTGATGCACCTTAAGACTTCCGGGTCTCATGCAACATGATGACATGCGTCGGAATTAGTGGGTTACAAAAGTGTCAAAGACCCAACAATGATGTGAAGAAAACAAGTGGTTTGCAAATGAAGCCTGAACTAGAATTATTCAGACTGGAGCTGCAAGGTGAGGGCCTGGGGAGAAGGAAGTATTAATTTTTGAAGTTAGAAACTCCCCATCCGACTGTCATAATGGGATGACTGCCAGCGACAGACAGCACAGCACAGCGGCTGCAGAAGGTAAATGGCACATTTTTAATGAAACCCAATTTCAGAAAGGATTTTTAGCACCAATTTCATGTATTTTATTAAAAAGAGAAAAAAAAGTTGTCACTAAAGTCTAACATACTGTTTAGTAAGACAGAAATTACAGTAAGCAAATTCCATAATTACCAGGATTGCAGCATATTATACTCTGGGTAAAGACAGAAGTTGGGGGACACTACGCTTGTTTGAATACTGTAACCCAAGTCTTGTATTTCAGGGGCGGATTATAAGAGGGTCAATCTGGGCTACCGCCCAGGGCCCAGTAGTGTGGGGGGGGCCCACCACAGGGCCGCCATCAGGGCATTACTGCCCTGACGGCGGTGCGCTGCGGCAGTTTAACGCTATTGACGTGCGGGCGCACGCACGTCAATAGTTAACAGCTGCTGCCCGCCAGCCAATCGGAGGCTGGCAGTGGCAGCTGATGTCAGCCTCAGGCTAGCGCACACGTCACCGGCGTCTGACGTCATTGTCAGTCGCCAGCGAGTGCGCGCTTGTGGAGGGAGCTTCGGCGCAGGAGCTCGGTCGGCAAGGTAAGAATAAAAAGTGTTTTGTTTTTTTTTATTGAGCGGCGGCCCGGGGCAGCCTGTGACTGAGAGACTCGGGGCCGGGGGGCAGACTCACTGCCTGGACACATGGGGGAAGATTCTGCCTGCCATGATGGGGAGTCGGAACATGATGATTGATGAATGCTGGACATGGGGGCAGAATGTGAGGCAGCATGGGGCAGAATGCTGGACATGGGGGAAGACTGGGACATGGGGGCAGAATGCTGGACATGGGGGCAGACTGTGAGGCATGGGGCAGAATGCTGGACATGGGGACAGAATGCTGGACATGGGGCAGACTGTGAGACATGGGGGCAGAATGCTGGACATGAGGGCAGAATGCTGGACATGGGGGCAGAATGTTGGACATCGGGGCAGACTGTGAGGCATGGGGCAGAATTCTGGACATGGGGCAGACTGTGTGACACGGGGCCGAATGCTGGACATGGGGCAGAATGTGAGACACGGGGCAGAATGGAGATACGGGGCATGATTGGAGACATGGAGGCAGGATTGGAGACAGATGGGGCAGGGTTGAAGATAGATCGTGCAGGATCATGGGGCAGGATGGATACGATGGAGACAGATGGGGTAGGATGGTGAGATCATATGGGGCAGAATGGATATTCATGAGGGCAGGATGGGAGAACATATGGCTGAAGCCAGGAATGAGACACACGGTGTTAGGGTCTGCGGAACGCACCTAATAGATATAATAGAGGGGTGCGTTCGCAGCCCGGGGTCCACCGTGCAGGCGAAGCCCCCTGCTAATAAGATGGCGAAAGTAGCGAACTCTGTTATCCCGCAGAGTCGCAAAAATAAACGCCGTAGCGCGTTGTGGCAGTAAGTGCGAACTCTGTTAATCCCCAGAGCCGTTAACGGGATGCCACAGCGCTATATGGCGATAGGTGCGAACTCACTTAACTTCAGTGAGCCGCAAAGTAAAACGCTAGGGCGCTGTCTAGCGTCAAAAGCGAACCCTGTTACGTCACAGAGCCGCTGAGAAAAAGTACCGTGTCCTGTCAGGCTCTCAGGTACACGGATAATTGCTAAGCGTACATAACGCGTGATCATGTGCTAATGTCCTCGCGGGAGTCACCCGCAATCTATGGCGTCTGAACGCCAGACCCTGAATACGGCAATCAAACTCCTCACCGGTTATGCCGGTAATCTAGGGCATCTAGGACACCGACCCTGACCAGCTAGCACACCAAACTCCTCACCGATTAAGTCGGTATTCTAGTGGCTTATTTCAGCCGGGTCCCTAACCACACACACGCATGACCACACTGGCGCATAGCATACAATGGTTGATATTAGCGCATGGCGGCCCAGCCATGCTACCCTTTTATAGCAACAGCTACAGGACCTTCCAGGAACAAGGACCAATGAGAAACCTGTTCCAGAAGACTCGTAGTAACAGGGCCTTCCTGGCGGACCAATAGGAGCTGCTGCAGTACCTGAGCATGTGACCCCTGATCTCCAATGAGAGATCTCACTCTGGGCATGCTCAGAAGGGAAAATGCAGTACTTTGTTCCAAAGACGTCTGCTCCACCATTGGCTATAATAGCAGATCCAGGAAAGGCAGCAACAAGTCACTGCCCAGTAGTGGAGTGGGCAAGACGCCTGGACCGACGCCTCTGCTGAGCAGGCTCCACTGCGGCCGGAGACGAATGGGAGACCGCAGCGGGACGGGTTCGAGACTCCCCTTGTGCAGCAGCGGGAAATCACCCCCCCTCCTAGGGCCCCCCCTTCTCTGGGCCTCGCTGCGCTCAAAGGCAGCGATGAGCTGCGGAGCGTGAACATGCTCGGCAGGCTCCCAGGATCTATCCTCAGGCCCATAACCCCTCCAATCCACCAAATAAAATTTTTTGCCTCGTACCACCTTGCACCCGACAATGGCGTTCACCTCATGATCGTCGGTAGATGAACCCGACGTCCCAGCAGATGACTCGGAAAACCGGGAAATGGCCACGGGTTTCAAGAGGGACACGTGAAAGGTGTCAGTGATACCAAGACGAGGCGGAAGGGCTAGGCGGTAAACTACCGGGTTCACCTGCTCAAGAACTTTAAAGGGGCCCAAAAGTGAGGTGCCAACTTGGTGGACTCTACCCGTAGCCTGATGTTTCGGGCAGAAAGCCACACTAGGTCACCCGGAGCAAACGTAGGAGCGGGGCGCCGATGGGCATCGGCCGAAGACCTCATTCTCTCTTTGGAGGCCTGAATGGCATCCTGAGTGCGGTCCCAAATGTCCCGTGCTTCCACAGCCCAGTCTGCCACCCTGGAATCGGCGGAAGACACGGGCATAGGCACTGGTACCCGCGGATGCTGACCGTAGTTCAGGAGGAATGGGGTCTGTCCGGTGGAGTCAGCCACAGCATTATTTAGAGCAAACTCAGCCCACGGTAGCAAGGATGCCCAGTCATCCTGCCTGGCAGAGACAAAATGTCGCAAGTATGTGACCAAGGTCTGGTTGGCCCTCTCTACCAACCCATTCGTCTCGGGATGGTATGCAGAAGAGAGATTCAACTCAATGCTGAGTAAACGACACAGCTCTCTCCAGAACCGAGACGCAAACTGGGGACCTCGATCACTAACAATTTTGTCTGGCATACCGTGTAGGCGGAAAATATGCCTAATGAATAATGCTGCCAAGGCCCGTGCAGACGGTAACCGTGGTAACGGCACCAAGTGCACCATTTTGGAGAAGTGGTCGGTTATCACCCAGATGATGGTGCAGCCCCGAGACTTGGGTAAGCCAACCACAAAATCCATCCCGACCATCTCCCAGGGCCTGTCTGCCACCGGTAAAGGAAAGAGTAACCCAGCTGGCCGTTGTCGAGGGGACTTATTCTTGGCGCAGGAGACGCATGCTTGAACGTATTCCCTTGACGTCACGGACCATATGTGGCCACCAGTATGTCCTCGCCAGCAACTCAGATGTCCTCTTTGCCCCAAAATGTCCACCCACCCTGGACGAGTGTGCCCAAGAGAGAACTTCCGGTCGCAAATTGATGGGCACAAAAGTCTTGCCCGGAGGCACAGACTCAAGCGAAACCGGGGCCACAGTTCTTAGGCTCTCTGTGGGGACAATCAGCAGAGGCTCCTCCTCCACCTCCTCAGAGGACACCACGGAGCGAGACAGAGCATCAGCACGAATGTTCTTCTCCCTGAGAGAAAATGGAGAGTGAAATGGAATTGGGAGAAGAACAGGGACCATCTGGCCTGACGGGAATTTAGCCGCTGGGCGGTCTGTAAATAGACCAAATTTTTGTGGTCAGTGAACACTTGGAAGGGAAAGCGAGCCCCCTCCAGGAGATGTCTCCACTCAGAAAAGGCCAACTTCATGGCTAGCAACCCCCTATCCCCAATGGAATAATTCCTCTCCGCAGGTGTGAAGGTCTTGGAGAAGAAGAAGCAAGGATGTTTACGACCTTGAGCATCCTTTTGAAAAAGGACTGCTCCAGCACCAACGGACGAGGCATCTACCTCCAATATAAAAGGCTTATCAACTTCGGGACGATGTAGGATAGGAGCGCTAGCAAAATGGGACTTGATTGAAGTAAAGGCCTTGGAGACCTCCTCTGACCACAATTTGGGATTGGCTCCTTTCTTGGTGAGGGCTACCAAGGGAGCAACCAAAGTAGAGAAGTGGGGAATGAATTGGCGATAGTAATTAATGAACCCCATAAAGCGCTGCACAGCTTTAAGAGAGTGGGGTTCTTGCCAATCCATTACAGCCTGTAGTTTGGCAGGATCCATAGCCAATCCCTGAGTGGAGATGATATAGCCCAGGAATGGCAAAGACTCCTGCTCAAACACACACTTCTCCAACTTCGCATATAAGGAATTTGCCCGCAAGAGGTCGAAGACCCTGCAAACATCTCTCCGGTGGGTGTCCATATCTGGAGAAAAGATGAGAATGTCATCCAGATAGACTACCACAGAGGTGGCAAGCATGTCCCGGAAGATGTCATTTACGAAATCTTGGAAGACGGCTGGAGCATTACAGAGCCCGAAGGGCATCACAAGATATTCGTAATGTCCATCTCTGGTATTGAACACCGTCTTCCATTCGTCCCCCTCACGGATGCGGATCAGGTTATAGGCACCACGAAGATCCAGCTTAGTAAATACCCTTGCTCCCCGGAGCCTATCAAAGAGCTCAGATATTAGGGGCAAAGGATATTTGTTCTTAACGGTAATGGCGTTAAGACCCCTATAGTCTATACACGGTCGTAATTCTCCATTCTTCTTCTGCACAAAGAAAAATCCTGCCCCTGCTGGTGACACTGACTTCCTAATAAACCCTCTGGCCAGATTTTCCTGGATGTATTGTGACATGGCCTCCATCTCAGGAAGAGAGAGAGGATACACTCTTCCCCGAGGGGGCTCCGTTCCAGGCAAGAGGTCTATAGGACAGTCATAAGGGCGATGAGGCGGCAGAGTCTCCGCTGCCTTTTTGGAGAATACGTCTGCGTATGACCGATAAACCTTGGGAAGGGAATCAAGATCTATGGGTATCTCCGTTGTGGAAACCTGAACGTCCTCTCTGAGACATTTGTCTCTGCAATGATCACCCCAACCCAGTATTCTCCCAGAGGACCACTCAATATGGGGAGAGTGGTGGCGAAGCCAGGGTAATCCCAACAAAACCTCATCTATTCCCTCAGGAAGGACAAAAAGGGATATATTCTCCTGATGTGAAGGAGACATAGACAGAGGTAGAGTAACAGTCTGGTGGGTGATTTGTGAGGGCAGGATTGCTCCATTCAACACTCTCACCGATATTGGCTCGGCGAGCGTCACCAGCGGTATGGAATGGCGAGAGGCAAAGGAGGAGGACATAAAATTCCCCTCTGCCCCAGAGTCCACACAAAGCTTGGCGGGAAGGGTGGATGAACCTAGAGAGATTAACCCTTTAAGGAGCATCTTCGGAGCAAAATCCCTCGCGTCTAATGACCCTGCACCCATGGTCACGGAACATGACCGTTTACTTATTCGCTGGGGACATCGGTTGGCATAATGTCCTGACTGCTGACACACTCTACAGACCACGGATACTCGAGTGGTCCGAGACTTAGATCCCACTCGAGTATTCTCCACGGTCTCTGGGGAGTCAGACGCCCGAACGGGAAATTCCAGAGGTTTGGCAAAGGTGGGTGCCAGCCGAAACCTCTGCCTACACTGGGTCCGCTCTAACCTCCGCTCGTGAAAACGGAGGTCGATGCGGGTAGATATAGAAATGAGTTTCTCCAGTGTGGCAGGAATCTCCCTGGTAGCCAAAGCGTCCTTTACATGGTCTGCCAGTCCTCTCCAGAACACTGGAATAAGAACTTTATCTGGCCACTCTAATTCAGAGGCCAAAGTCCGAAATTGGACTAAGAACTGGCTGACCATGGACAAGCCCTGTGACATTGTCAGCAGTTGGAGTGCCGTATCGTGCGTGACCTGAGGTCCTAAAAAGACCTTTTTCAGAGCCTCCAAAAACCGAGGAGCACTCCGCACCACACGATCGTCACGCTCCCACAGCGGTGTTGCCCACTCCAACGCTCTGCCCGAGAGTAGAGACAGTACAAAACCCACTTGTGCCCGATCCGTGGGGAAACGTACAGCCAGAAGCTCGAGCTGTATAAAGCACTGACTCACGAATCCCCGACATTGCTTGCTGTCACCGGCAAACTTGTCAGGAAGCGGGAGGTGGGATAATGTAGGGACAGAGGTAGCAGAGGACAAACTGGCTGCAGCCACGCTAGCAGCCTGAACAGCGACTGCGGTAATATCCACAGCTGAGGTTGTGCGCTCAAGAGCCGCCAACCTTCCCTCCAGCTGCTGGATATACTGCCTTAGACGCTGGTCATCCGCCATTTTACTAGCCAGACCCTGGCGCTAATATTATGTTAGGGTCTGCGGAACGCACCTAATAGATATAATAGAGGGGTGCGTTCGCAGCCCGGGGTCCACCGTGCAGGCGAAGCCCGCTGCTAATAAGATGGCGAAAGTAGCGAACTCTGTTATCCCGCAGAGTCGCAAAAATAAACGCTGTAGCGCGTTGTGGCAGTAAGTGCGAACTCTGTTAATCCCCAGAGCTGCTAACGGGATGCCACAGCGCTATATGGCGATAGGTGCGAACTCACTTAACTTCAGTGAGCCGCAAAGTAAAACGCTAGGGCGCTGTCTAGCGTCAAAAGCGAACCCTGTTACGTCACAGAGCCGCTGAGAAAAAGTACCGTGTCCTGTCAGGCTCTCAGGTACACGGATAATTGCTAAGCGAGCATAATACGTGGTCATGCGCTAATGTCCTCGCGGGAGTCACCCGCAATCTATGGCGTCTGAACACCAGACCCTGAATACGGCAATGAAACTCCTCACCGGTTATGCCGGTAATCTAGGGCATCTAGGACACCGACCCTGACCAGCTAGCATACCAAACTCCTCACCGATTAAGTCGGTATTCTAGTGGCTTATTTCAGCCGGGTCCCTAACCACACACACGCATGACCATACTGGCGCATAGCATACAATGATTGATATTAGCGCATGGCGGCCCAGCCATGCTACCCTTTTATAGCAACAGCTACAGGACCTTCCAGGAACAAGGACCAATGAGAAACCTGTTCCAGAAGACTCGTAGTAACAGGGCCTTCCTGGCGGACCAATAGGAGCTGCTGCAGTACCTGAGCATGTGACCCCTGATCTCCAATGAGAGATCTCACTCTGGGCATGCTCAGAAGGGAAAATGCAGTACTTTGTTCCAAAGACGTCTGCTCCAGCATTGGCTATAATAGCAGATCCAGGAAAGGCAGCAACAAGTCACTGCCCAGTAGTGGAGTGGGCAAGACGCCTGGACCGACGCCTCTGCTGAGCAGGCTCCACTGCGGCCGGAGACGAATGGGAGACCGCAGCGGGACGGGTTCGAGACTCCCCTTGTGCAGCAGCGGGAAATTGAACCCCAACACACGGGGGCCAGGATGGGGAATATTATTACCATAGGGGCTAATTAAGGGATATTACTGCAGTGATTTATTTTTTGAGCATAGTTTTAAATGGGGGGGACGGTCCTGTTACTGTGTAGAGTGATACTATGTTGCCTTTTTTTCTTCATGTGGTGTAAAGTAGAAGTTGGGATAAAATTAAGTAATGTGCTCTGCAAGCGGAGCTCGAGATAACTGTTTTATTTCCTGCAGAGACGAGCCCTGGCTAGAAGAAGAAGTGTGTAAGGTTCTTTGTCTCTGTTGACATGTTCCTTGAAACTCAGTTTTCCGTCGGCCATTTTGCTTTCTGTCTTTCTGCAGCTCTTGCCCTCAGTTAATATGGAGTTTCCAGTTTTCATGTTCCCGTCCTGATTCTTCCCTCTTGCTTCTTAAGCAGCCTCAGCTGAACAATCAGTGCTCCTGAATCAAGCCTCAGTCAGTCTGTGACCTGACTCCTGGAAGCCTTGGACTTGTACTCCAGCTATTCCCTACTGAGGAACCTTGGAACACTTTTGGACTCTGGAAACCTGCTGTTTGGTGAATCCATGTTTGCAGAGGAATTACGGTACAGAGAAGAGATCCTGAACCTGCTTTGGAGATTTATTGTAGTGCTTGAAGTTACTCTGGCCTGCTGTGTCTCCTGTCGCTGTTCCTGCAAACTGTGTGAACTTTTCAGCATGCTTGTATGAAGTAATACAAGTCATTTCATATCAACCTATGTCTCATGTGTTTTCCTCGCACCCAAGCACAAGACGCTATAGGAACTGTACACTATACATGACAAAGTGATGGCGGTCTGTGCTGGATGAAAGATGAAAAACAAAGATGAAGGACTTCACCTAGAGACGTCACTGGTGAGTCAGTGTGTTACCTATACACTGACACTATAAACTGTATACTATATACAGAAGTCCTGTGTATAATGTCACCAGTGATCACTGTATTACCTGTACACAGACACTGCATACTAAGTACAGAACTCCTGTGTATAACGGCACTTATGGTGATAGTATTGTGTTTTTTTTATTACTGATCAGTATTGTAGTATTCAGTCACTATGTGGTAATATGTGCTCTGGTCATGGTGTTGCAGTATTTGACCCTTGTATGTACTATTCGGTCACTGTGGTGGTAATATGTGCTCTGGTCATGGTGCGGTGGTATTTGTCCCTTGTATGTAGTGTTATTGGTCATTTTAAAAATTGAAAAATAAAATAAAAATATACTTAAATTGTATTGGATATTTTAACAAATATTTAATAGGTTACAGTAGAGTAGAGCTCGGCCAAAAGTGTCTACTGTGTTATGGTGGCGGCTTAAAAAATCTTTTGGCCAAAACAAAAGCTGCTGGCTATATGTGTGATCTGGTGATGGGAACTGTTAATGTGTGATAGGTGAGAAGTGGAGTTTTTCCAAGAGAGAGCGGTGGGACTGTGGACAGTTCAAGGGGTGGAGGCGCCTGGAATAATCTGTTTCAGGTATATGATGACCCCGTCGCTTGACCCTGTCACATGTCCCCGTCACATGACCGGGGGGCCCACAGAGTCTGAACAGCCCGGGGCCCTGGCTACCCTTAATCCACCCCTGACCACAATCAGTAGTATCTAAATGACTTGTCGTAAGAGATCGAAAGATGAACATACGCTTTAACGTCTGATAAAAAAACAAGTTATTTGTACCCTTTGACACTTATTCTTCAGCATGCTGCCATCTACGCTCCCATCCGCCAGTTGTTGATTCCTTCTTCTCCACTTATTGCCTAATTCATTTTCATTTTTATAGGGCTCAGTTATGGTTTTAATAAGGACGCTCAGCTGTCTAATGACGAATACCGTGACTTTGCCTTTGGCTATTGACAGCTAATTACTAACATAAAGCTGTACAGATAAACAGGTGTGCTGACAAATATGGCGTCCATCATGCCAAACTATTTCACGGCCACGCCTGATGGCTACACCTTCACATCACAGGTTCGGGATCACCCTAAAGCCTAAGGATATTTAGCACACAATGGTTGGCAGAGACGTACATGACTTTCTATCTGGTAAATGGCAGCGCATTCCTCCCGACCGGCTTCTGAGCACTTCCCATCCACATAATGACAGGACACATGTAGCAACTAACACCCGAAACTTTCCAGGGCATAAATTGCTTTCCCACAACTTCTCTATAGAAGTTTTTAATTGTAGTATTTAATTAACAGCCCAGTTGCAATGAGGGAACTCCTATTACTTTGTGACACAGGTCAAAACTCCTACAGTTAGGAGGTCCTGACAGCCGGAGGCATGGGCTCGTATCCTGTTTATCTCTACGATATATAAAGATCAAAGGTGACAGTTATTAGGTTCTCAATGTAGGAGGAAGCTACCCCGATGTGTCACAGACCCACCTAGTTTTATAGGTCTGCTGACAGTCGAGTGGTTTACTGTTGTTGTTGTCGTTTATGCTTTTGTTATGAATGTGGGTATAAAAAAATATATGAATGTGCTTTGTATACAGTAGCTATATTTCACAGCCTTACAGTGGGGGAAATACGTATTTGTTATACAAAATAACTGTCAATTGACATCGATCTGGAGCACCATGCAAAATGTCACCTCGTGGGGTATCCTTGATTATGAGGAAGGTGAGAGATCAGCCTAAAACTACACGGGGGAACTTATTAATGATCTCAAGGCAGCTGGGACCACAGTCACCAAGAAAACCATTGGTAACACATTACGCCGTAAAGGTTTACAATCCTGCAGTGCCGGCAAGGTCCCACTGCTCAAGAAGGCACATGTGCAGCCCGGGTGAAGTTTACCAATGACACCTGGATGATTCTGTGAGTGATTGGAGAAGGTGCTGTGGTCAGAAGAGACAAAAATTGAGCTCTGTGGCATTAACTCAACTCGCAGTGTTTGGAGGAAGAGAAATGCTGCCTATGACCCAAAGAACACCATCCCCACTGTCAAGCATGGAGGTGGAAGCATTATGTTTTGAGGATGTTTCTCTGCTAAGGGCACAGGACTACTTCACCGCATCAATGGGAGAATGGATGGAGCCATGTACCATAAAATCCTGAGTGACAACCTCCTTCCCTCCGCCAGGACATTAAAAATGGTTTGTTGCTGGGTCTTCCAGCAAGACAATGACCCAAAACATACAGCCAAGGCCTCAAAGGAGTGGCTCAAAAAGAAGCACATTAAGGGCATGGAGTGGTCTAGCCAGTCTCCAGACCCTAATCCCATAGAAAACTTATGGAGGGAGTTGAAGCTTCGATTTGCCAAGCGACAGTCTCAAAATCTTAATGATTTAGAGATGATCTGCGTAAAGGAGTGGAGCAAAATTCCTCCTGACATGTGCGCAAACCTCCTCATCAACTACAAGAAACGTCTGACTGCTGTGCTGCCAACAAGGGTTTTACCACCAAGTATTAAGTCTTGTTTGCCAGAGGGATCAAATACTTATTTCTCACTGTAAAATGCAAATAAATTTATATAATTGATACAATGTGATTTTCTGGATGTTATTTTTGATATTCTATCTCTCAATGTTAAAATTAACCTCCCCTTAAAATTATAGACTGTTCATGTCTTTGTCAGTGGGCAAACTTACAAAATCAGCAAGGGATCAAATACTTATTTCCCCCACTGTGTAAAAGAAAACCTCAGAAGCAACACATAAGAGGAATCAACTTTGAAAAAAGGATGGACTTATGGCTGGAAAGAATAGAAGGAACAAGTCAAGGAGGAAAGCCTCCAACCCAATGGTTCGATACTTTAAAAGACCCTGGTGGAATTATCTAGGTTTGCCCAAGATCGATGTTCCTACAGATCATCCATTCATCAAGTAGCCATGGCTTGATATCAAGCTGAAGGATGTCAATGATGATTAAAGATGGTTGGACAATTGAGCAGTCCCTCGAAGACAAAGGAGGAAGTCATAACCTGAAGAAGGCTAGACGTGTACAGAGGGAGCAAAGTAGGAAGTCAGAACATCCTCTTTAGCTAAAAGCAAGAATCCAGAGAGCTTTATCTACATTGTGGTTCCATAAACAGTGGACAAGAAGTCCCAACAGTTCCTTGAACCCCCTCACCTCACCATGTTAAAGCTGGTGGTCCTAACATCTACTTAAAATCTAAACTCAAACACTACACATCTGTCACCCTTCCTTGGCTTTTCGCTAAATGACAACCTCATCGAAAATAATGATTTTAGTTGTCTTCTGCCCTCCACAACATGAGACAGTAAGAAAAATACTAACATTTATCTCATTTTCTCAATTGTTAGATTGAGTGCAGTATATTCATAGTTTACTCTACACACTGACACTGGGCATTACCTTACTTCTATGCTTTCAGTGTATCCATGTTCACACCTTCACCTGGAAACCATTCGTAATCAATCTTTATTGGGGGGTGGGGCAGCATAATTGTGGTGTGCTATCAACGTGTCACATAAACTGTACTTATCTTATGCGTGAAGGATGTGGAGATATTACTTTACATTCTTTGGGTACGTTTGTGCCAACTTTTGGATATTATTATAACATATAAAGTAGGTTGGCACTTTGAGAACTTACTGGCTCTCTACTGCCCAAAGCTGCAAAACTGGTGCAAGTTCTCTGTCCATGGTGCTGAAAGTAAGAAAACTCCTTATTACGTTACATTTATGTGACTATTAATTGTTTTACTGGTGCAAATTCATAAAAAATACAACATGACCTCATCAACATATCTGGTGAAACCCAAGTGCGAAATATGAAACATCAGTTTGTGTAGAAAATACTTCTAGGTCTTTCTAGTTTTCTATACTTGAATTTTCAGGTTTGAGAAGCTCAAGGTGCAGGAAATTGTCGTTCTTGTGCCCTGTTAGCGCTGCTGTGGTTACTCGTGGTGCAGATGGTGGAATCTCCGAGGTTGGATGACCATTCAGGTCAGTGACATGAGGATAATGAGCAACGATTCAGTGGTGCAGAAAATGAAGTCCATTCCCAATCTTCTCCTCCATCTTCCTTGGAATCCAAGCCATCTCTTTTACAATGCTTGCTGGTGGAACATCTAAAAATGTGACTCGGTCTTCATGAAGTGAATACTCTCTCCACCGCCACGATCACTTCATATGATGTCTGAAAACTTGTTTGACACAAACCAAAGACATCCTGGTGCCAAACAATCGAGGCACAAATAAAATTCCATCAGAGGAGCAGAAAAAAAAGGATTATTCCTTCTGTCAAAACAATAGAAAACTAGTCGGAACCGTAAGTCAATTGGATCTGTTGACCGCCATTTGGATCCACTGTCCAGCACATCTGGCACATCGTCAAGACTTCTTATAGATGTGAGCTGTTCCACTAATGTATGGGCACGCAACTCCTTGAAGATTGTTTCTGGCTTCAGAATACCCCCGTTTCTTGATTGCACTTTGGTTTAAGAAGGCAAACTCTGTCCAGCGGCGAGTCTCTACCGCTGCTGCGGATGTCTGTTATGATCTGCAGCACTGATGTCAGGTTGACAGCACTGCAGCCAGTCAGTGAATATGTGGCTCATGCCATGGACAGAGGCAGATCCGGAGCAGAGATTATATTTTCAGATTTTTTCTTGTTTCTGGAGAATCCCTTTAAGGCATGCCACCGCTCTAGGCTCATTTTCTTTACAGAATATTTGGATGAACTTTACCAGGGACTATGATGCACAGACAACCATTTCTGTAGTCCAATCACATGCATGCAGTTTACTTCACAGCACAGGCGGGGGTTAATTATCCAGCGATTGTCGTCCCTTTAATAGCTCGTTGTCCGACACTCACACTAAGTTGTCAAGCAAGTTTCTAAGTTATACGACATGGGAGATAATTGCAGACAACACTTGAAAATTAATGAACATTTAGACATTTCACTTGTGGAAATAAATGAGAAAACTTTATTGGCTCATTTACATCTCATTATATTATAATAACGCAGACGCATGAGACATCTCATTAACCTGTTCAGTGCTGGGATCCAACATGATCTCAGCATTGCAACAAGGGAAGGAGCTCCCTTGTAATGGCAGACATTGGTCACAGTGGCTTAAAGGGCTTGTCTGGGACTTTAACATTGATGACTTATCCATAGGATCAATGTCTGATCAGTGGGGGGTGCGACACCAGGCACCCTCACCGATAAGCTGTTCTCAGTGTCGGTGGTGTAGTGGCCGTGGCCGGGTGTTGCACTTACGTTACCTTTTCAAATCAATAGGAGATGGATGTCCAATTCCCGGCCACCACAACTACTCCATTGATGGACCTGTGCAGCTCCACCACTGATTTAGACAACAGCAGATCGGGAGAAAGCCTGGTGTTGCACCCCCACCAATCAGACATAGATTAGCTACCGTATGGATAGGCACCAATATTAAAGTCCCGGACAACCCCTTTAAGACCCCCATATACAAGATAGATGTATTGACAAACAGTTTCCAACACACAGAAGGTCTCGGACTGGAATAAAAGGACAGTAGTCCAAACCTGGACATGACGTTTCTTTCTTTGTCCCTGGACATCATCTATCTGAGAGTTCGGAGGCCACCGTGCATATTAAACTTTTGTCCGATCGCAATTATATCTGTATGTTCATTAGTCTAATATGTACAGGGACTTTTAGTAAGTGTCACCACGATCTGAGACATATCACTGGGGTCGTCTCATATGTAAGCTTATTAGGCTGCCGTAGTTAATAATGTTTTGATGTTCCGGAACGGTGAGCGAGGAAGCAGAAATATGGCAGAGTATACCATAGGTGTTATAGGAGGCTAATGTATATGTAGCCCAGATCTGGTACAAATAGAAAGCACAGCAGGTACTATTGGCCACAGGATCGGCTGAGTTGATCACCCTAAAGAAAATGTCCAGTATGTCCCACAATGTCTTTTTACCATTATATCACAGCTGAACACACTGAAAAGCTTCATTAGAATGGTTCCTATGTAGTCTTATGTTCAATATAACAGTCGCAGACCAAATTAGCTAAAAAAGAGAAGATTTAGCTTTTTCTTCTGCAAAACATAGTGGTACAACACGCTTTTTGGTTACAGATGTCATGTGAGGCGCAGGAGCTTGGTGGTTTTAGTTCACTGTAGGTCATGCTGTCACTTGAACATTCCATAACTGAAACCAACTTAGTCTTCAACATTTGAAAGCTCTCACACCGGTCACTGATGATTTCACAGGGACCTGGGTCTAATGTCACAAAGTAGTGACATGTGTTGATTTCACTACGCTTCTCAGTATTTACCACTTGTCTTATCATAAGACTTTACAATAGAACTTGAACTGCGTACATAGGAGGAGCGTCTCCACTACTCGAGTTCTTTGTCTAGTAGTTGCTTCTTCATCAGACCCATCCTATCACAATCCCATTGAGTTTACTATTTCCTAAGGTTGGGCTGATTTCTCACACAACCCCTTCTCATTACACCCATAGCTCTTTTGGTCACTGAACCCCTCTTGGCTCCCTTTTTCATAACCGCAACAGATTCCTCATCAGCCGGATGAAAGCTGCCCTCTTCCACCACTAGACTAACCAAGACTGTTACTCTAAGGTGGCAATGATTTGTCAGATCAGCCCACAATTCGCAATGTGAATTTCAAGGCAACCCTCACTAATGTAGTGATGACCGCTCTCACCTGTGGTATTCCTAAAATTAGACAACACACTTTGCAGGATGTCCACAAGCCCCATGTCATACAATTAACATAGTAACATAGTTAGCAAGGCCAAAAAAATACATTTGTCCATCCAGTTCTGTCTATATTCCATCAGAATAAACCCCCAGATCTACGTCCTTCTAAAGAACCTAATAACTGTAAGATACAATATTGTTATGCTCCAGGAAGACATCCAGGCCTCTCTTGAACCCCTCGACTGAGTTCGGCATCATCACCTACTCAGGCAAGAAACTCCAGATTCTCACTACCCTAACAGTAAAGAATCCTCTACTATGTTGGTGGAGAAACCATCTCTCCTCCAGACGCAGAGAATGCCCCCTTGTGACCGTCACCTTCCTTGGTATAAACAGATCCTCAGAGAGATATTTGTATTGTCCCCTTATATACTTACACATGGTTATTAGATCGACCCTCAGTCCTCTTTTTTCTAGACTAAATTATCCTAATTTTGCTAATCTCTCTGGGTATTGTAGTTCCCCCATCCACTTTATTACTTTTTTTGCCCTCCTTTGTACTCGCTCTAGTTCCATTATATCCTTCCTGAGCACCGGTGCCCAAAACTGTACACAGTCTTCCATGTGCGGTCTAACCAGGGATTTGTACAGAGGCAGTATAATGCTCTCATCATGTGTCTCCAGACCTCTTTGACTGCACCCCATGATCCTGTTTGCCTTGACAGCCGCTGCCTGGCACTGGATGCTCCAAGGAAGTTTATCATTAACCGCAAGTCCTTCTCCATGTCAGATTTACCCAGTGGTTTCCCGTTCAGTGTGTAATGGTGATATTGATTCCTTCTTCACATGTGTATAACCTTACATTTATCATTGTTAAACCCCATCTGCCACCTTTCGGCCCAAGTTTCCAACTTATCCAGATCCATCTGGAGCAGAATGCTATCTTCTCTTGTATTGACTGCTTTACATAGTTTTGTATCATCTGCAAATATCGATATTTTACTGTGTAAACCTTCTACCAGATCATTAATAAATATGTTGAATAGAATAGGTCCCAACACCGACCTCTGCGTTACCCCACCGGTCACAGCAATCCAGTTAGAGAATATACAGTACCATTTATAATTTGCCTCCTCTACAATGAAATATATACTTCAGCCACTTAATTCACCTTCGCTCCTTCAGCAACTTCAACCCTTCCACCATGTGCTGCATCTTACCAGTTCTCATACAATTGACAGGTCACAAACCTCACAGTTCTCACAGGCCAACGACAAGTGAATTTAATTCCATACACAAGTTCTCCACAATTTGCTCAAAACACTTCTCTCAGCACTGATCCACAGGGTTCCCAGAATGAATGGTCAGCAGACCCTGATCTGGAGCTGCACCTCCTTTTGATATTTTGCCTGCACAGTCATGACCCCGACCTCCAGGCTGACACTAATATGCCATCACTTTATAAGATGGAAATTGTACTTTAAGTAAACATTTATTTCTGCCTCCAAGGTATTTTCTACAAGCTACAACATATATTTAAAGGGTTCACTTCCATAGATACGCCATTGCTCCCTTTTTGATGCTTAAGTGGTCTCCGTTGGCTGAGGCCGCACCAACGAGTAGAGGCCCGTACGGCATTAGTGCGGGGAGCTGCAGGGGATCAGGGAGGATAAGTATACCTCTTTTTTTTTTAAATCAACCTGTGCACTTTTTAAATACTGTTTATATTCACTGGACATCTCTTTTAGGGATAATTTGCTTTTTCTTTTTAAATGACATTGTACAGGCAGCAATCACTGACAATTTGCCAGTCCCACCAGCACTCAGTAGACCTCGGATGGTTTATTTCTAGAGAAAGGCTTAGTCTTACTATGTAACAGAAGTCTTATTCTTAGGCTGTTTGTAAAGTCATCAGAGTCTACTATTTCATACCCGTCACGTCATTCACTCATTGCCTGAGCATCAGTTCCTAATGATTAGAGCCTCCAGCTTGTATTATTCCACATTGACTCCCGTGTCGTCATTCTGCTCTGCTCCAGGATTCTGCTTATTGCCCGGTTCCTTGGATGCGCCTTTATCAAGTTTGTCTCTCCAGTTTTTGACTCTCCCTTCATTTTCTCTTTCTATATTATTTCACCCATTTTATCTTCTGGATCTGACCAAAGTCTCCATCTGATTACAGTCTTGTTGTATCGTAACTACTCTGAGAGCCATGACCTAGGAATCTCACTGATCCAAGATGATCTACACCATGAACATTTGGAGAACGAAGATCTTCATTGCCTGATATTTGCCTGGACCTGTCTCTTCCATCTTACACCGATACTGTGGGGCAAGGGAAGAATCCAAGAGATTTTTGTTGGACATGCTAAAAAAATTGTGTAAGTGCTATTTATTTGGTTACATCTAAACCTCATTATGGCAGTGGTTGAGCATATCATGGAGTCTGCACTTCACAATAGTCAGTCCCAGGCCTGTTCCAGTGTAAGCCTCCATTGATATATCGGCATAATAGAGTTATTCCCGGAAAGAAAAATGGAAACAGCTAAAAATCCTTAACTTAGTGTGTGAAAAGCCCAGATAAAGCACACAATCTAAAATTACAACATTTAGAAAAGAACATACAGTGAGGAAAAAAAGTATTTAGTCGCCACCAATTGTGCAAGTTCTCCCCCTATAAAGATGAGAGAGGCCTGTAAGTGATATCATAGGTAGACCACAACTATGAGAGTCACAATGAGAAAACAAATCCAGAAAATCACCTTGTCTGATTTGGGAAGATTTATTTTGCAAATTATGGGGGAAAATAAGTATTTGGTCATTAACAAAAGTTCATCTCAATATTTTGTTATATATCGTTTGTTGGCAATGACAGAGGTCAACGTTTTCTGTAAGTCTTCACAAGGTTGGCACACACTGTTGGTGGTATGTTGGCCCATTCCTCCATGCAGATCTCCTCTAGAGCCGTGATGTTTTGGGCCTGTCGCTGGGTAACACGGACTTTCAAATCCCTCCAAAGGTTTTCTATGGGGTTGAGATCTGGAGACTGACTAGGCCACTCCAGAACCTTCATATGCTTCTTACGAAGCCACTCCTTCATTGCCCTGGCGATGTGCTTGGGATCATTATCATGCTGAAAGACTCATCCATGTTTCATCTTCAATGCTCTTGCTGATGGAAAGAGATTTTTACTCAAAATCTCACGATACATGGCCCCATTCATTCTTTCATGTACACGGATCGGTCGTCCTGGTCCCTTTGCAAAGAAACAGCCCCAAAACATGATGTTGTCACCCCCATGCTTCACAGTAGGTATGGTGTTCTTTGGATGCAACTCAGCATTCTGTCTTCTCCAAACACGACGAGTTTTGTTTCTACCAAACAGTTTTACTTTGGTTTCATCAGACCATATGACATTCTCCCAATACTCTTCTGGATAATCTAAATGCTCTCTAGTAAACTTCAGACAGGCCTGAACATTTACTGGCTTAAGCAGGGGAACACATCTGGCACTGCAGGATCTGAGTCTTTGGAGGCATAGTGTGTTACTGATGGTGGCCTTTGTTACGGTGGTCCCAGCTTTATGCAGGTCATTCTCTAGGTCCCCCTTGTGGTTCTGGGATTTTTGCTCACCGTTCTTGTGATAATTTTGACCCCACAGGGTGAGATCTTGCGTGGAGCTCCAGATCGAGGGAGATTATCAGTGTAATCAGTGTAATCAGTGGTCTTCTATGGCTTCCATTTTCTTATTGTTGCTCTCACAGTTGATTTCATCCCACCAAGCTGCTTGCCTATTGCAGATTCAGTCTTCCCAGCCTGGTGCAGGGCTACAATTTTGTTTCTGATGTCCTTCCACAGCTCTTTTGTCTTCCCCACAGTGGGGAGTTTGGAGTGTGACTGTTTGAGGTATTGGACAGGTGTCTTTTATACTGATAACGAGGTCACACAGGCGCCATTACTACCGGTAATGAGTGGAGGACAGAGGAGCCTCTTAAAGAAGAAGTTACAGGTCTGTGAGAGCCAGAAATCTTGCATGTTTTTAGATGACCAAATACTTATTTTCCACCATAATTTGCAAAATAAATATTTCCAAATCAGACAAGGTGATTTTCTGGATTTGTTTTCTCAGTTTGACTCTCATAGTTGTGGTCTACCTATGATGTCAATTACAGGCCTCTCTCATCTTTTTATTAGGGAGAACTTGCACAATTGGTGGCTGACTAAATACATTTCTCTACATACTGTGGGGAAAAAAAGTATCGTAAAATTGCACAACACTCTGCATTGACATAAATGACTGAAATCGAAATGATGATACAATGGATCATGAACCAGCTTGGGAAATTGCTTATTCCCCCGAGACATATGACTTTTTTCACTCAAAATTTTAACTGCAGGGCTGAAAGTTCAAGCTATCATTATAACGGGAACCAAGATGAAGACAGGGCATGATGTGGGAATCATTGTGTTTTGATGAAGATGGAAAACCCCTTTTAGAGAAGCCGAGAGGCTCTCGATGTAAAACAGATGTCTTCTATGTTTCTCAACTGTTTGGGCAGTTTTCAATTACGCCAAAATTAGAGCAATAATGAGAAACAAAAGGGATTATATTCTGAAGCATGTGGATCAGTAGCTTATCTGCCGGTGACATCTCTGATTGCTTTCCCAAACAAATCTAATCATGTTATACATACGGACTGATTACAATCTCGTAATGTGACCTGGTCACTCGGAAGAGGTGTTTCCTACCCACCTTCACACAACTGATTTGTTCTACTCATTTTCTGCCTGTTAGGAGCAATATTTCTTACAAATTGATGGAGTCGTTGTTTGTTTTATGATCCAAACCATGGAAAGGAGCCAGAAAACTTAAGAATGGCTCATTGACCTGCAATGGAAGGAAATCAGAGCTGTACGATGTGATGAATTGAGGAGCATTTGTCTACCAAAGTCAAGAAATGACCTGGAAATAGAACTTCTTGACTTGTTCTCTTTTGTCAAATTGCTTTTTAGTCTAATTTTTTTTGGATTGTTTTACGAAACAGAAACTGACAACAACCAATGAGAATTAATTGGTCGCATTACTGATATCATTTTCACTGCTTTTCCCTGCAGAGTGTCTCAATGACCAATTATATAAGGGTCTACAACTAGTGCCATACACTTGTATGGTAGAGCCATTGTACGGTGGAAACAGAAGAGGTCAACTGTATCCCAGATATTACATTCAAGGTCTACGCAAAACCTGTAATTGTGCATTTGTCACCAAGCTTTTCCTATGTTGGAGAACCATACTATTTATCTCATGTCTTCTCGAGCTGTGAAAGTGCAGATTCATTTTATGGGGCACCCAACACTGTTGGATTATCGGTGTCCATTATAAGTGACAAATAACCATTGATTTTTAGGAAAACTGAGCAACTGTTCACTTTTCTGCAGCGGTGCTTTAACGAGCTCATCTTCATTAATGAATGTGAACCACAGGACCTCTTAGGAGCTTCTCCAACCTTGGACCATGAGAAGAAGCAGAACCTTCTTGCAGCAGCATGTTCATGATTAAAGCTTCCAATAAAGGAGATTTTGATCTTGATTTCTTGCAGTTTTGTTAATTTCTACATATAGTATAACATTTATCCATCGCCGTCAGTTGCAGCCGCGCCATGAGTTTACGTGACACGGAGAAGGATATGGTTCATTGACCAGAAGATGACAGTTTACAATCAGCACTGAACTGACACACAGGAATGTCTACGGAGCCGAAGGATCACGATTCACAGATAGAATTCTTTGATAAACCCCAAGAAGTAATTTGAGGATAAAATTATACTGAATCTGAATTGAAAGGTCTACAAGGCGGGAGCCAAATTCCATTCTTACAGCACAAGACGGCTGATTGTGAGATTGAGAAGATAAAAGGACTTGATGTGAGATGTGATCTTGGGATAAGGATTTAACGGCTTATAACAATGAATTTTGAGAAGCAGTGATGCATCCTGGTACAATACACTGAAGAAATGGAAGGTTTTGAGAAAAAAAACTTGAAAAAACATCCCAATTTTGTGCCATGATAGTTTATCACACCAAACACATAAGAAATCTCCAAATATTCTTTCCTTGTTTTGTGCCTGCTCATCGTAAGCTTTTTGGGAACTATTAATTTCACTGCAGCCACATCTCAGTGGGTAGATGAAGAACAAAACATCTTCTATCTGAACACAAGAGCTCAGTTGTTACGATCACATTTGTTGATCCCTCCTGCTTTTCATTGGTCAGGAATAGTTTGGAAATTTCTGCTGCTCCCCAAATCGATGTGCCAAAAATAGGTCCACCGCTATTGTGCAGCATGTCAATATATTTAGGAATTGTTAGATTGAAACTCAATTGTTGGATTCATGGATCTTGAATTATTATTCATTTTTCTGGCACATACACTGGTCTCGCTATGGATGAGATGGGTCTAATTGACTTAATGACAGTCAAAAACCCCCTGCAAGCTGGCCCATCCATCATGAATTTCCAAGCATTGAAAGGTTTTTCCATGTCAGACTTTCTATATATATGGCTTAAAGGTTCAGCATACTATGAACGATCAATCTGGGGACAACTAACTATAGACTTTAATGAAAAGGAAACACTTGGGTGGCTTCTTTCCTCCTCGGAATTGGGACATACTGGAGAAGACCCTCACCGATTGAATATTTCTGGTTTATGCATACAGAGATGTAGATTTTAGTCTTAAGAGAGGATTCATATGTTCCCATGCAGACAGACTTTTCTAAGCGAGGATTGGCATTAGTTAGGACCTGATATACGAGAAGAGCCTTGACGTGGCTATCAGGCACACATAATTTGGCCATCTTATGCGCTAAGACTTCTCAATTTTTCATATTTCTAAGCCAGTGATGCAATTCATTTTTCATATTTCGTGTTTGCAAGCTATAGCGCTACAGTGTGCTACCTTTTTTTCTTGTATGTGCATGAGTTGGTGACTCTGGGTTTAGCACCTGTTCTCACTGGATCTATGTTTGGATGTGCCGGTCAGTTTTTTGATATGTATTCATTTACCTTCTACCTGAGCACTCCACCTGTTGGTCACAGGCTTTTTAATTACACCAGGTTCATTACCCCTCCACAGAGATGTAGATTTTAGTCTTAAGAGAGGATTCATATGTTCCCATGCAGACAGACTTTTCTAAGCGAGGATTGGCATTAGTTAGGACCTGATATACGAGAAGAGCCTTGACGTGGCTATCAGGCACACGTAATTTGGCCATCTTATGCGCTAAGACTTCTCAATTTTTCATATTTCTAAGGCAGTGATGCTATTCATTTTTCATATTTCGTGTTTGCAAGCTATAGCGCTACAGTGTGCTACCTTTTTTTCTTGTATGTGCATGAGTTGGTGACTCTGGGTTTAGCACCTGTTCACACTGGATCTATGTTTGGATGTGCCGGTCAGTTGTTTGATATGTATGCACACAGATTGACATTATTATTTGTCATAGGTCCCTGTACTCTCCTTTCATAATCAATGAAGCACTATTAAAAGATAGATTTATAACGGATTTGACTTTACTGAAGAATCCGGTTTCCAGTGGAATATTCTTTCCAGATAATTTTTGTTTTCAATATTATACTTTTATATTTTAGTTAAGCTTTTTTATATTGATGTATTAATGAGTTGAAATATCCTGAATGCATAATTAAGGCAGAGATATAATGATGTCAGTCAACATCTGATGAGTCAGAAGTCTGGCCCTCCTTAAGGGGTTGTTCTCTTCTTGTATCTTCAAGAGCGCATGCTCCTGCCTTGCCCCACCGGCTTTCGGCTTGCATGGGGGCAGTGTGCTGAGAATTGATTGACAGTTTGGACCCACAGCACAGCTGCACTACCGGCCTTAACCATGCACGCTCTCCCAGGTTGCAAACATAGACAGCTTTGTAACTGCATCATTGGAAAAGCGCAGGAACATTGAAGCTGGCCTGATCAGCGATCCTGTGATTCTTGCTAAGACATTTGCCCCAACTCATGCCAAAGTGTCTGGTAAACAAAGGTGTGAGGAGTAAACTATGAAATAAAAAATAGCTTCCTTCTTGAGAACAGAGAGGAATTTTAATAAAAGTTTAATTACAAAGTTGCTTGTTTTTTTATCACGAACTTTTACTCTTTTCTGAAGCTAAGACAACCCCCCTTTAACGAGACCCCTTGAAGATTGAATATTAAACTATACAGTGCCATCTACATTGCCAAGAAGTATAACAATGTGCTGCAAAAATAAAGTTAATATTGATAAACATTTCTGCGGATCAATTTATGGGACTCCATTCCATTGGTCACATTTGCTGGAACGGAGACTCATGAATGTCTTAGTTTCAAAGCTACATCGCCTGTGCGTCATGTCTCAATGATGACGTTGAACCAGTCCAGATAAGAAAAAGCCACCGGCAGGTGAGAAATTTGCGAGACTCACATCTAGTGGCCAGAATCTAGCGACCTGGACAATGGACCGGAGTCCCCCAAAATTGATTTGCCCAATCTTTAGTGAAATGTTTTTGCTCAATATGCAGCAAGTTGAGATCATACATGTTGTAGGACCACCATGACACCATGCATCTGGCTTGTAATTGGCCGCCATATCTCCAAGATCATGTTGTATATTTGCAGTTCAGAACTGAATATTCTATAAGGTGTGAATAGAACTAAATGGACTTTTCATTCTTTGGTCCTGTAGCCCAGAAACATAATTCTGTATTTCTAGAAAGTCTGGCTGCTAGTTTCTTGCCAGTTGCATTATTATACAGTATGAGTGTATCCATGATTAGCTGTGATTCTGTGCTTTTACAATTACTGTGGTATCGGTCACTGTTATTTATAATATGGTTCTTCAGCCAAACCAACCAACATCGTAAGTCTAAAAGGCCTGAATTTTATGTCCAGATGTGATGTTAGGAGACGGAGACTCGAAGAGATGGTCCTCATGGTTCACCAATGTCTGACGTCGGCAAATGACCACTGATTTGAGACATAATCAATTCCATCATTTAGAAAATATATTCAAAGGAACTTTTCCTAATATTTCAGACAATTAATTCCTCGGAGCTATCTTTATTTTATTACCCTTTTTTAGCCAACCTGACAATCACAGAAGATAGAAAAACCCAACCTTGCAAGCAATCCTGAACATCGATGGAACCCAAAAAATGTTACTGGCCAAAATACAGCTGATAAAATGCAAAGTTATTTTCTTGGCTCAGAGTTCAGACCTAACTAGTCAATTTGGCAAATGAAGAAAATTGGAGAAGAAAAAAAATGGCTGTGTTCACCGTCCAATAACAGAACTGGCCACATGGCAGGGATTAAGGAGAGGTTGTGTTTAATAGGACTTGAGGGTTTTTCTTTTCTATGAAAACACATGAAATGAGAAACAAATTATAACCATCCAAGTTTAGTAAGAATGATTTTCAGGCACAAAGACGACATAGAGAACATTGTGCAATGAGCAGATGGGACTTTATAACTTCCTGCCCGACTCTGGAGGCTGACCGTCGCTCTGTGTCTTTTACAGGAGTCCTCTCAGGTCTCTGATAACTTTGCCAACACCAATATGACCTTAAGTCAAAGGCTCAACCTTTGGAAATATGTTGGCAGTGCTTTTCATTTTCACAGTTCCCTTGGATGCATGAACATCCTGGCATGTCTTTTCTCAGATTAGATGAAGGAATTTACGAAGGCTGTCCCGGGAGGCCATGAAAAACAGAAAAAAAAGGTCTCAAGTCAGAAAATCTCGGGTGGTCTTACAATTCGACAGACTTAAGCAATTATCTTAGGCAGAATATATTATTATATATAGAGTTCCTTGGCAGCAAGTTGATTGCCTTTTCAACTTTTGCAAAAAAAGGCAAGTTTACAGATAATTTTGGCTCATGTGCATATTTTCAGATGACTTTAGAGTAGACAAATTGATTTAGACAACTGGGTCTTGTAGCCTGGATGGTAATTTGTGACCATCAAATGGGAACCGTATCAACCAACTCCCACCACCTAACGTCCACAGCTCTTCTTTCAATAAGCCGGCTTGGTACGACATCACATGTGCATAATTCCAGAACGATGACGTTGCATCAGGTTAACTATTTAAAATAGGTGTCGGTAATGCCACAGGTGAGAGGCAGTTCGTAGGGCTCCATCCAATGGCTTCAAATTACTGACTATCTCTACTGTACAGTAGTACAGGCTCATTTTTGCACCTGTATTACGGACGCAATAACCCATCCTCCAGAGGCCCTACTGAAGGTAACCTAGATTGGGATAGGTAACTCTACATGGAGATCCGAAGTCAAGAGTTCATAGACGGCAGAAAAAAATGTGAAACATATTACTCACATGTAAAGCATTTCTGAGGACCATTTCTTCTATACAAAATCAAAATTTAGTTCAAAATACACCCCTAACAAATTACATTTTTGTAAGAAGTCTCCTTCACTGTTTCTCTAATGTAGGAGAGACAGAACATAAGTTGACTCCATCCATGAAGTTGGTGTGTTGTACCTTTGATGCTAATAATGACTCACAGATAAGCTGTGAGGCTGAGTAATCAAAAGGTCCAAGATCAGATACCAAGAGGACTCATCACAGACAAAAGGGGTAAGGCAAAGGCATGGTCAGATCACAGGCTGAGGTCAGAATTCCAGGAAGGCAGGGGATCAAAGGGGCTAGGCAAACGGATTGTCAGAGGCAAGGTCCAAGGACAGACAACAATATATCAGAGACAGAACACTGAAGAACAAGGCAAACATGTACAACTGAGGTAAGGCTACAATTGACAGGCAATCAGATGCAAACAGCATGCTAAACAGCCAGGGAATCACGCAGAACAGGAAAAACCTGTAGGAAACCCAGCAAACCCTGGCCATGATTGGGCGACTGGACTGTCACCCACAACTCTGACAGCTCAGCATGCCACAACCTCAAATTAGATGGCTGAGCTGTCTATCACAATACTGACAGCTCAGCCCGCCCTGCCCCAGATTGGACAGCTGAGCTGTCTATCACAATACTGACAGCTCAGCCCGCCCCTGCCCCAGATTGAACAGCTGAGCTGTCTATCACAATACTGACAGCTCAGCCCACCCCTGCCCCAGATTGGACAGCTGAGCTGTCTATCACAATACTGACAGCTCAGCCAGCCCCTGCCCCAGATTGGATGGCTGAGCTGTCTATTACAATACTGACAGCTCAGCCCGCCCCTGCCCAGATTGGACAGCTGAGCTGTCTATCACAATACTGACAGCTCAGCCCGCCCCTGCCCCAGATTGGACAGCTGAGCTGTCTATCACAATACTGACAGCTCAGCCCGCCCCTGCCCCAGATTGGACAGCTGAGCTGTCTATCACAATACTGACAGCTCAGCCAGCCCTGCCCCAGATTGGACAGCTGAGCTGTCTATCACAATACTGACAGCTCAGCCAGCCCTGCCCCAGATTGGACAGCTGAGCTGTCTATCACAATACTGACAGCTCAGCAGCCCCTGCCCCAGATTGGATGCTGAGCTGTCTATCACAATACTGACAGCTCAGCCGACCCTGCCCCAATGTAGTCTCTACAAAAGTAGATATTGAGACCAGCCAACCATGGTGTCAGCTTATATATCACATTAGTTGTCATCACTTTCCAATATCTGACTCTTAGCTTTGTGGGTCGTATCTACAATTTTAGAGTTCTTTAAAAAAAATAGAAATAAGACATGAAATAACAGGAACATTGGCCTCATGATGATAAGTATCTACAGTCAGAATCTTGTCTGGCTGGGGCATTGTACTGAAGATACCTAACACTTCTCTAAACCTGCCGGTGGCTCTGACAATCTTTCTTCTCAGTTTTCCAACTTTCTCTCAAGTTTCCAAGCCTTCAACCACATAGCGCTGATCAGTTTCTGGCCAGATCTGAGCTCTGCTCCCTGATTTCCAAGACTGAGCCTTGTGCATTATACTTTGTTGTTTTTACTCAATCCCTAGTCTGGCATTGAAGTCTGACTCGTGGACTTTGAAAGAATCTGCTTTTTTTCTTTCTTTTTTTTTGAGTCAAGAAATTAAGGTCATAAAATGGTAAAAGAAAATTAGATTAGGACTATCTTTTTGAGGCTTTGGATCAGGGTAAAGTTTAGAATTTTACTAGAGACGACTGAATCGATCTATTGAGTATCAACTTTGAGTAAAATTTACTGAAATTCACAGGTCAACACGAAATCGAACAGTTTGTGATTCAATTAACAACCAGAAGAATTTCACACATTGCTGAAAAGTCACAGGATATGCTAATGACATCAGGAGTGGTCTTCCCATAATGCTTTGCAGCTATCACATCACATGGTCTAGAGCAGCAAATCAGGGGGGACTATCACATCCAGCATGAAAGATGAGTGCCGACCAAGAAAAGCCATTTATGCTTTCACAGGGATGGGATAGGAGGTCAGAACAACTAATTCTACATAGAGATATGAAAATGGCCAAAACTGGATTATTCTGTACTACTGCAGTGCTGAAGAACATTGAACATGGGAGTAGAAGTCTCAGACTGTGAATAATAATCCAAATATTCAAATGAGATAGGGAGGTACATAAACTGTCTATTTACGTGACAGTGAATAGGGAGATGTTGGGCTTGCATAGTTATGTGACTGTGAATAATGAGGTGCTTGACCTGCATAGTTAAATGAGAGTGAATAGGAAGGCGTTGAACCTGCATAGTTAAGTGAGAGAGAATGGAGGTATGCTGGACCTTCACACTAATGTGACTGTGAATAGGAATGTGTCACACCTGCGTAGGTATGTTATATTGAATAGGGAGGTGCTGGGCCTGTATAGTTATGTAACAGTAAATAAGGAGGTGATGGACCTGCATAGTTGTGTGACTGTGAACAGGGAGGAGCTGAACCGGCATAGTTATATGACTGTGAATAGACAATTGTTGAAACTGCATAGTTATGTGACTGTGAATAGGAAGGTGCTGGACCTGCATAGTTATATGACTGTGAATAGACAATTGTTGGAACTGCATAGTTATGTGACTGTCAATAGGAAGGTGCTGGACCTGCATAGTTAAGTGACTGTAAATATGAAGGTGCTGGACCTGCATAGTTATGTGACTGTGAAAAGGAAGATGCTGGACCTGCATAGTTAAGTGACTGTAAATACGAAGGTGCTGGACTAGCATAGTGATCTGACTGTAAATATGAAGGTGCTGGACCTGCATAGTTATGTGACTGTAAATAGGAAGGTGCTGGACTAGCATAGTGATCTGACTGTAAATACGAAGGTGCTGGACTAGCATATGATCTGACTGTAAAATGAGGTGCTGGACCTGAAGTAGTACTGTAATATGAAGGTGCTGGACTGCATATGATCGACTGTAAATCGAGGTGCGACTCTAGTGATTATGAATATGAAGTGCTGACGCAAGTAGTGACTGTATACGAGTGCTGATGCATAGTGATCTGACTGTAAATAGGAAGATGCTGGACCTGCATAATTATGTGACTGTGAATAAACAGGTGTTTTAAATGCATAGTTATGTGACTGCGAATAGGGAAATTCTGGAATTGCATAGTTATGTGCTTGTGAATAGGAAGATGCTGGATTGCATAGTTATGTGACTGTGAATAGACAGGTTTTGGAACTGCATAGTTATGTGACTGTGAATAGGAAGGTGCTGGACCTGCATAGTTACGTGACTTGGAATAAACAGGTGTATTAAATGCATAGTTATGTGACAGTGAAAAGGGAGGTGCTTGACCTGCATAGTTATGTGACTGTGAATAGAAAGGTGCTGGACCTGCATAGTTATATTACCAAGAATAGGGAAGTGCTGGACATTCATAGTTATGTGACTGTGAATAGGAAGGTGCTGGACTTGCATAGTTATATGACTGTGAATAGGGAAGTGCTGGACCTGCATAATTATATGACTGTGAATAGGGAAGTGCTGGACATTCATAGATATGTGACTGTGTATAGGAAGATGCTGGTCCTGCATAGTTATGTGACTGTGAATAGGGAAGTGCTGGACTTTCATAGTTATGTGACTGTGAATAGGGAGTTGCTGGACAAGCATAGCTATGAGACTGAATAGAGAGGTGCTAAACCTGCAGTTACCTGAATAAAATATATATTTTTAAATCATCACACATAAGAAATGAAAATCAAAAGGATAGTTTAATACCCAGTGTCCAATTCTTGTTAGTGAAAAATACTCTTGTAAAATAGGCTTGTTTCTGACCGGCAGGGAAGATTTATAATTTTTTTTAATTTCTTAAATACAAATCACAAGTATCCAGAATTTAGAAATTTAAAATCCACTGTCTACCTTCCAAAGCATGCATGTTGGTAAAAATGTTGATTTTTTTAGACACTTCTTTATTGTAGCAGTTCAATATTAGAACAGGGCAAGCTACCAAAATACAGTGGCCTGTTGCAGGTGCTTACCTACAGGAAGCTAACAAAATTTTCTTATCCCAATCTTTTTGAAGATTATCAGTTGTGCAATTTTCTTTTACATTTTTTTATATTTTAGAATGAAAACATTTACATTTTTTAATACCGTATGTTAGGGTTCGAGTTCCCGCTGTTGCACAAGGGGAGTCTCGAACCAGTCCCACTGCAGTCTCCCATCCATAGTGGAGTCTGCTCAGCAGAGACATCAGTCCCAGCGTCTTGCCCATTCCTGTACTGTGCAGAGACTTGCTGCTGTCTCTCCTGGATTTGCTATTATAGCCAGTACTGAAGCAGATGTCTTTGGGACGAAGTCCTGCGTTTCCCCTTCTGAGCATGCCCAGGGTAAGATGTCTCATTGGAGATCAGGGGTCACATGTTCAGGTACTGCAGGAGCTCCTATTGGTCCGCCAGGAAGGCCCTGAAACTGCATGTGTTTTGGAACAGTTTCTATTGGTCCTTGTTTCTGGCAGGTCCTGTAGCTGTTGCTATAAAAGGGTGGCAATGCTGGGCCGCCATGCGCTAGTATCAATCCTTATATACTTTGAGCCAGTGTGGTCATGCGTGTGTGTGGTTAGGGCCCGGCTGAAATAAGCCCCTAGAATACCGACTTAATCGGTGAGGAGTTTGGTATGGTAGCTGGTCAGGGTCGGTGTCCTAGATGAACTAGAATACCGGCATAACCGGTGAGGAGTTTGATTGCCGTATTCAGGGCCTGGCGTTCAGACGCCATAGATTGCGGGTGACTCCCGCGAGGACATTAGCGCATGATCACGTTCTATGTTCGCTTAGCTGTTCACTGTGTACCTGGGTGCCTGACAGGACACAGAAGTTTGTCTCAGTGGCTCTGTGACGTAACAGGGTTCACTTTCAACGCTAGACAGCGCCCTAGCGTGTTTATTTTGCGACTCAGTGGTGTTAAGTGAGTTCGCACACATCGCCATATAGCGCTGCGGCACTCCTTCTAGCGGCTCTGTGGATTAACAGAGTTCGCACATATTGCCACAGCGCGTTACGGCATTTATTTTGGCGACTCTGCGGGATAACAGAGTTCGCTTCTTGCGCCATTTTACTAGCAGCAGGCTCTGCCTGCACGGTGGACCCCGGGCTGCGAACGCACCTCTCTACATCATTTATTTGGTGTGTTCCCCAGACCCTAGCACCGTATATACTCGTGTATAAGCCAAGATTTTCAGCACCTTTTTTGTGCTGAAAATGCCTCCTCGGCTTATACACGAGTCATTGGGCAGAAACCAATGGGGGAGGGGAAGCTGTGGCAGGAGTCGGTGGCTGGAACATCATACTCACCCTCCCTGTGCCATCGCTGAACATCCCCTGCAATCCTCCGTTGTCCCGGCTTCCTGCAGCTCTCCTGTGCTGAGCGGTCACATAATACCGCTCATTAAGGTCATGAAATATGGACGCAACTCCACTCCCATAGGCGTGGCGTCCATATTCATGGCCTTAATGAGCGGTACCATGTGACTGCTCAGCACAGGAGAGCTGCAGAAAGCCGTGACAATGGAGGATTGCAGGGGACGTTCAGCAATGGAACGGGGAGGGTGAGTATGACAGGGGGAGAACGGAGAAGGATGGGGGAAGCACGGAGCAGGATGTGGGAGGACGGGGGAAGCACCGAGCAGGACGGGGGGAGTACAGAGCAGGACGGGGAGCACAGAGGAGCACGGAGCAGGACGTGGGAGCACAGAGGAGGACCCGGAGCAAGGAGCAGGACAGGGGAGCACAGAAGAGGACACAGAGCATGGAGCAGGACGGGGGAGCTCAGAGGAGGACGCGGAGCACGGAGCAGGACGGGGGGAGCACAGAGGAGGACACGGAGCACAGAGGAGCAGGACAGGGGGAGCACAGAGGAGGACGCGGAGCACAGAGGAGCCACATAGAGCTCCATACACCTCGAGCTTCTGGCTGCACGTTTCCCCACGGATCGGGCACAAGTGGGCTTTGTGATAGCTCTTCTGTCGGGCAGAGTGTTGGAGTGGGCAATGCCGCTGTGGGAGCGCTACGACCGTGTGGTGCAGAGCGCTTCTCGTTTTCTGGAGGCTCTGAAAAAGGTTTTTCTAGGACCTCAGGTCACCCACGATACGGCGCTCCAACTGCTGGCAAGTACCCAGGGTTCGACTTTGGTCAGTCATTTTGCTGTCCAATTTCGGACTCTGGCCTCGGAATTAGAGTGGCCAGATAAAGTCCTCATTCCCGTGTTCTGGAGAGGACTGGCGGGTCATGTGAAAGACGCCTTGGCTACCAGGGAGATTCCTGCCACACTGGAGAAGCTTATCGCTATTTCCACCCGCGTCGACCTCCGTTTCCACGAGTGGAGGCTCGAACGTGCCCAGTGTAGGCAGAGTGTTCGGTTGGCTCCTACCTTCGCCACCCCTCTGGAGTCGCCTGTTCAGGCGCCCGACCTTCAGGAGGTTGCTCCTGCAGGATCTAAATCTCGGGTCACTCGTCCTTCCCCGATTTGTTATATTTGCCAGCAGCAGGGACATTTTGCCAACCGATGTCCACAGCGGCTGAATAAACGGTCGCGCCCAGTAACCATAGGAACAGGGTCACTGGACGCCATGAGTTTTGCCCCTAAAGTGCTCCTCAAGGGGATAATTACCCACGGTTCTACCATCCTACCCATCAAGCTGTGTGTGGATTCTGGGGCAGAGGGGAATTTTATGTCGTCCTCCTTTGCTTCTCGCCACATCATGCCTTTGGTGTTGCTGGCTGAACCAGTGTCGGTACGGGTGTTGAACGGAACAATTCTGCCCACACAAATCACCCATCAGTCTGTCCCACTCACCTTGTCTATGTCTCCTTCCCATCAGGAGAATATATCATTTTTTATCGTCCCTGAGGGTATAGATGAGGTTTTGTTGGGATTACCCTGGCTCCGCCACCACTCTCCCAATATTGAGTGGTCTTCAGGGAGAATTCTGGGTTGGGGTAATTTATGTAAAGGCAGATGCATTAGGGACAGCGTGCAGGTCACCACCACTGAGGTACCCATAGACTTCTCTACTCTTCCCAAGGTCTATTGGTCCTATGCCGACGTTTTCTCGAAGAAGGCTGCGGAGACTTTTCCGCCTCATCGCCCCTATGACTGTCCTATCGACCTCTTGCCTGGAGCTGAGCCTCCTAGAGGAAGGGTTTATCCCCTCTCTCTTCCTGAGACAGAGGCCATGTCCCAATATATTCAGGAGAACTTGGCAAGGGGATTCATTAGGAAGTCGGTGTCACCAGCGGGAGCGGGGTTCTTCTTTGTGCAGAAGATGAATGGAGAATTACGTCTGTGCATTGATTATAGGGGTCTCAACGCTATCACCGTGAAAAATAAGTATCCTTTGCCGCTAATCTCTGAGCTCTTTGACAGGATTCGGGGAGCAAGGGTATTTACTAAGCTAGACCTGCGGGGTGCGTATAACCTGATTCGCATCCGTGAGGGGGACGAATGGAAGACGGCATTTAACATCAGGGATGGCCATTATGAATATCTGGTAATGCCTATAAGCTCTGTAATGCCCCAGCTGTCTTCCAAGACTTTGTGAACGACATCTTCCTGGATATGTTGACCACCTCGGTGGTTAGTCTATCTGGATGACATTCTCATCTTTTCTCCAGATATGGCCTCCCACCGGAGAGATGTCTGCAAGGTCTTCGACCTCTTGCGAGCAAATTCCCTATATGCGAAGTTGGAGAAGTGCATGTTTGAGCAGGAGTCTCTACCTTTCCTGGGCTATATCATCTCCACCCAGGGATTGGCTATGGATCCTACCAAACTACAGGCTGTGATGGATTGGCAAGAACCCCACTCCCTTAAAGCGGTGCAGCACTTTATGGGGTTCATTAACTACTATCGCCAATTCATTCCCCACTTCTCTACTTTGGTAGCTCCCTTGGTAGCCCTCACCAAGAAGGGAGCTAATCCCAAGTTGTGGTCAGAGGAGGTCACCAAGGGTCGCTGCGGCACTCCTTTTAGCGGCTCTGAGGAATAACAGAGTTCGCACATATTGCCACAGCGTGTTACGGCGTTTATTTTGCCGACTTTGCGGGATAACAGAGTTCGCTTCTTGCGCCATTTTACTAGCAGCAGGCTCCGCCTGCACGGTGGACCCTGGGCTGCGAACGCACCTCTCTACATCATTTATTTGGTGCGTTCCGCAGACCCTAACACCGTATATACTCGTGTATAAGCTATGATTTTCAGCACCTTTTTTGTGCTGAAAATGCCCCCTCAGCTTATACACGAGTCATTGGGCAGAAACCAGTGGGGAGGGGAAGCTGTGGCAGGAGCCGGTGGCTGGAACATCATACTCACCCTCCCTGTGCCATCGCTGAACATCCCCTGCAATTCTCCGTTGTCCCGGCTTCCTGCAGCTCTCCTGTGCTGAGCGGTCACATGATACCGCTCATTAAGGTCATGAAATATGGACGCAACTCCACTCCCATAGGCGTGGCGTCCATATTCATGGCCTTAATGAGCGGTACCATGTGACTGCTAAGCACAGGAGAACTGCAGAAAGCCGTGACAACGGAGGATTGCAGGGGACGTTCAGCAATGGCACGGGGAGGGTGAGTATGACAGGGGGAGAACGGAGAAGGATGGGGGAAGCACGGAGCAGGATGTGGGAGGATGGGGGAAGCACCGAGCAGGACGGGGGGAGTACAGAGCAGGACGGGGAGCACAGAGGAGCACGGAGCAGGACGTGAGAGCACAGAGGAGGACCCGGAGCAAGGAGCAGGACAGGGGAGCACAGAAGAGGACGCGGAGCATGGAGCAGGATGGGGGAGCTCAGAGGAGGACGCAGAGCATGGAGCAGGACGGGGGAGCACAGAGGAGGACGCGGAGCACAGAGGAGCACGGAGCAGGACAGGGGGAGCACAAAGGAGGACGCGGAGCACAGAGGAGCCACACAGAGCAGGACAGTGATGAGGGGACAATGTACACCCGGCTTATACTCGAGTCAATAAGCTTACCCAGTTTTCCGTGGCAAAATTAGGGGCCTCGGCTTATACTCGGGTCGTCTTATACTCGAGTATATACAGTACCTGCTTTAAGAGTCCAATGAATTAACGGTATACCCCATTACTATACTGCATGCTGTTACTATATTTTACATAACCGAAACCAAAGAAAGACCAACTCAAATTTATGGTCTAAAAATGGAAGTACAAATGCAATTGTATTTAGATAAATTACCTTTATTAGAAAACAGTGGTAAACGGTAGCACAAAAGCAAATATATGCCCGTACTTGGAATACATAGCCAAAGTGATTATAAAATATTTTATACAAAAGAATAATTAAAAACAGCGGACCAAAATAATAAAATGTAAATGGAATCATATACATATCAAGATTAACATGTATAGTATAGTCACTGTATATACATAAGACCCATAATGCACAGGGAACAGAGAGGTGCAAAAATCAAGTAATTGGCAATGTGAAAAATATATTACCAAAATATAAGAACATATATTATTGCCAGTGAGTGAAAAGATCAAATCAAGTGGATAAAAAAATATAGTGTAATATAGCGGCTGGGGAAGTATTGTCAGGGGTGTTAGACCGCATTCAGACAAAGCACCCAAACTCGTTAACTGTAATCTCTGGGGACTTTAACCCCTTCACCCCCAAGGGTGGTTTGCACGTTAATGACCGGGCCAATTTTTACAATTCTGACCACTGTCTCTTTATGAGGTTATAACTCTGGAACGCTTCAACGGATCTTCGCGATTCTGAGATTGTTTTCTCATGACATATTGTACTTCACGTTAGAAGTAAAATTTCTTCGATATACCTTGCGTTTATTTTTGAAAAAAACGCAAATATGGCGAAAATTTAGAAAATTTTGCAATTTTCAAACTTTGATTTTTTTTTTCCCTTAAAACAGAGAGATATGTCACACAAAATAGTTAATAAATAACATTTCCCACATGTCTACTTTACATCAGCACAATTTTGGAACCAAAATTTTTTTTGTTAGGAAATTATAAGGGTTAAAAGTTGACCAGTGATTTCTCATTTTTACAACAAAATTTACAAAGCCATTTTTTTAGGGACCACCTCACATTTGAAGTCACTTTGAGGGGTCTATATGGCAGAAAATACCCAAAAGTGACACCATTCTAAAAACTGCACCCTCAAGGTACTCAAAACCACATTCAAGAAGTTATTAACCCTTCAGGTGCTTCACAGGAGCTGAAGCAACGTGGAAGGAAAAAATTAATATTTAACTTTTTAGCCACAAAAATGATCTTTTACAAACGTTTTTTTATTTTCACAAGGGTAAAAGGAGAAAATGGCAGATAAAGTTGTTGTGCAATTTCTCCTGAGTACGCCAATACCACATATGTGGGGGAAAACCACTGTTTGGGCACACGGCAGAGCTCGAAAGGGAAGGAGCGCCGTTTGACTTTTTCAAACTAAAATTGGCTGGAGTTGAGATTGGACGCCATGTCGCGTTTGGAGAGCCCCTGATATGCCTAAACAGTGGAAACCCCCCACAAGTGACACCATTTTGGAAACTAGACCCCCTAAGGAACTTATCTAGATCTGTTGTGAGCACTTTGAACCCAAAGTGTTTCACAAAAGTTTATAATGCCTGGGTGTGAAAAAAAAAAAAACAATTTTCCACAAAAATGATTTTTTAGTCCCAAATTTTTGATTTTTCCCAAGGAAATTGGACCCCAAAAGTTGTTGTCCAATTTGTCCTGAGTACGCTGATACCCCATATGTGGGGGGGGGGGAACTGTTTGGGCGCATGACAGGGCTTGGAAAGGAAGCAGTAACGTTTTGGAATGCAGACGTTGATGGGGGTCATGTTCCATTTGTAGTGCCCCAGATGAGCCTAAACAGTGGAAACCCCCCACAAGTGACCCCATTTTGGAAGCTAGACCCCCTAAGGAACTTATCTAGATCTTTGGTGAGCACTTTGAACCCCCAAGTGCTTCACACAAGTTTATAATGCCCGAGCATGAAAATAAAAAATCCTATTTTTTTCCCACAAAAATTATCTCTTAGTCACTAATTTTTTATTTTCCCAAGGGTAACAGGAGAAATTGGACCACAAAATTTGTTGTCCAATTTGTCCTGAGTACGCTGATACCCCGTATGTGGGGGGGAACCACTGTTTGGGCGCATGGCAGAGCTCGGAATGGAAAGAGCACCATTTGACTTTTTCCAACCAAAATTGGCTGGAATTGAGATTGGACGCCATGTTGCATTTGGAGAGCCCCTGCTGTGCCTAAACAGTGGAAACCCCCCACAAGTGCCCCCATTTGGGAAACTAGACCCCCTAAGGAACTTATCTAGATCTTTGGTGAGCAATTTGAACCCCCAAGTGCTTCACACAAGTTTATAACGTAGAGCCGTAAAATTAAAAAATCATATTTTTTCCACAAAATTGATTTTTTCACACCAATTTTTATTTTCCCAAGGGTAACAAGACTCCAAAAGTTATTGTGCAATTTGTCCTGAGTGCGCTGATACCCCATATGTGGGAGTAAACCACTGTTTGGGTGCATGGCAGAGTTTGGAAGGGAAGGAGCGCCGTTTGACTTTTTCAACGCAGAATTGGCTGGATGCCATGTCGTGTTTGGAGAGCTCCTGATATGCCTAAACAGTGGAAACCCCCCAAAAATGACACCATTTTGGAAACTAGACCCCTCAAGGAACTTATCTAGATGTGTGGTGAGCACTTTGAACCCCAAAGTGCTTCACAGAAGTTTGTAACGTACAGCCGTAAAATAAAAAATCCTTTTTTTTTTTTTACAAAAATGATTTTTTCGCCCCCAATATTTTATTTTCACAAGGGTAACAGGAGAAATTGGACCCCAAAAGTTGTTGTCCAATTTGTCCTGAGTACGCTGATACCCAATATGTGGGAGTAAACTACTGTATGGGCGCACGTCGGGGCTCGGAAGGGAAGTAGTGACGTTTTGGATTGCAGACTTTGATGGAATGGTCTGGGGGAGTCATGTCGCATTTGGAGAGCCCCTGATGCGTCTAAACAGTGGAAACCCCCCACAAGTGACCCCATTTTGGAAAATAGACCCCACAAGGAACTTATCTAGATGTGTGGTGAGCACTTTGAACCCCGAAGTGGTTCACAGAAGTTTATAACGTACAGCCGTAAAAATAAAAAATCCTTTTTTTTTTTTACAAAAATGATTTTTTCGCCCCCAATATTTTATTTTCACAAGGGTAACAGGAGAAATTGGACCCCAAAAGTTGTTGTCCAATTTGTCCTGAGTACGCTGATACCCAATATGTGGGAGTAAACTACTGTATGGGCGCACGTCGGGGCTCGGAAGGGAAGTAGTGACGTTTTGGATTGCAGACTTTGATGGAATGGTCTGGGGGAGTCATGTCGCATTTGGAGAGCCCCTGATGAATCTAAACAGTGGAAACCCCCCACAAGTGACCCCATTTTGGAAAATAGACCCCACAAGGAACTTATCTAGATGTGTGGTGAGCATTTTGAACCCCGAGTGCTTCACAGAAGGTTATAACGTACGGCCGTAAAAATAAAAAATCCTTTTTTTTTTTACAAAAATGATTTTTTTCGCCCCAATATTTTATTTTCACAAGGGTAACAGGAGAAATTGGACCCCAAAAGTTGTTGTCCAATTTGTCCTGAGTATGCTGATACCCAATATGTGGGAGTAAACTACTGTATGGGCGCACGTCGGGGCTCGGAAGGGAAGTAGTGACGTTTTGGATTGCAGACTTTGATGGAATGGTCTGGGGGCGTCATGTCGCATTTGGAGAGCCCCTGATGCGCCTAAACAGTGGAAACCCCCACAAGTGACCCCATTTTGGAAAATAGACCCACAAGGAACTTATCTAGAAGTGTGGTGAGCGCTATGAAGCTCCAAGTGCTTCACAGAAGTTTTATAACATACAGCCGTAAAAACAAAAAAATCATTTTTTTTTTACAAAAATGATATTTTCGCCCCCAGTTTTTTATTTTCCCAAGGGTAACAGAAGAAATAGGACAAATTGCACAATAACTCTTGTGGTCCAGAGTACGCTGATACCCCATATGTGGGATAAACTACTGTTTGGGCGCATGGCAGAGCTCAGAAGTGAAGGAGCACCGTTTGACTTTTTCAACGCAGAATTAGCTGGAATTGAGATCAGACGCCATGTCACATTTGGAGAGCCCCTGATGTGCCTAAACAGCGAAACCCCCCAATTCTAACTCCAACCCTAACCCCAACACACCCTAACTCTAGTCCCAACCCTAACCACAAACCTAACCCTAACACACCCCTAACCGTAATCCCAACCCTAATCCTAATCCTAACGTTAGCGCCAACCCTAAACCTAACTTTAGCCGCAACCCTAACCCTAACGGGAAAATGGAAATAAATACATTTTTTTAATTTTATTATTTTTCCCTAACTAAGGGGGTGATAAAGGGGGGTCTGATTTACTATTTATAGCGGGTTTTTGTGATTGGCAGCTGTCACGCTAAAAGACGCTTTTTATTGCAAAAAATAGTTTTTTGCATCACCACATTTTGAGAGCTATAATTTTTGCATATTTTGGCCCACAGAGTCATGTGAGGTCTTATTTTTTGCGGGACGAGGTGACGTTTTTATTTGTACCATTTTTGAGCACGTGACATTTTTTGATCGCTTTTTATTTCGATTTTTGGGAGGTTAGAATGAACAAAAATCAGCAATTCATGAATTTCTTTTGGGGGAGGCGTTTGTACCGTTCCGCGTGTGGTAAAATTGATAAAGCAGTTTTATTCTTAGGGTCAGTACGATTACGGCGATACCTTATTTATATCATTTTTTTATGTTTTGGTGCTTTTATAGCATGAAAACAATTTTATATAAAAAATTATTATTTTTGCATCGCTTTATTCTGCGAGCTATAACTTTTTAATTTTTTCGCTGATGATGCTGTATGATGGCTCGTTTTTTGCGGGACAAGATGACATTTTCAGCGGTACCATGGTTATTTATCTCGGTCTTTTTGATCGCGTGTTATTCCACTTTTTGTTCAGCGGTATGATGATAAAGCATTGATTTTTTGCTTCGTTTTTTTTTTTTTTTTTAAGGGGTTCATTAAAGGGGTTAACTAGTGGGACAGTTTTATAGGGGGGGTCGTTACGGACGCGGCGATACCAAATATGTGTACTTTTATTGTTTTGGTTTTTTTATTTACAGGAAAGAATGAATTTATTGGGCAATATTTTTTTTTTTTTATGATTTTTTTTTTACCACTTTTTATTTTTATTTTTTTTACTTTTATACTTTGTCCCAGGGTGGGACATCACTGTATTTTAGCAGATCGCTGGTGTGACAGTGTGCACAGCACTCTGTCACACCAGCGATCGCTCTGGCAGTGCTGCAGGCTTCTCAGTGCCTGCTCTCAGCAGGCACTGAGGAAGCCGCCTCCCTGCAGGACCCCGGCGCCATCTTGGATCCGGGGACCTGGAGGGAGGACGGACCCTCGGAACAGCGCGACACATCGCGCTGCTCTGAGGGTCTCAGGGGGGCGCGCAGGGAGCCCTCCTGCCTGCGCGATCCTCCCCTGTGCCCCAGGTACACCGCGATCATGTTTGATCGCGGTGTGCCAGGGGTTAATGTGCCGGGAGCAGTCCGTGACCGCTCCTGACACACAGTCACGGGTGTCAGCTGTGATAATCAGCTGACACCCGGCGGCGATCAGCTGCGCTCCCCCCGGGAGCGCAGCTGATCGCCCATGACGTACTATTCCGTCCATGGGAATAAGGTCCAGGGTCACATGGACGGAATAGTACGTCTGATGGCAGAGAGGGGTTAACAGAGCCATGATCTCAAAGACTCTAGCAAAGTTCTATCAATATGTTAAATGTGCCACAAGAGACAGCAGTATACTGGATCTCCTCTATGCGAATGTTAAAGATGCCTATTCATCATCTGCACTGCCCCCCCTGGGGAAATCAGACCACAACCTCATACTATTGTCTCCATCATACCAAACTGTTGTCAGTAAACAGCCAGCCACAATAAAATTAATTAGGAAGTGGAATCCAGAGGCAGAAGTGGCTCTACGAGACTGTTTTGACCTCACAGACTGGGAGGTGATTTGCGACAGGGGAGAGCATGATAATGTAAATTATATTGTCGGGCGAGTAACGGATTATATAAATTTTTGTACTGACACTGTTGTACCAGCTAAAAAGATTCGATGTTATGCAAATAACAAACCTTGGATTACAAAAGAATTGAAACACTTACTAAACAAGAAAAAACTGGCATTTAAAATGAAGGATACTAAGAAACTGAAATTGATACAAAGGGACTTAAAGGGGAAAATTAAGAATGCCCGTGAGGCGTTCCGAATTAAATTAGAAAATAAATTGTCACAGAACAATTCCATGGAGGTGTGGTCGGGCATGAAACAGCTAACTGGGTTTAAGGCAAAGTCGGAGCATGGGGAAGTGGATCTGCCCTGGGCTAATGAAATGAATGAGTTTTTCAACAGATTCACCAGCACAAGCACAGCGTCATCAGAAATGGGGGATGGATCTGGGAAAAGATCTGCAGCATTGACATTGGGGATAAGCTGCCTGCCTTAACTGTCTCCCAAAGCGACGTGAGAAGACAGTTTAGCAGACTTGTTATTGGCAAAGCAGCTGGGCCTGATGGCCTCAGCCCACGTGTCCTCAGAGCATGTGCCAACCAACTGTGTACTGTCTTCCAGCACCTGTTTAACTGGAGCCTTCAATCACAGGGGGTACCAGAACTGTGGAAGACCACCTGCCTGGTGCCGGTTCCTAAGACCACTTTTCCAACTTCCCTACAAGACTATCGTCCAGTGGCCTTAACATCGCATGCTATGAAGTCCTTGGAGAGAATAATACTCGCCTACTTGTGCCCGAGGGTGAGGGCCTACACTGACCCCCTGTAGTTTGCGTACCAGCAGAGATTGGGGGTGGATGATGCTGTAGCGTCTCTGCTACATACAATGCATTCGTTCTTGGACAATGATGGAACTGTAGTGCGCGCTATGTTCTTTGACTTCTCTAGTGCTTTCAATACCCTACAGCCGCTCTTACTACGTAATAAGTTGACTGCTATGGCGGTAGATGAGGGGATGGTGAACTGGATAAGTGACTACCTGACAGACAGGCCGCAGTTTGTAAGGATGGGGGAGGTGGTATCTGGCAGTGTACGGAGCAGTGTGGGAGCCCCTCAGGGTACAGTGCTGTCACCCTTCCTCTTCTCATTGTATACAGCTGACTTTCAGTATAAATCTGATTTTTGTCACCTCCAAAAATTCTCAGATGACTCCGTGATTGTAGGGGGCATTGTGGGGGCCGGAGGGAGGAGGAATATAGAAGGGTGGTTTCTGACTTTGTGGATTGGTGTCAGACTAACTGTCTAGAACTAAATGTAAAGAAAACCAAGGAGATGGTGGTGAGTTATAGAAGGAAAAAGGAGGATTACATACCAATCACCATTGCTGGCCAGGAGGTTGAGATTGTTGAGAGCTACAAATATTTGGGGGTTCACCTTGACAGTAAACTCGATTGGAGGTGTCATACAGAAAAGGTTTACAAGAAGGGAATGAGCAGACTGTACTTTCTGCGGAAGCTCAGGTCGTTCAATGTGTGCAGTAAAATGCTGGAGATGTTCTACCAGTCCGTTGTAGCAAGCGCCATCTTTTTTGCTATCATTTGCTGGGCAGTAGTGTGCGAGTAGCTGACGCTAATAAACTCAACAAACTTATCAAGAAGGCAAGCGCAGCTGTTGGCCTCCATCTTGACTCTTTTGAGGAGGTATTGGAGGATAGAATTCAGAAGAAGTGTAGGGCAATAATGAACAATAACACACACCCACTATACGAGCTGTTCTTGAATCAGAAGAGCACATTCAGCAGCCGTCTAATCCTACTAAGGTGCAAGAAGGAGAAATTCAGGAAATCGTTTGTACCTACTGCTATGGGGATGTATAATAATTTCCTAAGGGTGGCAGAAAAATAATGACTGATGGTTGGTGTACTAATGTCAATTAACACTATCTTATATATACATGAACTACACACTTTTATTTATTATGTAATGTTGGTACACCTGTGCATAATTTGTGTCCTAATATTTTATGTACTGCTGTTTGTATTGCTGCTGTAATACTGTAATTTCCCCCCGGGATCAATAAAGTGTATCGATCGTATCGTATCGTAATAGGCAAAACAGCACACAAGAGTACCTTGAGAAAATTAATAAGCATATAAAAAGGTGCATAAGTGCAATGAAGCCAATGAGCAACAATATCGGTATATAAACCTATAAGGCACGCCGGTCCAAGTACAGTGCACACCCCGACGCGTGTTTCTGATTAAAAATCCCCTGATGAAGGATTTTGATCCTAAACGCGCTTCGGAGTGCAAGGGTGAAGAGCAGGAGCAGACAGAAAGAGGTTACCTCCCTCGCTCCATGTCCAGAACCATTTGGCAGGGCAGCAGGGTTGCCAAGGGGAAGACTGACATGGACCGTTCCCACCACGTGACCTGCAGGAGATGCGGGGGACGGGCAGAGGTGGTGGACAGGAAGCTAGAAGGGCGGAAGGCAGGAAAGCAGCGTGCGCAGAGCAGAGAGCAGCGTGTTGCGGAGAGTGAGGTTGCATCTTTGCACCGCACTAAAGAAAGGACTCTCAGTCAGCGCTCTGACTCAGTAGTACGTGACACGGGGAGCGTGACTTGTGAGTGCGTGAACACGGAAGCCCTGGTGACCGGAGGGGGTTTCAGCGACCCGTACGAGTGGGTCCTATTTTCCTCCGGTGACAGGCAGGAGCCCCTGAGTGTTCCAGAGAAGGTACTACACAGCTTGTGCAGCATCATTTCCTGCGGAAAGACTGTTAGCCAGACACTAAGAGACTTAGAGCAGTAGATCCTCAGTTCCACAGTGTCTTTCCTGCTTTCTGGTTCAACCCTAGAGTTTTTACCCCGTTGTTCATTTTCAAGAAGAAGAGAGAGACTTTGGAGACCTCGAGTGCCACTGTTGATGGTGCCCATATTGGAGGAGCCGATCCCTAAAATCAAGGTTTCATCTGACTGATAAGTTCCCAGAATACCTTTTTCTACTTCTTTGTTTGGCTGAACTGTTGGTTAAACTTGCTTAGCTTAAGTATACTGTTTGAAGTTACGTGTTTCTATGTCCTTGCAACTATTCCTATGTCTCCCTGCGAGGAGATACTTTCCCTTGTAAACAAACCTCTTCAACCTTTGGTCTGTCTCTGATCCGTGATACATCTTTACTGTATCTGATCCGTGGTGACATTCTTAGCTCCTGCATGATTCTTAAATTATTACACTTGGCGTAGTCGGCAGGATGTCACACGACGGCGCGGAAGGGGCAGACCAAGCAGTTGGGGAAGACCCCAGGTCTAGCCTTTCCCTGGGAGCCATGTTAAATAATTTGCCTAAGTTTTCTGGGAACAATGTGATGTTGTGGAGTTGGACAGAGCGCATCCGGGGTCTGATTCGGCTGCAACCCCATGACGCCGGCCCTGGAGGCAGAGATTGAAGTGATGTCCCTGGAGGGGAGTGTTATGATTTGATAGCTGAGGAGAGCAAGCAAAAACGGCAATACACCAGAGAGGTTGGAATCTACTGGATTGCAGTACCCTGACCAACCACCACAACTAAAGGCAGCCGTGGAGCGTACCCACGTTGGTCCTAGACGCCTCGTCACAGCCTGAGAGGTTAACTACACCTAAAGATAGAAAGAGGAAAAGCTATCTGCCACGGAGCAGATCCCCAAAGAACATAGGAAGCCCCCAAACATGTAATGGCGGTTAGACAAGAGGAAATACAGACACAGACAGAAAATAGTATGAGCAAACGTTGGGGCCCAATCTTCCTAGACAGAAAAGGATAGGAAGGACACTTACTGCAATCCCAAAAAACCCTAAAAAGTACCAACTCTACTAATTGCAAAAACACCTGAGATCACACGACCTCTACCACCTAAATTAGTTCTCTGGTGTAACAAAACTAAGCCGCAGCCACTGAAGAAAAACTGGAAAAGGCAAATGAACAAACAACAGTGGCTCAGACAAACTGAGAGGAGCACAAGCCCCCGGAGGGGACCTGGCTGACCTCCACAAAAGTGCAGGAAACAATGCAAAAAGCAAGCACAAAAATAAAAACAGAAAATGTCTTATCTGAGAGCAGGAGAAGAGGCAAGACTCAGCAAGCTTCCAAGAGAACCAGGAACCACAGTTGAGACAAGAACAATTGATCACCGGCAACCTTGATGGGAGGGAACCTCCCTTATATAAGACCAGTCTGTAACTCCTGATCGCCAATCTTCACAATCTTCATTGAATGGTTCAGTACTGTTTGTAACCACCAGAGGGAGCTTCTGCTCAGAATTCATTTCCAACACATTCACAACAGTACCCCCCCTTGAGGAGGGGTCACCGAACCCTCATTTGGGCAACCAGGTCGGTCAGGATGAGCTCTGTGATACGCACGGATCAGTCTCCTAGCATGGATGTCCGAAGCAAACACCCAAGCATTGTCCTCCTGACCATAACCTCTCCACTTAACCAAATACTGGAGTTTCCGTCTAGAAAAACGAGAATCCAATATTTTCTCAACCACATACTCCAGATTGCCCTCAACCAAAACAGGGTCAGGAGGCGCAGCCATAGGAACCACTGGCTCGACATACCTCTTCAATAAGGACTTGTGGAACACGTTATGGATCTTAAATGTCCCTGGAAGAAGTAAACGAAAGGAAACAGGATTAAGAATCTCCGTGATCTTATAAGGTCCAATGAACCTAGGCTTAAACTTAGGAGATGCAACTCTCATAGGGATATTTCTCGAGGACAACCAGACCAAGTCCCCACTTCAAACCGAGGACCATCAGTCCTATGCCGGTTGGCAAACCGCTGGGCCCTCTCCTGAGAGAGGGAAAACCTCTCCACTACCTGGTCCCAAATCTGCTGCATATGCTCCACAACAGAGTCAACACCCGGACAGACAGAAGCCTCCGTCTGTCCCGAAGAAAATCGAGGGTGAAACCCAAAATTGCAGAAAAATGGAGACATCAAAGTGGCAGAGCTAGCCCTATTATTAAGAGCAAACTCAGCCAAAGGCAAAAAAGAGACCCAGTCATCTTGATCAGCAGACACAAAGCATCTCAGATAAGTCTCCAATGTCTGGTTTGTTCTCTCAGTTTGTCCATTGGTCTGAGGATGAAAAGCCGAGGAGAAAGACAATTGAACACCAAGTTTAGAACAAAAAGTCCTCCAAAATCTGGAAACAAACTGGACTCCTCTGTCAGACACAATGTTCTCAGGAATGCCATGTAACCGAACCACGTGCTGAAGGAACAAAGGCACCAATTTGGAGGAGGAAGGCAACTTAGGTAATGGCACAAGATGTATCATTTTGGAAAACCTATCACAAATCACCCAGATAATGGTCATTCTCTGAGAAACAGGGAGGTCGGAAATGAAATCCATAGAGATATGGGTCCATGGTCTCTTGGGCACAGGCAATGGCATCAACAAACCACTAGAGTGAGAGCAAGGCTTGGAGCGAGAGCAAGTCCCGCAGGACTGCACAAATTCCCTGACGTCACGAGACAAAGTAGGCCACCAAAAGGACCGACTAACCAAGTCTCTGGTACCAAAAATTCCGGGATGACCGGCCAACGCGGAACAATGAATCTCAGACATCACACTCTTTTTCCACCGGTCTGGGACAAACAATTTCCCAATAGGGCAGCGCTCGGGTTTATCTTCCTGACACCCTTCCAGAGCCAGTCTCAAATCGGCGAGATGGCTGAAAGAACTACACCCTCTTTCAAAATAACAGCAGGATCAGATAACTCAGGAGAGTCCGCAAGAAAACTCCTCGAGAGGGCATCCGCCTTAACATTCTTAGTGCCAGGAAGAAAGGAAACCACAAAATTAAAACGTGTGAAAAACAAGGCCCACCTGGCCTGTCTAGGATTAAGTTGCTTGGCTGATTCCAGATAAACCAGATTCTTATGGTCCGTGAGGACCACCACCTGATGTTTGTCTCCCTCTAGCCAATGTCTCCACTCTTCAAAAGCCCACTTCATGGCCAATAACTCCCGATTACCCACGTCATAATTACGTTCAATTGGAGAAAATTTTCGAGAGAAAAAGGCACAAGGGTTACTTTAGAGGTCTCTGGATCTCTTTGGGACAAAACGGCACCTGCCCCAATTTCAGAGGCATCAACCTCCACCTGAAATGGCAGAGAAACATCAGGCTGCCGTAGAACAGTAGCAGAAGTGAATCTCTGCTTAAGTTCCTGAAACGCAGAGACTGACTCAGGAGGCCAATTCACCACATCAGAACCCTTTTTGGTCAAATCAGTCAATGGTTTAACAATAACAGAGAAATTACCAATAAATTTACGATAAAAATTGGCAAAACCCAAGAATCTCTGAAGAGCCTTTAATGAAGTAGGTTGGACCCAATCACAGATGGCCTGAACCTTGACCGGGTCCATTTCAATAACAGATGGGGACAACATGAATCCCAGAAATGAGATCCTCTGTACGCCAAAAAGACACTTTGATCCCTTCACATACAGAGCATTCTCTCTCAAAATCTGGAACACAGTCCGAACATGTTTCACATGAGAGTCCCAGTCATTGGAAAAAATCAAGATATCATCCAAATAAACAATCAGAAATTTATCCACAAAATCCCTGAAAATGTCATTCATGAAGGACTGGAAGACGGAAGGAGCATTAGTGAGCCCAAAGGGCATTACTAGGTACTCAAAATGACCCTCATGGGTATTAAATGCCGTCTTCCATTCATCCCAGTGCTTAATGCGAATAAGGTTATACGCTCCCCTGAGGTCAAGCTTGGTAAACCAAGTAGCACTTTTCACCCTGGAAAACAGGTCAGAAATCAAGGGTAACGGATATTGATATTTCACAGTGATATTGTTCAAGAGACGATAATCAATACACGGTCTTAATGAACCATCCTTTTTGGCCACAAAGAAAAAACTGGCACCCAAGGGTGAAGAGGATGGTCTGATATGACCCTTCTCCAATGACTCCTTGATATAAGACCGCATAGCGTCATGTTCAGGTACAGACAAGTAAAAAAGGCGACCTTTAGGGAATTTACTACCAGGCACTAATTCAATAGCGCAGTCATAGCTCCTATGGGGGGGCAAGGATGCAGATTTACTTTCGCTAAACACATCAAAAAATCAGTCAAAAAGTCAGGAACATCCTGAGCCTGGGGAGAGCAGAAAAAACAGGAGTGTTGGCATTAACACATTGGCAGCCCCAACTGGTTACAGACACAGATTTCCAATCCAAAACAGGATTATGAGACTGTAACCAAGGGAAACCCAGTACAATAATGTCATGCAGATTATACAGCATCAAAAATTTGCAACTCTCCTGATGATCAGGTTCAACCCTCATTATCACCTGAGTAGAGAACTGGGGTTTATTCTCAGCCAAAGGGGTAGAATCAATCCCCAGTAGGGGAATAGACTTCCGTAGGGGTATCAAGGGAAACCCACAACGTTTAGCAAAATCAAAATCCGTCAGGTTAATAGCTGCTCCCGAATCAACAAAAGCCTGAGCAGAAAATGTGGACAGGGAGCAAATCAGGGTAACAGTCAACAGAAATTTAGTCTGAACACTACCCAAGACAACTGAGCGTGCAAAACGTCTTCCCGGCTTAGGACAGACTGAAATAGCATGAGAGGCGTCACCACAGTAGAAACACAACCCATTGCGTTTTCGAAACTCATGATGCCGCGCCCCAGAAGCCACTCTATCACACTGCATGGGTTCAGAAGCTGGTCCACAAGGCAACACTATTCCACGCATACCTCTACGCTCACGCAAACGTCTGTCAATTTGAATCGCTAATGACATAGAATCATTGAGACCAGAGGGAGCAGGGAAACCCACCATAACATCTTTAACATTCTCTGACAGACCCTTCCGAAAAAGGGCTGCCAAAGCATCATCATTCCATTTGGTCAGGACTGCCCACTTTTGAAATTTCTGACAGTATAACTCAGCGTCCTCAAGCCCCTGATTTAATGCCCACAAGGTTTTTTCAGCTTGATCAGTGACATTAGGTTCATCGTACAATAACCCCAGAGCCAGAAAAAATGCATCAACATTACTCAAAACAGGGTCCCCAGGTGTCAGGGAAAAAGCCCAATCCTGAGGATCGCCGCGCAGGAGAGAGATGACAATTTGAACCTGCTGTGCTGCGTTCCCTGAGGACTTAGATTTTAAGGCAAAAAACAACTTACAGTTATTTTTGAAATTCAGAAATTTAGCTCGATTCCCTAAAAACAAATCTGGCATGGGGATCCTAGGTTCCACAACAGGCAACCCTGCAAGATAGGTAGCAATACTCCGAACTTCAGTGGCAAGCTGATCCACACGGCCAGACAACTGTGCAAACTCCATTGAGAGAAAAAAAAAAAAATCCTCAGCACCCAGAGAAAAAGAGGGAAATGCAACAAACAGAGAAAAAAAAAATTTCTGACAACTTCCTTTTTTCTTTTTCCTTTTATTATTTTTCCCTTCTGTTGAGTACCATATAATTTTCAGTTTGGCCGGTGATACTGTTATGATTTGGTAGCTGAGGAGAGCAAGCAAAAACGGCAATACACCAGAGAGGTTGGAATCTACTGGATTGCAGTACCCTGACCAACCACCACAACTAAAGGCAGCCGTGGAGCGTACCCACGTTGGTCCTAGACGCCTCGTCACAGCCTGAGAGGTTAACTACACCTAAAGATAGAAAGAGGAAAAGCTATCTGCCACGGAGCAGATCCCCAAAGAACATAGGAAGCCCCCAAACATGTAATGGCGGTTAGACAAGAGGAAATACAGACACAGACAGAAAATAGTATGAGCAAACGTTGGGGCCCAATCTTCCTAGACAGAAAAGGATAGGAAGGACACTTACTGCAATCCCAAAAAAACCTAAAAAGTACCAACTCTACTAATTGCAAAAACACCTGAGATCACACGACCTCTACCACCTAAATTAGTTCTCTGGTGTAACAAAACTAAGCCGCAGCCACTGAAGAAAAACTGGAAAAGGCAAATTAACAAACAACAGTGGCTCAGACAAACTGAGAGGAGCACAAGCCCCGGAGGGGACCTGGCTGACCTCCACAAAAGTGCAGGAAACAATGCAAAAAGCAAGCACAAAAATAAAAAACAGAAAATGTCTTATTTGAGAGCAGGAGAAGAGGCAAGACTCAGCAAGCTTCCAAGAGAACCAGGAACCACAGTTGAGACAAGAACAATTGATCACCGGCAACCTTGATGGGAGGGAACCTCCCTTATATAAGACCAGTCTGTAACTCCTGATCGCCAATCTTCACAATCTTCATTGAATGGTTCAGTACTGTTTGTAACCACCAGAGGGAGCTTCTGCTCAGAATTCATTTCCAACACATTCACAACAGGGAGGCTCGGGACTCTGTTATGCTTAGGCCCCCCGGAGAGAGACACCCTAGAGAAAGTCCTATGCATCCTTGAGGAGATGCATTGGGATCCCACTGATGTAGGTGAGCTGCGCATGCGACTGTTTCACCGGTTACAAAAAGAGGGGGAGACCGTGACACAGTTTATGAATGCCCTGCAGGAGCTCCATACTGCCATCATATGAAAGGATGGCGTAAGTGTAGGGTCAATTGATGTAGTGCTGCGAGACCAACTGGTGACAGGCTTGCGAGATGTGCTGATGAAATAAGCCCTGCGAGAGCGCATGTGAGTAAAGCCAGATATGATTTTCTCTGAGGTCGGGAGTGAGGTGCACATGGGAGAGCAAGAGCAGGGGGTGGTAGTGCCGGTGGGGAAGGTACGGAGCATGGAGGTTGCTGCCACCATGGCTGCTGTCCCTCAGTGGATAGATGATCTGTAAAAGGAGATTAGACAGATTCATGATGAAGTGGCGGTGTCCAAGAGAGCCCCGACAGCAGAATCCGGCTCTCTGTGCGAGGCAGGGAGACCGCTCCCCGGCGCGAGGCTGGTGCCCCCCGGAGAAGAGGTCCAGTTACATGTTACACCTGCGGAGAATCAGGCCACATAGCCCGGTGGTGTCCGCAGTGGAGCCAACCATCCACATGGCCTCCGTTAGACTAGGTGGCTCCGAGCCCAAGGGACACCGCCCGGAGCGAGAAAATTGGTGGAGTAGTAGACGTCCCACCAGCCTTGTTTCCACATGCCCCTTGGTATGGGCCAAAATAAATGGAAGAGCTGTGCGTTGCCTTGTAGACACTGGCTCTTAATTCACAACCATGCTGAGGGATATTTCCGCCGGCACTTCTTGGAGGCGCTATGGCCAGAATGGGGCCCAGTAATAAAATTCACGGCAGCTGCGGTTGCGAGATGGCATTTTGTATCTGAAGACTTATCTCCCCTCGTAACTCGGTCCTGTCTGTAAGACCGTGATACCCTCGTCCCTGGTGGACCAGACGGCTACGGAAGCCCATGAAAATGGAGCTCATTTTGGTCCAGAGTAAGACCTTCCAATGGTTACAGCACCTGTTCTACCATCCCAACCTGAGGAATGTCTGTCAGCAGTGCCGAAGCTGTGAACTGGTCAAGCAACCTGAGCAGCGGACTCCTACACAGACGGTGAAGGCCTCTGGACTTATGGATCTGTTGCCTATAGACTACCTGACGATTGGGCCAGTGCATCAGGGCTATGAGCACTGACTCGTAATGATAGATCACTTTACAAAGTTTGCCGTCGTGGCTCCCATGCGGGATCAAACTGCCGAGTCTGCTGCTCCCGCCATCTGCAAGTACTTCATTCAGGTGTACAGGAGTACCAAGCGTATCCACTCCGATCAGGGGGCCTGCTTTCTCGGAAGAGTTATGGAGGAGTGACACCAGTTGTATAGGATCAATAAGTCCCAAACCACACCCTACCACCACAGGGAAACGGAGCTTGCGAGAGATTTAACCGCACCCTAATTTAAATGCTGCGAACCCTAGAAGAGGACCAGAAGGCGAGATGGACTGGGTGTATAACAACCGGAAGCACAGCACCAACTGCTTCACACCATATTCCGTTCTTCGGCCAGCCCGGGAAAGAGTTGACCGAGTTGGAGTTTGAGCCAGAGGCGGACTACCCATGGACGGGGGTGTACTCCTAGGTTCGAGAACACCGTCGTCGGCTGTTGACTATCCATCATCTGGTGAAGAACCGTCTACAAGAGCTGGAGCATCCCCAAGTCACTCCCCGGAAGGGACAGCCTTGCGGCCTGGAGATCAAGTCTTAGTAAGAGAAAAACGTCCACACAATAAACTGGAGTATCGTGGGAGAAAGGCCCGTATCGGGTGAAGCGTCGGCTTAGTGCTAAAGGTCCTGTTTATGAGGTTCAGCCAGAGGCGGAGGAGAAGGCCCCCACTCACACACTGCATCGAAACATGTTGCACCCCTGTCTGTCTCAAGATCCTGAGCCGGTACCAGAAGTATCTGCGCCTCCCCAGGCTGTTCCAGTGACGGATGTTGATTTGGAAGAAGAAGAGGACTCCCAATTTCCCCAGGGGGTACGGAAATGGGGCTGTTGCCTGAAACTGACAATGCAAAGGGAGTAACTCCGACTCCTCTCCCTCCTGCTACAACCGAAACTCCTACTCCTTCTGATTTGCGACGCTCTGCGCGTTCAACGGCCAGTGTACCCCTGTTCGCTATAACCAAGATCAGTTTGTCTGGCAACAAATTGTGCAGGGACTGAAGGACTGTCAACAGGAACTCTGGAAACTCTTGCCCGTGGAATAGTGAGCAAAAATAGGGGGGGAAGAGCAGGAACAGACAGAAAGAGGTTACCTCCCTCGCTCCGTGTCTGGAACCATTTGGCAGGGCAGCAGGGTTGCCGAGGGGAAGACAGTCTGACATGGACCGTTCCCACCACGTAACCGGCAGGATAAGCGGGGGACGGGCAGAGGTGGTAGACAGGAAGCTAGACGGGGTGTTAGGCAGGAAAGCAGCACAGGCAGAGCAGATAGCAGCGCGTGTCGCGGAGAGTGAGGTCGGCATCTTTGCACCGCACTAAAGAAAGGACTCCCAGTCAGCACTCTAACTCGGTAGTACGTGACATGGGGAGCGTGACTTGTGAGTGCGTGAACGCGGAAGCCCTGGTGACCGGAGGGGGTTTCTTCCAGGAAGGTGCAGAGACAGCGACCCGTACGAGTGGGTCCTATTTTCCTCCGGTGACAAGCCGGAGCCCCTGAGTGTTCCAGAGAAGGTACTACACAGCTTGTGCAGCATCGTTTCCTGCGGAAAGACTGTTAGCCAGACAATAAGAGACTTAGAGCAGGAAATCCTCAGTTCCACAGTGTCTTTCCTGCTTTCTGGTTCAACCCTAGAGTTTTTCCCCCTTGTTCGTTTTCAAGAAGAAGAGAGAGACTTTGGAGACCTCGAGTGCCGCTGTTGACGGTGCCTACGTTGGAGGAGCCGATCCCTACAATCAAGGTTTGATCGGACTGATAAGTTCCCAGAATACCTTTTTCTACCTCTTTGGCTGAACTGTCGGTTAAATTTGCTTAGCTTAAGTATACTGTTTGAAGTTACGTGTTTCTCTGTCCTTGCAACTATTCCTACGTCTCCCTGCGATTAGATTCCCTTGTAAATAAACCCCTTCAACCTTTGGTCTGTCTCTGATCTGTGGTGACATTCTTAGCTCCTGCACGATTCTTAAATTATTACAGGGGTGTGCACTGCACTTGGACTGGCAGGCCTTACCTATATTGTTGCTCATTGGCTTCATTGCACTTATGCACCTTTTTATATGCTTATAAATTTTCTCAAGGTACTCTTGTGTGCTGTTTTGCCTATTACACCATATATTTTTTATCCACTTGATTTGATATTTTCACTCACTGGCTATAATATTTATTCTTAGATTTTTGTAATATATTTTTCACATTGCCAATTACTTGATTTTTGCACCTCTCTGTTCTCTGTGCATTATGGGTCTTATGTATATACAGTGAATATACATGTTAATCTTGATACGTATATGGTTCCATTTTGATTTTATTATTTTTGGTCCGCTGTTTTTAATTAATCTTTTGTATAAAATATTTTATAATCGCTTTGGCTACGTATTCCAAGTACGGGCACATTTTGGCTTTTGTGCTACCATTTACCACTGTTGTCTAATAAAGGTAATTTATCTAAATATAATTGCATTTATACTTCCTTTTAAGACCATAAATTCGGGTTGGTCTTTCTTTGGTTTCTCTTTCATCCTGAGTGTTCTGCAATTTGACCATTTAGCTACTATATATCATATAATACTTATTTTAATTTTTATTTTCTTCATTATTAATTGTGATATATTCGTGTTGCTACTTTCAGTTTGTTCTGTATCTCTCATATTTTGCATAGTAGCTTTTTTGTTCAAGGGAGGGATAGCTAGAAACTACAGCTTTCCATGAAATTACACAACCTGTTTATTTTGGGAAAGCAAGGCGACCAGCAATCAAAGCGAGCCTCAAGTTGTTCTCCTCTCCCGTCTCATCATGTTCGTCTTTCTGTCAAGCCAGGCAGCACCGGTGTGTAGCACCTGGTCAGTGTTATCACTACCATCACCATTGTCTTCCTCCTGTACTGCTTGTTGTACTCAGAGCATGCCTCGGCCCATTCTCCATCGCAGCAGTAGGGGCTGCAACGAGCGCAGATGGGTGGAAGCCCCCCATGACTGCACTTGGGTGAGGGGAGGGGTTTTCATTGAAAAAAATGTGTTTTTTAAATGGAAGTGAGGTGATTGGTGGCTGGGGTCAGGTAATTTGAGAAAGGGGCAGTATAGGGGGTGGGGTAGTGGAAAAAGTGCAGGAAGGGTCATTATCTTAGTAAAATCCTGAAGAGAAGTCCAGCATGGCGTCTGTGGATTCTCTTATCGACCGTCTGCGGTATGTGGCGCGATCCAGGAGGGGGGGATGGCTGGAAGAACAGTTGTCCTCCCTCCTGGGGGATCCCGGTGGTCAGGCAGTGAGCAGCAGGGGCCGGAGGACTCGAACTCCGGAGCGACTTTCTCCCCAGCCAGCAGCGCGCGGTGTACGCAGGCAGAGGGGCCCCTCCGGGGACCCCGCGGATGCCGGGTGCGGCGGTGGGCTTCCCCGTCGCCGTCCCCACTCCGGAGGGAATCCGAGAAGCCTGTCCACTGGTGTGGGACAGCGGAGGCAGAGCTGCAGGGAGCCGGAAATTGCGGAGCCCCCACAGCAGAGCAGCAGTACAGAGAGTGGAGGCCGTAGAGCGAGCGGGCAGGCGGCAGAGGGTCCAGCGATGCAGCCTAGGCCGCAGACCCGGGCTGCTAATCAAGCGGGGCCTGGGCCGGAAGTGCAGGCTGCATGTGAACCGGAAGTGCGGCCTGGGCCTCAGTGGTGCGCGTCTGGTAGTGGAAGGCCTGGGCCGGAAAGCTGGGCCGCATCTGGTACACGGGGGGCACAGCGGGAGGAGCGGGCCGTGGTGGTGCAGCGGCATAGCGGCCGGACTTCAAGGGCCCATGGCGAAGTCGGCAGAAGCGCTGGCCCGGACGACTACCAGGGGGATGACGGAAGTACTGGGCGCAGCGCTGGGCCGGGCGCTGCCCGGGCAAGTATCAAACCAGTAGGCCTGGAGGTCCAGAGGCCGGGGGCGAACGCAGTAGGATGGGGGGTGGGCTGGCAGTGGCAACAGTAGCAGCTGCTGTCAGGCCCTATCGGGGGAAGAGTGGCAGGCAGCATCCAGGAGCTGCCTGGCAGACCTTATCGCAGCAGGGCAGGTCCGCTGAGGTTCCCGTTCACATTTGCGGGCAGTGGATCGGCATTCTTCATTGGCACTGGACCCCCCTGATGACGAGGAGGTCAGGGGCGCCAGCCTGGAGCCACGAAGCGGAGAAGAGGATTCAGATTCGGGCAGCGATCGTCAAGTGGAAACGAGACGTATGGATTCCGGATTTTTGGCTAGCGGGGACACAGCACTCGCGCAGCTTGGTGAGCATGACTCTGTGTATTGTGTGTCGCCTGCAGGGGCTGGTGTGCAGGGGGTTATGGCAGGTCAGATGTCGGGGTCATGGGGGCAGCAGGCGGGGGGCCCGTGTGCGGAAAGTGTAGGGGATATCAGGGAGGTTTTACGTAATATGTTGCAGGTATTGCATAGATTGGAGAGCGGAGCCGCAGGAACAGTTAGGTGTTCGCCAGTGGGGGCATGGTTGCCGGGGACGCTTACCGGGTCGACAGGGGGCAGTGTTGGTATGGGGTCAGTGGAAATGGAGAGGGCCAGTGGGTCGGCCGTTTCGGTGTCAGTTCAGACGGAAAAGGATAAAGGAGATACTATTAAGTTAGATGATAGGGCGAAAGGGGAAGTATATATGTGTTTCGAGGGGCCCTTGGGAGCTCATTTAAAGAAGGAGGTGAAGGAAAAGATTTGGCGGGATGAATATGTGGAGATATTCTCCTTGCTGCCATTGGAAAAATTTAATCTAGACAAAGGGAAAAAGGATGACAGCAAAAAGGAGGAAGAAGAGAAGCGCGGTGGCGGTTGATTCCGCAAACCTTTGTGAATTGGTTACAGGCCTTCGCAATATTGGCTAGTGTGATCGGGGAATAGGGCCCTGAAAATTGTTCGGGTTTATTTTGTTACTTGGATGCGATTGGGGAAGCGCATAGGACGTATGGGGGCATGGCGTGGCTGCGTTATGACGAACAATTTCAGCAAAGGAAGGCGGTGCGACCAGAGATCAAATGGGATCAGAAAGATATCGGGCTCTGGTTGAAAGTTATGGCGCCAGTCAGGTACGGGCAGTCCTTTCAGGGCGGAGGATGAGGGGCTAGCAGTCAGCAGTCAGGATGTGGTGGTAGCGGACAAGGGACTCAAGGAACAAAGGAAAAGACAGGGACTTGCTGGCAGTACATGCAAGTTTAAGTACGAGTGCTCTTTCTGCAGCGGGAGTTCCCACGGGGCGTCAAAATGTTTTAAAAAGGCAAAGGGAAAGCCAGCGGTGGGTACCGGTCAAGGGGGAGTCGCCGGTGAGACTTCAAAAGATGGCCCCCTTTCTAAATAGATACTCCGACCGGGTCGGGGCTGAGGTCATTAGGAGTGGCTTTGCTGACAGCTTTAGGATTCCTCCTCCTAGTCATACGGTTCTGTTTTCAATTAAGAACCTGAGGTCAGCAGATTTGCATGCGGAGGTCGTTAGAGCAAAATTGTTAAAGGAAGTTGAGCTAGGCCGTATGTCGGGCCCATTTCCTTCCTTGCCGGTGTCTGTTGTGATTGTTTCTCCGCTGAGGGTAGTTCCTAAGAAGGAACCGAATAAGTTTAGGTTGATTTAACATTTGTTATACCCGAAGGGTCTGTCAGTTAATGATGGGATATCATAAGAGTTGTGCTCAGTTGAGTACACGTCTTTTGATACGGCAGTGAGATGGGTGAGAAAATGCGGTAGACATAGAATCGGCTTTTCGTTTGCTTCCGGTGCACCCGTATAGTATTCCACTGTTAGGTTGTTTTTGGGACGGCGGGTTCTATTTGGACATATGTTTGCCGATGGGTTGCGCTATTTCGTGTTCATTGTTTAAGACGTTCAGTACGTTTTTAGAGTGGGTTGTGAGGGATGTTTCGGGGGTCCAATCAATAATTCACTATTTGGATGATTTTTTGTTCATTGGACCGCCTGATTCGGTGCTTTGTAGGAACTCGTTGTCGGCTATGGAGTGGGTGGCAGGAACGTTTGGTGTTCCGTTAGTGGGGGAAAAGACTGAAGGCCCTTGTAAGTCGCTGAGTTTCCTTGGTATTTTGATTGATTCGGATCTGATGGAGTGCTGGCTTCCGGAAGACAAATTGTTGCTGCTGAAGCAGGAAGTGGATAGGGTTCGGAAGTTACGGAAGTTGACGTTAAAAGAATTACAGTTGTTGTTGGGAAGATTAAATTTCGCCTGTAGGATCATACCTATGGGTAGGATATTTTGTCGCAGGTAAGCTAGTGCGACGGCGGGGGTGAAGGCAGCCCATCATTTCATTAGATTGAAGAAGGAGCACAGGGAGGATTTAATGGTTTGGCAACGTTTTTTGGAACATTATAATGGCCGGTCGCTGATCCAGCAAGAAGTTATAAGTAATTTTGAATGTGAAATCTTCACTGATGCGGCTGGCGGAATCGGTTACGGAGCTTATTGCAAAGGGAGGTGGAGTGTCGGGAGGTGGCCAGAGGAGTGGCGGAAATTGGGCTGGACGAAGAATTTGGCTTTGTTGGAGTTGTTCCTGATCGTGGTGGCGGTTTTCATTTGGGGAAGTTGTTTAAGGACAGGAAGATTTGTTTTCATTGCGATAACATGTGTGTGGTGGGGATAATTAATAGTTTGTCGGCATCATCCCCTCCGGTGATTAAATTAGTCCGTGAGCTGGTGTTACATTGTTTGGAGTTGAATGTGTGCATTATGGCCGTACATGTTCCCGGTGTTCAAAATTCTATAGCGGACTCTCTATCTCATTTGCAGTGGCAGAGGTTCCTTTAATTGGCGCCAGAAGCGGAGGCTGCGGGAACGGTGTGCCCTTCTCATTTGTGCCGAGTGGTTATGGACGAGCGAGTCGATTGATTCAGGAGTCGGTTACTGAGCGAACCTGGGCGTCATACGAAGAGTCATGGAGGGTATGGCAAGATTGGCTGTTGGAGTGTCCAGCAGTGGAATCTGATGTGGATAGGGCACAGGCGTTGTTGTGTTTGATTGGCGAGATGGCTGATAGGGCCTGGTCGGTGTCGAAAGTGAACAAATTTGTCGCGGGCCTTGCTTTTGGTTTGCGACTGGCAGGGGTGGTAGATGTTACCAAAAATTTTCTAGTCAAGCAAGGGTTGAGAGGCGTTCGGCGGGGCCATAGGTGTTTGGACAAGAGAAGACCAATTTCTTTCAGCATGCTTGAACGATTGGGTGGCATCCTGGAGAGGATTTGTTCTTCTAATTTTGAGGTCGCCTTGTTTAAACTGGCTTTTTCCTTAGGTTTTTTCGGGGCCTTGCGGATAGGTGAGCTTGTGTCCAGCAGTAGGAACAGAATGGGGGGTTTGATGGCAGAGGATGTAGAATTGCGATCGGGTTGCATCATTTTATGGATACGATGGTCAAAGACGGATCAGTTAGGAAAGGGTAAATGAGTGGTGCTTGGGAAGGTGCAAGACGCAGATATGTGTCCGCAAAAATGTCTATGCGAGTATTGGCGATTGTGGGTCGGCAGGTAGGGACCACTTTTGTGCCACCAGCAGGGGGCATTTTTGTCCAGATTTCAGTTTATAGCAGTGCTCAAAAAAGGGTTGAGGGAGTTGGGTGTATCTCCGGACATATACTCGTTTTGGATTGGTGCGGCGTTGGAGGCACATAATCGGGGGCTGGGTCCGGAAGCGATTCGCCGTATTGGTAGATGGAGCTCTAACCGTTATCTAAGCTACGTGGGTTCTTAAGGTAAAGGTAGCGGCGCTGAATTTGTTTGTCATGTTGTTGTTGTTTTATCTATTTACAGATGGTGGGCCTTTATTGGCGTGGATTTTCGGTCATTCGTTCGTGCATTGGGGGGCGCTGCGTGCTGACGTGAGGCCGGACGGCAGACAACTGGGATTTGATAGACAACAGGTGGTCGTACGGTGGTTGGGTTTCAGGGGTATGGTGTGGGCCCGAGTTTTGGGGGAATTTTCCAGAGCGGTGCATTTCGACAGATCTCCAGACATTTGGGTGGTGCATATGGGTGGGAATGACTTGGGGGTTAATCCAGTTAGGGACTTGATTAGGGACATTAGTTTTGATTTGTTGAGGTTATGGGTGTCGTTTCCGGGGGTATTGACGGTTTGGTCGGACATCATTCCCAGGAAAAAGTGGAGGGGAGCTAGATCTTTAAAAGGAATCAATAGAGCAAGGGTCGAGCTGAACAGGGCTGTTTCAGCTTTTGTTTCTAGGAATGGCGGTATTAGTGTGAGACATTTTGAACTGGAGTCCGGGGAGGGTAATTTTTGGAGAGAAGATGGGGTGCACTTGAATGATATCGGTATCGACTTGTGGGCCTTAGCGATTCAGGAAGGTTTGGAGAGAGCTATGATTGCGTTGGGGCACTCACGAACCTGAGGAGTCAGTGTGATGATATTGCAAGCTTCATGTCTTGTGCTGTTGCTAGAACTACAACCCCCACTGTTTGCAAGCACAGGGCAAAGTACCCCTCCCTCCTTCTCTCTGCAGCTAACTCGATCTCTCATCCCTCCCACCTCAGGAATTTTCCTTTGTCTTCGCAAACCCTGCAAAAGTCCTATAGCAGCCATTTTGGAGAATTCATTCTTTTTTGGAATAACACGGTGGGAGCATTCGCTAGAAACACGAAAGTTACTGTGTTGAACCATGCGCCGACGGGCATCGTTCCCGTGGTACTGGTAAACCCGTAACTCCAACAGAACCCGAGAAATGGAATTCTCGGGTGCCCCATGAACTAGCCCACCCAAGTGTGGGCTCATTGGGACCGTCATTTTAGAGTAAGATCATTGATAGGTCTGCCGTTATTCTGCTAGGTTCACAGGACGAGTTATGGACCTTATGATATTGCAGAGCTCAAACCATAGCTTGCAGCCAGGGGAGGTGGCCAGAAAACCAGCCCTTTTTGTGAGGTCAGAAGCTGACATGCATAAGTCTTGCAGTGAAGTTCCTTAGGCACTTTCTGCTGGGATGTCCTGAGTAAGAGATCTCCCAATGAACTATGACGTGTGGCTCCTTCCCCCAGCCTGGCTTGTCTATGCATATGTAACTATCATGTGAGTTATCTTTCATTCTTAATCCATTTTATTTTATTAACTGCATCTGTACATAACGATATTGTCTCAGTTTGTTACATCTTTTTATATTATATAAGCACTGCCTGTTTTTAAGGAATAAACCTATAAATTTATTAGTTTGTTTCTCCTGCTCTATAAACGAATTTGCACGCGCCTGAAGTACTACGCTACTGTTTTGGGGTTGCTACGGACCCTCTTGATAAATTGTTCATCAAAAGCCGTAGCTGGTGGCAGCTAAAAGGAAGGGGTGTAAAGTGTTAATCTATTGGGTGACGCTGGCAGTGACGGAGCGGGGTTTATAAGGGTACTGCCTGGCTGCAGCCAGGAGTAATTATAATTCCCTCACTGCAGCGTGCCCAATAGCCAGCACACATCCAAGTGACCCGTCTGGCGACCAATTTTCCTAGGTGCAGTTCCCTGACTGACCTGAGGGTAAGGGGGGCGCCAGAGAGCTGCAAGTTCCTAAGTGGAAGTGGGATAATTATAAAGCCCTGCAGTTTACTGGGTCGGACGGCAGCAGCCGTCGTGTGTGTGCGCGTTTTCGTCACATTTGCAGCACGGAGGGATCACAAGCCGTGATACCCCGGGCTACCGTGTGGCGGACCGCGGCACCGTTCATCACATATTGGTGGCAGCGGTGGGATCACAAGCCATGATACCCCGGCTACCGTGTGGCAGACCGTGTGCCCGTTCATCACATATTGGTGGCAGCGGTGGGATCACAAGCCGTGATACCCCGGGCTACCGTGTGGCAGACCGTGTGCCCATTCATCACAGTCAGGGCCGTTCGTGGTTGGCTGGGGGGTGGGGGTTCTTAGAGTTGTTATGATTCGCGGATGGAATTGGGGAGTAAATTCCGGACATTTAAAGGAGGTGGGGATTGATCTGGCTTCTGGTTATGGGCTCTGGACGGGGTTTTACCCTGGGAGCTGGTGGCGTTTTAGTCTTCTCTGAACGGGTTGTTTGGTGCCCTCGAGCTGGTGGTTTACGGCTGAGGGTAACATGGTGGTGGAATTTGTTTTTGGTTGATTGATAAGAAAGCCAGATCTTTTAGCTCCAAGAACCCTCCCCCTCGTATTTCATAAAAGATGTTTGGTGTATGTATATATATATATATTTTGTTTATATATATATATGCATGTATGTTTATTTATGTTATGTTTGTTAATAAACTGGCCGCTGTGGCCAATATTATCCAAAAAGAATTTAAGTGTTATGTTTTATTTTCAAGGAGCTTTATCGGGCGGAATTATTGGGGCATAAGAGTGGGCGGTCATAAGGTAAGAAAAACCCCACACCGAGTAGCCATATGCGGTCATGTAAATATCCATCCCTGATTGTGTGTTTAGGAGACCGGCGTACTCTCCTAATCATCCTGTGGTCTGCAATGTAAAATTTCACCTGGTCAAGTTGCTGGTGGTCCAGTCACTGTCATACCACCAGTATCAGACTGACGTGTCAGGGGCGCATCAGTAACATTGATTCTGGGGTCCCACTGTTCAGCTACGTTCAGACATTACATTACCTACCTTTACAAACTTACCTCTTTCTCTATCTGATACTAGACTGGGCAGTTTGTGGAATAGATGATGACAAGCTGGCTTGGTCTGCACAAAGTGAATAAAATGTTTTATGCCAATTACTGAACAGAGGCACATTGGGGGATTTACTTATTCTCCTGTGGGCCAGTCCAAGTCTGCGTACAACCTTACATTGGCTTCCCTTCAACAAATGATGGCGTGTGTACAGCCTTGCTGGAGAAAAAGCAAGTCGTCATTATTTTTCTCAGAAAAGGGTTGACTGCTATCTGCTCTCATGTGCGGGAGAACGTAGGCCGCTCTTTTGACTTGTTCTTGACTATCAAAGTGCACCACAGACACCTGAAGGAACAACCATGTCCATGGACAATACATGAGTTTCCCAGCTCACTGGATGAATGTTAGCACCAGCAGTAATGCACCACCATACCCTGAGCAGGTGATGAAGCCTCCTCGACTGGTCAAGTGGGAGCTTCGTTTCCATTGCCAAGTGATGGTTATTTGTCAACTCCTACACCTCCTATGGATCGTACTCAACAGGAATGACTCCATCCCCAACAGTCTCAGGAAACACTGTTGATTTCACAAATCGACCTCACTCATTTTGCTCATTCAAGGTAATGACAAGTTACAGCATGAAAGCCTGGAGGACAAAAACCAAGCACTGCCCAAGTTGCTGTTGTGCATCAAGTTGCATCTTATGTCACAGTAATATACCCAAGATTATGGAATACTGTGTGGGTGAATAATGTAACCCAGCTAAATTTTTTAACACTTTTTTGGAGTGATAGATATCACAATAAAATGTAACCCAGACCATGGAATACTGTATAGTTGAGAAATTTACCCCAGATCATGGAATACTGTATGGCTGAGAAATGTACCCAAGATCATGGAATACTGTATGGCTCAGAAATGTACCACAGACCATGGAATACTGTATGGCTGAGAAAAGTACCTCAGAACATGGAATACTGTATGGCTGAGGATTGTACCCCAGCCCATGGAATACTGTATGGCTGAGAAATGTACTCCAGACCATGGAACACTGTATGGCTGAGAAAAGTACTCCAGACCATGGAATACTGTATGGCTGAGGAATGTACCACAGATCATGGGATACTGTATGGCTGAGAAATGTACCCCAGATCATGGAATACTGTATGGCTGAGAAATGTACCCCAGACCATGGAATACTGTATGGCTGAGAAAAGTATCCCAGACCATGAAATACTGCATGGCTGAGAAACGTAGCCCAGACCATGGAATACTGTATGGCTGAGAAATGTACCCAGACCATGGAATACTGTATGACTGAGGAATGTAGCCCAGACAATGGAATACTGTATGGCTGAGAAATGTACCCAAGATCATGGAATACAGTATCGCTGAAAAATGTACCCAGATCATGGAATACTGTATGGCTGAGAAATGTACCCCAGATCATGGAATACTGTATGGCTGAGAAATGTACCCAAGATCATGGAATACTGTATGGCTGAGAAATGTACCCAGATCATGGAATACTGTATGGCTGAGGAATGTAGCCCAGATCATGGAATACTGTATGGCTGAGAAATGTACCCAAGATCATGGAATACTGTATGGCTGAGAAATGTACCCCAGATCATGGAATACTGTATGGCTGAGAAATGTACCCCAGATCATGGATACTGTATGGCTGAGAAATGTACCCAAGATCATGGAATACTGTATGGCTGAGAAATGTACCCAGATCATGGAATACTGTATGGCTGAGGAATGTAGCCCAGATCATGGAATACTGTATGGCTGAGAAATGTACCCAAGATCATGGAATACTGTATGGCTGAGAAATGTACCCACGATCATGGAATACTGTATGGCTGAGAAATGTACCCCAGATCATGGAATACTGTATGGCTGAGGAATGTAGCCCAGATCATGGAATACTGTATGGCTGAGAAATGTACCCAGACAATGGAATACTGTATTGCTGAGAAATGTACCCCAGACCATGGAATACTGTATGGATGAAAAAAAGTACCCCAGACCAGGAATACTGTATGTCAGAGGAATGTACCCCAGATCATGGGATACTATATGGCTGAGAAATGTACCCCAGATCATGGAATACTGTATGGCTGAGAAATGGAGCCCAGACAATGGAATACTGTATGGCTGAGAAATGTACCCAGACCATGGAATACTTGTGATGAAACGGTGCACACACACGACGGCTGCTGCCTTCCGACCCGTAAACTGCAGGGATTTATAATTATCCCACTTCCACTTAGGAACTTGCAGCTCTCTGGCGCCCCCCTTACCCTCAGGTCAGTCAGGGAACTGCACCTAGGATAATCAGTCGCCAGACGGGTCACTTGGATGTGTGCTGGCTATTGGGCACGCTGCAGTGAGGGAATTATAATTACTCCGAGCCGCAGCCGGGTAATACACTTATAATACCCGCTCCGTCACTGCCAACGCCACCCCATATGTCAACACTTAACACCCCCTTCTTTTAAGCTGCCACCAGCTACGGTTTTTCTTACTGAACAATTTATCAAGAGGGTCCGTAGCAACCCCAAACAGTAGCGTAGTGCTTCAGGCACGTGCAAATTCGTTTATAGAGCAGGAGAAACAAACTAATAAATTTATAGGTTTATTCCTTAAAAAGACAGGCAGTGCTTATACATATAAAAAGATGGAACAAACTGAGACAATATCGTTATGTACAAATGCAGTTATAAAATAAAATAGGATTAAGAATGAAAATCACTCACATGGTTGTTAGATCATTTACAGGCAAGCCAGGCTGGGGGGAAGGAGCCACACGTCATAGTTCATTGGTAGATCTCTTACTCAGGACATCCCAGCAGAAAAAAGTGCCTAAGGAACTTCACTGCAAGACTTATGCATGTCAGCTTCTGACCTCACAAAAAGGGCTGGTCCTCTGGCCCCTCCCCTGGCTGCAAGCTATGGTTTGAGCTCTGCAATATCATAAGGTTCATAACTCGTCCTGTGAACCTAGCAGAATAACGGCAGACCTATCAATGATCTCACTCCAAAATGACGGTTCCAATGAGCTCACACTTGGGTGGGCTAGTACATGGGGCACCCGAGAATTCCATTTCTCGGGTTCTGTTGGAGTTACAGGTTTACCAGTACCACGGGAACGATGCCCGTCGGCGCATGGTTCAACACAGTAACTTTCGTGTTTCTAGCGAATGCTCCCACCGTGTTATTAACCAAAAAAGAATGAATTCTCCAAAATGGCTGCTATAGGAAGAAAGCACGTGTGCAGACAATGCAGGACCCCTGCGGTGAAGCGGGAAAACTTCCAGCACTGGCAGCTCACATTACACTGCCTGAGTGCAGGCTGGGGGTTGGTGAGAAGTACGAGAGCTGCAGAGAGAAGGAGGGGGGCTTTGCTTGGTGGGCTTTCAGCAGTACAAAAAAAAAAAGATGAGGACAGCAATTCCAGCACAGCACTCATCACAATACTGTATGGCTGAGAAATGTACCCCAGACCATGGAATACTGTATGGCTGAGAAATGTACCCCAGACCATGGAATACTGTATGGCTGAGGAATGTAGCCCAGATCATGTAATACTGTATGGCTGAGGAATGTAGCCCAGATCATGGAATACTGTATGGCTGAGAAATGTACCCAGACCATGGAATACTGTATGGCTGAGGAATGTAGCACAGATCATGGAATACTGTATGGCTGATGAATGTACCCCAGATCATGGGATACTATATGGCTGAGAAATGTACCCCAGATCATGGAATACTGTATGGCTGAGAAATGGAGCCCAGACAATGAAATACTGTATGGCTGAGAAATGCACGTGTGCAGACAATGCAGGACCCCTGCGGTGAAGCGGGAAAACTTCCAGCACTGGCAGCTCACATTACACTGCCTGAGTGCAGGCTGGGGTTGGTGAGAAGTACGAGAGCTGCAGAGAGAAGGGCTGGGCTTTGCTTGGTGGGCTTTCAGCAGTACAAAAAAAAAAGATGAGGACAGCAATTCCAGCACAGCACCATCACAATACTGTATGGCTGAGAAATGTACCCCAGACCATGGAATACTGTATGGCTGAGGAATGTAGCCCAGATCATGTAATACTGTATGGCTGAGGATGTACCCCAGACCATGGAATACTGTATGACTGAGGAATGTAGCCCAGACAATGGAATACTGTATGGCTGAGGAATGTAGCCCAGATCATGGAATACTGTATGGCTGAGAAATGTACCCAGACAATGGAATACTGTATTGCTGAGAAATGTACCCCAGACCATGGAATACTGTATGGATGAGAAAAGTACCCCAGACCAGGAATACTGTATGTCAGAGGAATGTACCCCAGATCATGGATACTATATGGCTGAGAAATGTACCCCAGATCATGGAATACTGTATGGCTGAGAAATGAGCCCAGACAATGAAATACTGTATGGCTGAGAAATGTACCCCAGACCATGGAATACTGTATGGCTGAGAAATGTACCGCAGACCATGGAATACTGTATGGCTGAGAAATGTACCCCAGACCATGGAATACTGTATGGCTGAGGAATGTACGCCCAGACATGGAATACTGTAGGCTGAGGAAATGTACCCAGATCATGGAATACTGTATGGCTGAGAAATGTACCCCAGACAATGGAATACTGTATGCTGAGAAATGTACCCAGACCATGGAATACTGTATGGATGAGAAAAGTACCCCAGACCAGGAATACTGTATGTCAGAGGAAATGTACCCCAGATCATGGATACTGTATGGCTGAGAAATGTACCCCAGATCATGGAATACTGTATGGCTGAGAAATGTACCCAGACATGAAATACTGTATGGCTGAGAAATGTACCCCAGACCATGGAATACTGTATGGCTGAGAAATGTACCCCAGACCATGGAATACTGTATGGCTGAGAAATGTACCCCAGACCATGGAATACTGTATGGCTGAGGAATGTAGCCCAGATCATGTAATACTGTATGGCTGAGGAATGTAGCCCAGATCATGGAATACTGTATGGCTGAGAAATGTACCCCAGACCATGGAATACTGTATGGCTGAGGAATGTAGCACAGATCATGGAATACTGTATGGCTGAGGAATGTACCCCACATCATGGCATATTATATGGCTGAGAATGTACCCAGATCATGGAATACTGTATGGCTGAGAAATGTACCCAGACCATGGAGCACTGTATGGCTGAGGAATGTAGCCTAGCCATAGACAATGGAATACTGTATGGCTGAGGAATGTACCCCGATCATGGAATACTGTACGGCTGAGAAATGTACCGCAGACTGTGATGAACGGGCACGCGGTCCGCCACACGGTAGCCCGGGGGTCACGGCTTGTGATCCACCGCTGCCACCAATATGTGATGAAACGGTGCACTCACACGACGGCTGCTGCCGTCCGACCCGGTATAAACTGCAGGGATTTATAATTATCCCACTTCCACTAAGGAACTTGCAGCTCTTTGGCACCCCCCTTACCTCAGGTCAGTCAGGGAACTGCACCTAGGATAATTGGTCGCCAGACGGGTCACTTGGATGTGTGCTGGCTATTGGGCACGCTGCAGTGAGGGAATTATAATTACTCCTGGCTGCAGCCAGGCAGTACCCTTATAAACCCCGCTCCGTCACTGCCAGCGTCACCCAATAGATTAACACTTTACACCCTTCCTTTTAGCTGCCACCAGCTACGGCTTTTGATGAACAATTTATCAAGAGGGTCCGTAGCAACCCCAAAACAGTAGCGTAGTGCTTCAAGCACGTGCAAATTCGTTTATAGAGCAGGAGAAACAAACTAATAAATTTATAGGTTTATTCTTGAAAAAACAGGCAGTGCTTATATAATATAAAAAGATGTAACAAACTGAGACAATATAGTTATATACAGATGCAGTTATAAAATAAAATGGATTAAGAATGAAAGATAACTCACATGATAGTTACCGGCAAGGACAAGCCAGGCTGGGGGAAGGAGCCACACGTCATAGTTCATTGGTAGATCTCTTACTCAGGACATCCTAGCAGAAAGTAAGTTGCCTAAGGAACTTCACTGCAAGACTTATGCATGTCAGCTTCTGACCTCACAAAAAGGGCTGGTCCTCTGGCCACCTCCCTGGCTGCAAAGCTATGGTTTGAGCTCTGCAATATCATAAGGTTATAACTCGTCCTGTGAACCTAGCAGAATAACGGCAGACCTATCAATGATCTCACTCCAAACTGACGGTTCCAATGAGCCCACACTTGGGTGGGCTAGTACATGGGGCACCCGAGAATTCCATTTCTGGGTTCTGTTGGAGTTACGGGTTTACCAGTACCACGGGAACGATGCCCGTCGGCGCATGGTTCAACACAGTAACTTTCGTGTTTCTAGCGAATGCTCCCACCGTGTTATTAACCAAAAAAGAATGAATTCTCCAAAATGGCTGCTATAGGAAGAAAGCACGTGTGCAGACAATGCAGGACCCCTGCGGTGAAGCGGGAAAACTTCCAGCACTGGCAGCTCACATTACACTGCCTGAGTGCAGGCTGGGGTTGGGAGAAGTATGAGAGCTGCAGAGAGAAGGAGGGCTTTCAGCAGTACAAAAAGAGAGATGAGGACAGCAATTCCAGCACAGCACTCATCACACTCCCCCCCTTAGAGGGCGCTACGGAGGCATGACCTGTCGGTAATCCGACATGCGCACCTCAGCGGGTTCGCCACGTCGTGATAACCCATCAGCATTCCATGATCACTGCCTTTCTTGTGTTGTACGGCAAAATCATACTGCTGCAGGGCAAAGCTCCAGCGTAGCAACCTACCATTGGTTCCGGACACTGTGTGCAGCCAGCTCAGAGGGTTGTGGTCGGTGACCACCTTGAAGGTGCGCCCGTACAGGTAGGGCTGCAAACGTTGCAGTGCCCAGACCATGGCCAGGCACTCCTTCTCGATGGTGGAGTATGCCACTTCCCTTGGCAGAAGTTTCGGCTCAGGTACAACACGGGGTGCTCCTGGTCCCCCGAATCAACCTGGCTGAGTACAGCACCGAGGCCAAATTCGCTGGCGTCAGTCTGTACCAGGAATGGCCGACTGCTGTCGACGGCTTTCAACACTGGAGAGCTGCACAGGGCTGTTTTCAAAGCTCGGAATGCCGCCTCACAGCCATCTGTCCAGTTGACTGTTTGGGGTAGACCGCCCTTGGTGAGGTCCGTCAAGGGTTTTGCAATGGCGCTATAGTTCGGTACGAAACGCCTATAGTACCCTGCAGTGCCAGGAAGGACTTCACCTGCTTTTTGGTCCTGGGGGTGGGCCAGGACACGATCGCGTCCACTTTCTCGGGCTCTGGAACTCATGGAACCCCCGCCTACCCGGTGCCCCAGGTTAGTGGACCTCCCTCATGCCCATCTGGCATTTTCCCGGCTTGATGGTCAGACCTGCCTGGTGAATACGCTTGAGCACCTCCTGGAGATGCTGAAGGTGTTCCTCCCAGGTGGAACTGAAGACGGCAATGTCGTCCAGGTACGCCACAGCGTACTCCTCCAGTCCCTGAAGCAGGTGGTTGACCATCCGCTGGAAAGTGGCAGGGGCATTCTTCATGCCGAAAGGCATGACCGTGGACTCGTACAGTCCAAAAGGGGTGATAAAGGCAGATTTCTCCTGCGCCGCAGGGCTCAGGGGAATCTGCCAGTATCCCCGGCTCAGATCCATGATGGATATGTACTTGGCATTCGCCAACCGCTCCAGCAGATCCTCGATGCGTGGCATTGGGTGCGCATCAGAGGTAGTGAGGGCGTTGAGCACCCTGTAGTCCACGCAGAACCGGGTGGTCCGATCCTTTTTTGGCACGAGAACTACAGGTGAGGCCCACGCGCTTTTGGACTGCTGGATCACCCCCAGCTGCAACATCTCATGGATCTCCAGGCGCATAATCTGCTGCACTTCTCAGAGATCCGATAAGGTGTCCGCCGTAACGGGGCGTGATTCCCGGTGTCCACCTCGTGGACTGCCAACTTGGTCCTTCCGGGTCGGTTAGTGAACACGGCCCGAAAGGATTCCAGAGTGGTCAGCAACTGCAACCGCTGGGAGGCTGTTAGCGAGGCATTTACCTCCATATCCTCAATGGACCCACTGGCATTAGCTTGGGCCAGCATGTCTAGGAGGGGATCCTCTTACCCGTCCTCGGGCAGATTGCAGACCGGTTAGGACGCAGGCTTCACGTTCGTGATGGGCCTTCATCATGTTGACGTGACAGGCCTTGCGCCTACCCCGAGTGTGGTCATGCGTGACCACGTAGGTGGCTGGGTTGAGCTGTTGGTGCACGACGTACGGGCCTTCCCAGGCTGCCTGAAGCTTATCCTTTGGTACAGGGACCAGCACCCACACCTTTTGACCCACCTGTAGGTCCGCTCCCGGGCGTTCTGGTCGTACCAGTGCTTCTGGTCAGCCTGAGCCTGCGTCATGTTGTCATGCACCAACTGCGTCAAGGTCTGCATCTTGTCGCGGAAGCGCATGACATAATCCACGATGGACACTTCTGTGGGGTTTGGCTCATCTTCCCAGGATTCTCTTATCAACCCAAGGGGTCCCCGGACTCGCCTACCATACAGGAGCTCGAAGGGGGAGAACCCCGTCGAAGCCTGCGGGACTTCTCTGTAGGCAAATAGCAGGTGTGGGAGGTACCGCTCCCAATCGCGTCCCTGGGTCTCAACCAGCATGCGGAGCATCTGTTTGAGGGTACCGTTAAAGCGCTCACACAAACCATTGGTCTGTGGGTGATACGCACTCGATACCATACGCGTCACCTGCATTTTGCTGCAGAGAGCCTTCATTAGGCGAGACATAAATTGGGTCCCTTGATCGGTAAGCATCTCCCTGGGAAATCCTACCCGTCACCAGTGCATCCGCCACCTTATCTGCCCTAGTTGAGGACAGAGCTACTGCCTCCGGGTACCGGGTAGCGTAGTCTACCACAGTCAGGATGTATTGCTTTCCAGAGCTGCTGGGGACGGCCAGCGGGCCACAATGTCCACCGCGATCCTCTGGAAAGGCTCCTCTATCACTGGCAACGGGATAAGGGGAGCCTTAAGAGCAGGCCCCGCATTCCCCACTCTTTGACAGGTGATACAGGAGCGGCAGTAGTTAGTCACATCTGTCCCCATCTTGGGCCAATAGAAGTGTTGAGACAGCCGTGCCTTAGTTTTGCTAATCCCCAAGTGTCCAGCAAGTGGAATCTCATGGGCAATCCTCAACAACTCACCTCGGAACTGGTGCGGGACGACCAGCTGTTTTTCCCTCAACCACTCCTTTTGGGAACCTCCGGGTACTGTCTCCCGGTACAACCTTCCTCGTTCCCAGAACACCCTCTCCTTATCAGTCACGGAGGTGGGCGTCTCGGCGAGGTGCCTCAAGTTCCCCAGGCTCGCATCTGAGTGCAGAGCGGCCTGGAACTCCTGGCTGGAGGCAGCCAGAAGTGACGTCAGGGTTCCTTCCTCACTGGGACCCTCTGGGACTGGCTCTGGGTCCACCTCTGGTTCAGTCTCTCCTGTAGCGGAGGAGGGTCCAGATGGCAGGGCGCTACCTGCGATCGGGCACTCTGACTGCGGGTGACAGCAGCTACATATGCAGTCTCCCCGGGGATTTCTATAGACCCATCAGCCTGCGCTGCTATGGGCTCTACCTCCCCATCCACCCCCAACACTTCAGGAGCAGTGCTACTTATGGGCCAGTTACCTTCCTCGGTGGCATGGTCAGTGTCATGGCGTCACCTTCCTCCCGGTTCCCATGCACCTCCCCATTTCCTTGAGCACTGTCGCTTGCTCCTGCTAGGGGTTCCTCAGCCGTCTCACTCCGCAGAGCGACGGGACTGAACGCTCCTGTACCTGTGGACACATCTACCACTTCAGAGAAGGGTTAACAGATTCAGATGGCACAGATACATCACTATCAACATCAGTCTAGGGAAGAAAGTTTATCAGTTGCATCATCACTTCGCAAAGCATTAGCAGGTAACACAATCAGTTTCCCATCATCATCAACATCAACATCATGGTTAACGTTAACCTTATCATCAGATTGGGAAGGGGTGTCAGGGACATAGTACGCCACCATCCTCCCCAGATCAGTCCCCAATAAAACATCAGTGGGCAGGTTTTCGGACACCCCCACTTCCTTCACCCCGCTCCCGGTACCCCAGTCAATGAAAACTCGGGCTATCGGCAAGGGGTAGTGGATGCCCCCAATCCCTGTGACAGTTAAGGTTTTCCCCGGAATCAACTCTTCAGGGGCCGCCAGTTCGGGTCAGATGAGGGTTCGTTCAGCCCCGGTGTCCTTGAGGCCTGTAGCAAGACGGGCCCCCACGCGGACGGGCCTGCACGTTGTCATCAACCCTCCCCACCACACCACCCACCAAAAGAACAGAGGCGTTGGGCCCGGAGCCTTGGCTGGGGGGTTCTTCTGCCTCTCCGGAAAGGTGGCGCTGATGTGTCCAGTCCTTTTGCAGGAGAAACACTGGCGGGGTCTGATGTAGGCCGGGCGCTGGCAAAGGGGATAGTGCCTCCAGAGGGACGACTGGCAGGGGCACTGGGGTTGGTTGCAGGCTTACCCCTCCCCAGCGGGTGGCGACGGGCTTCCGCCCCTCGGGTTTCCGGTTGGCCTCATAGCTGTCAGCGATCCGGGCTGTTGTGACCGCGTTCCTGGTTCTCGGTCCAGGATGAACTGTCGGACCTCAGCTGGGACAGATGCAGGAACTGGTCTTTGATCATCAGGTCTTTCAGCTCCTCATAGGTGTCAACTGACAGTCCATGGATCCACTGGTCAAAGTGGTTCCTGAGTCCTTGCACCACATCGCTATAACTGTCGTGTGGGCCACGTTGGAGGTTCCGGAACTTCTTTCGGTATAACCTCAGGGGTTAGCTGGTACTTGGCAATCAGGGCCTGCTTGATGGCCTCATAGTCACTGTCTTGATCTGGTGCGAGGGAAGCGAACGCCTCCAAGCTTTGCCCTTCAGCCCGGGGGTCAAGTACCTGGCCCATTGGTCGGCAGGCAGCGGTACTGTCTGCAGACTTTCTCAAAGGCCCGCAGAAAAGTGTCCAAGTCTCCTTCCTTTTCCAGCACGGGAAAGTGCTCGGCCGGGGCTTGGGACTCTGAGAGCTGCTGGGTGTACCGCTCTGGGCTGTGTAGGGCATTGCCCTTGTCTGAGCAGCTCCAGTTCATGGGCTCTCTGAGCTTCCCGCTCGGCTCTCTCAGCTCCCGCTCGGCCTCTCGTGGGCTTGGCGCTCGGCTCTCTCAGCCTCTCGCTGTTTGGCCTCTCGCTGGTCGGCTCTCTCTTGAGCTTGCTGGATCAGCCTCAGGCGTTCTTCCCGGTTGTCAGCGGTGAGTCCCCCCAGGGCCGCCTGCAGGTAAGGGTCCACCTCTCTCTGGGTGTAAGCAGTCAGGGGTTGGGCTCTGCTCCTGCGGCACCACCTTGGCTTGGGCCGGCTCCTGCGCCCGCCACGCTCCGATGCTCGCCCAGCTCCTTCAGGGCCTGGACCAGTCGGGCTTTGGTTTGGTTCTTGTGATCAAGGCCGTGGTACAGCAGATTCCCACAAGAGTGTCCCTGTTCTGCTTTTCGAACCAACTTGCTCCTCTTGTAGCCATGGTTGCCAAATAAAAGATAGGATAGAAAAACAAAGAGAAGGGAGGGGTAACCGCAAGTACACAATTGTCTCAGGACTAATAAACACTGAGTCTGTTCTCCAAAACTTTAGCTGCAGGGTCGCTGAAGACCGTGCAAGTTTTTTAGTGAAGGGAATGATTGCTCAAACCAGATCACTAATGCTCTATAATCCCACCGCTGTGCCACCAATATGTGATGAACGGGCACGCGGTCCGCCACACGGTAGCCCGGGGGTCATGGCTTGTGATCCCACCGCTGCCACCAATATGTGATGAAACGGTGCACACACACGACGGCTGCTGCCGTCCGACCCGGTAAACTGCAGGGATTTATAATTATCCCACTTCCACTTAGGAACTTGCAGCTCTCTGGCGCCCCCTTACCCTCAGGTCAGTCAGGGAACTGCACCTAGGATAATTGGTCGCCAGACGGGTCACTTGGATGTGTGCTGGCTATTGGGCACGCTGCAGTGAGGGAATTATAATTACTCCTGGCTGCAGCCCGGCAGTACCCTTATAAACCCCGCTCCGTCACTGCCAGCGTCACCCAATAGATTAACACTTTACACCCCTTCCTTTTAGCTGCCACCAGCTACGGCTTTTGATGAACAATTTATCAAGAGGGTCCGTAGCAACCCCAAAACAGTAGCGTAAATGCTTCAGGCACGTGCAAATTCGTTTATAGAGCAGGAGAAACAAACTAATAAATTTATAGGTTTATTCCTTGAAAAAACAGGCAGTGCTTATATAATATAAAAAGATGTAACAAACTGAGACAATATAGTTATATACAGATGCAGTTATAAAATAAAATGGGATTAAGAATGAAAGATAACTCACATGATAGTTACCGGCAAGACAAGCCAGGCTGGGGGAAGGAGCCACACGTCATAGTTCATTGGTAGATCTCTTACTCAGGACATCCTAGCAGAAAGTAAGTTTTCTAAGGAACTTCACTGCAAGACTTATGCATGTCAGCTTCTGACCTCACAAAAAGGGCTGGTCCTCTGGCCACCTCCCTGGCTGCAAGCTATGGTTTGAGCTCTGCAATATCATAAGGTTCATAACTCGTCCTGTGAACCTAGCAGAATAACGGCAGACCTATCAATGATCTCACTCCAAACTGACGGTTCCAATGAGCCCACACTTGGGTGGGCTAGTACATGGGGACCCGAGAATTCTATTTCTCGGGTTCTGTTTGGAGTTACGGTTTACCAGTACCACGGGAACGATGCCGTCGGCGCATGGTTCAACACAGTAACTTTCGTGTTTCTAGCGAATGCTCCCACCGTGTTGTTAACCAAAAAAGAATGAATTCTCCAAATGGCTGCTATAGGAAGAAAGCACTGTGCGACAATGCAGGACCCTGCGGTGAAGCGGGAAAACTTCAGCACTGGCAGCTCACATTACACTGCCTAGTGCAGGCTGGGGGTTGGGAGGGGGTTGATAGTGCAGAGAGAAGGAGGCTTTTGCATACAAAAAAGGTTTGGGCAGAAAGCCCCTCAAAACGTATGGCGGAAATTTTAAACCCACAAGACCATGGGTTACTTAGGGCGGAATGCCCCCAAGATATGGTACAAAAGGGGCTGGAAAAATGTCCCCGCCATTGGGAATATTATGGCTGAGAAATTACCCCTCCGGGGTACTGATTAAATTTACCCCAGCGGGAATACGTATCTAAAAGTACCCCCAAAAAGGGAAACGTTGGTGAGAAAAGCCCCCCAAATAATATGTTTTCGAAAAAACCCCAGTCTTTATATAAAATGCTAGAATTTAAATCAGGAATACTGATGTGAGAAATTTACCCCAGCCCCAGGGGAAACGTATGCTGGTGTCCCAACCAGGAAATTTAAAGAACCCTAACTAACACAAAATGCCGCCCCCCCTGTAAAGGGATTTAAATTTAGGAAAACCCCTGGAATACTTTGGCGCTTTACCCATCATGGAATGATTTGGGAAATGCCCCCAAAACCATGGATTTTCTGGCTTTTGGGAAAAAAACGGGAAATTTTTTAATTCCCCGGGGACCGGGAATAATTTCTAAAATTTAAAAGCCTTTTTTGGGGGAAAAGACCCCAAAAAACTTAATCTTTTAATCCACAGGGGGTTTTTGTACGAAAATTTCCAAAAAAGGGTCGTTTGCAAAACCCCCAAAAACGTAGGGGAAAGTCCCAGCCGGAAACGAGTTTAGAAGCAGAAAATAATATTTTGGGGTTACCCAGAAATGGAATACAATCGAAAAATGCCCAACGGGAATACGTATGCTGAAAAAAAAAAAGGAAAAAAGTTAGGTTGAGAAAATACCCAGCCAGGCTGGGGGAAGCCCCCAACCCAGGGGTTATTTAGCTAAAATGCCCCCCAACGGAAAAAGGTAAAAGGCCCCAAACTGCAAATTTAGGGGAGGGAAAGTACCCAAAAAATTTTCGGGAAACCCCCCGAAAATTAATTTGGGTAAAAAAACCCCCCAAAGGAAACTTTTAAAAAATTTACCCCCACAATGATTTATTAAAAAATTCCCCAGACTTGGGTGGCTAGAAAGGGGCCCGAAATATTTTTGGCTGGAAAGTACCAGACCAGGAAACGGGGGCTGGGATTTTTAAAACAGGAATTGTTTGGAAAATGTCCCAACCGGGAAAAAAAAAAAGAAATTGAAATTCCCAATCTGAATAGAAGGCAGTGTAACCCAACAGGAAAATTTTTGGTGAGAAAAACCAACCAGAAACTGAGTAAAATTACCGCAGGAATCTGTTGGGTGAAAGTCCCCCAGATCAGGAAAATGGCGGGGGGCCCCAGATCAAAAGATTAAAGAAAAACAACCCTAAATATGTATGGCTGAGAAAGTACCCCAGCCCAGGGGAATACTGTAGGGCAGAAAAAATTGTACCCCAACCCCATGGAATCTGTATGGCTGAGAATGACCTCCCCAGAAATTAGGGCTGGGGTGTACCCAGATAGGAAATACGTAGGCGGAAATGTACCCAGCCCAGGGATCGTTGGCTGGGGGAAGTACCAGACTGGAAACTGATGGCAGGAATGACCCCAACATGGAAATTAGGGTAGAAATCCCCCAACAGGAAACTGTATGGCTGAGAATTTACCCCAGACAGGGAAACTATTGGCTAAAAAAAAGTACCCAACCCCCTGGAATACTGTATGGCTGAGGAAATTCCCCCAACCAGGAGCACTGTATGTGGGGAATGTAGCCTAGCCATAGACAATGAATATTATGTGGGAATGTCCCCAGATCATGAATACTGTAGGGCTGAAAATGTCCCGAGCCCAAAGGAATACTGAAAGGCTGAGAAATGTACCCCGACCATAAAATACTGATTGGACTGGGAAATTTTAGCCCAAAAATAAATACGTAGGGCTGGGGAATGAGCCCAATCAGGGGAAATGTTGCGAGAAATGTCCCCAGACAAGGAAAATACGTATTGTAGAAGTCCCCAAACCCAGGGAAATACTGTAGGATGAGAAAAGTCCCCAACCCAGGATACGTATTCAGGGGAGTCCCCCAATCATGGATACTATATGGCTGAGAATGTCCCCCGATCATGGAATCTGAGGCTGAAAAAGGGGACCCCAGACCAGGGAAACTGTAGGTGAAAAAAGTACCCGACCATGGAGCACTGTATGGCGAGAATGTAGCCTACCCTAACAAGGGAATACTGTAGGTGAGGAATTACCCCAATCTGGAATACGTAGCTGAGAAATGTCCCGCGCCCATGGAAACTTTTGGCTGAAAATTCCCCAGACCATGGAATACTGTTGACTGAGGAAGCCCCAACAAAGGAATACTGTATGGTGAGAATGTAGCCCAGTCAGGGAAAAAGTATGGAGAAATGCCCCAGACATGGAATACTGTATTGTGAGAAATGTACCCCAACCATGGAAAACGTAGGGAGGAAAAGCCCCGACCAGGAATATGTATTCAAGGAAGCCCCAAATCATGGGAACATAGGTGAGAAATGACCCCAAATTCAGGAAAACTGTATGGCTGAGAAAGGGACCCCCAGACAAAAAAACTGAATGGTGAAAATGCCCCCCTGGAAACAGGGGGAAAGGACCCCGCTGAAAGGGGAAAATTCCCCCAGAAAAACCTTTGGCGGGGTTCCCAACATTAAACTTTGAGTGAGGCTGGGTTGGTGAAAAAAGTCCCCCAGCGGGAAATTTGCTGGGTTTAAAGCTTTTGGGGTGGGTTTTCAGCATACAAAAAAAAAAAAGTTTTGAGGTAAAAATCCCCAGCCCCAAAAACGTATGGCTGGGGAATGTCCCCCAACCAGGGAAATACTGTAGGGCTGAGAAATGTCCCCAGATAGGGAATACTGTATGGCTGAAAAAAATGTACCCCAGCCAGGGATATTATGGCTGAAAAATGTACCCCAAATGGAATAGTTGGCTGGGAATGTACCACAGACCGGAAAAATGTTTGGCTAAAAAAAAGTACCCCGACCTGGAATACTTAGGCGAAAATTGTACCCCAGACAGGAAATACTTATGGTGAAAATTTTCCCCGACCGGAACATGTGGCTGAGAAAAGTACCAGACCATGAATATGTTGGCTGAAAAAGTACCCCAGACTGGAAACTGTATGGTTTGAAAGTACCCCAATCAGGGAAATACTTTGGTGGGAAATTACCCCAGACCTTAATAGAGGGTGAAAAGTACCCAGCCCATAAATACTGTATGGCGAAAAAAGTACCCAAAAAGGAAAATCTGTATCTGAGAAATGCCCCCAGACATAATACGTATGACTGAAAAAATGTACCCCAGAAAATAGAAACGTAGGCTGGGGAATGTAGCCCCAATCAGGGAAAAACGTATGGGGGAAAAATGTCCCCCGACATGGAATACTGTATGGTGAAAAAGTACCCCAAACAGGGAATACTGTAGGGGGAGAACCCCCGACCAGGAAACGTATGGCGAGAAATGTACCCCAGAATCA
>JARQOD010000001.1:1513559-1604700 GCA_033576555.1 Oophaga sylvatica | reverse complement strand
AAGTATTCTGACATGTTGACCCTGTAAGGACATAAGGAACCATTTTATTGCCAGCTCCACTGCCAACAACTTTCAGGTTAGATGAACCAGCCTGCTCACTCCTTGTCCACCTTCCTTAGACCCACACCTCCCTCAAATTGGCCCCCAACCCATGGGACTGGCATCTGTAGTGACAATACAGGAGATATGGTTTACCCAGGGAACCCCTCTGGACAAGTTTGATAAATTTAACCATCAAAGAAGGGACTGTATCGTACAGACGCACAGAGCTCACATCCAGCCTATATTACTGGGAGAGACGCACAGAGCTCACATTCAGCCTATATTACCGGGAGAGACGCACAGAGCTCACATCCAGCCTATATTACTGGGAGAGACACACAGACCTCACATCCAGCCTATATTACTGGGAGACACACAGAGCTCACATCCAGCCTATATTACCGGGAGAGACGCGCAGACCTCACATCCAGCCTATATTACTGGGAGAGACACCAGACCTCACATCCAGCCTATATTACTGGGAGAGACGCGCAGACCTCACATCCAGCCTATATTACTGGGAGAGACACACAGACCTCACATCCAGCCTATATTACTGGGAGAGACACGCAGACCTCACATCCAGCCTATATTACTGGGAGAGATACACAGAGCTCACATCCAGCCTATATTACTGGGAGAGACACAGACTCACATCCAGCCTATATTACTGGGAGAGACACACAGACCTCACATCCAGCCTATATTACTGGGAGAACACAGACCTCACATCCAGCCTATATTACTGGGAGAGACACCAGACCTCACATCCAGCCTATATTACTGGGAGAGACACACAGACTCACATCCAGCCTATATTACTGGGAGAACACACAGACCTCACATCCAGCCTATATTACTGGAGAGACACACAGACTCACATCCAGCCTTATTACTGGGAGAGACACACAGACTCACATCCAGCCTATATTACTGGGAGAGACACACAGACCTCACATCCAGCCTATATTACTGGGAGAGACACAGACCTCACATCCAGCCTATATTACTGGGAGAGACACAGACTCACATCCAGCCTATATTACTGGGAGAGACACACAGACTCACATCCAGCCTATATTACTGGGAGAGACACACAGACTCACATCCAGCCTATATTACTGGGAGAGACACACAGACCTCACATCCAGCCTATATTACTGGGAGAGACACACAGACTCACATCCAGCCTATATTACTGGGGAGACACACAGACCTCACATCCAGCCTTATTACTGGGAGAGACACAAGACCTCACATCCAGCCTTATTACTGGGAGAGACCACAGACCTCACATCCAGCCTATATTACTGGGGAGAGACACAGACCTCACATCCAGCCTTATTACTGGAGAGACACACAGACCTCACATCAGCCTATATTACTGGAGAGAGACACACAGACCTCACATCCAGCCTATATTACTGGGAGAGACACACAGACCTCACATCCAGCCTATATTACTGGAGAGACACACAGACCTCACATCCAGCCTATATTACTGGAGAGACACACAGACCTCACATCCAGCCTATATTACTGGGAGAGACACACAGACTCACATCCAGCCTATATTACTGGGAGACACAGACCTCAATCCAGCCTATATTACTGGGAGAGACACAGACTCACATCAGCCTATATTACTGGGAGAGACACACAGACCTCACATCCAGCCTATATTACTGGGAGAGACACACAGACCTCACATCCAGCCTATATTACTGGGAGAGACACAGACCTCACATCCAGCCTATATTACTGGGAGACACACAGACCTCACATCCAGCCTTATTACTGGGAGAGACACAGACCTCACATCCAGCCTATATTACTGGGAGAGCACAAGACTCACATCCAGCCTATATTACTGGGAGAGACACACAGACCTCACATCAGCCTATATTACTGGAGAGACACACAGACCTCACATCCAGCCTATATTACTGGGAGACAACAGACCTCACATCCAGCCTTATTACTGGGAGACACACAGACCTCACATCAGCCTATATTACTGGGAGAAACACACAGACTCACATCAGTATATTATGGGAGAACACACAGACCTCACATCCAGCCTATATTACTGGGAGAGACACACAGACTCACATCCAGCTATATTACTGGAGAGACACAGACCTCAACCAGCCTATATTACTGAGGAGACACACAGACCTCATATCCAGCCTATATTATGGGGAGACACAAGACTCCATCAGCCATATTACTGGGAGAGAACACTGAGCTCACATCAGCCTATATTACTGGGAGGACACACAGACCTCACATCCAGCTATATTACTGGGAGAGACACACAGACCTCACATCCAGCCTATATTACTGGAGAGACACACGACATCACATCAGCCATATTACTGGAAGACACACAGACTCATCCAGCTATATTACTGGGAGAGACACACAGACTCACATCCAGCCTATATTACTGGGAGAGACACAGACCTCACATCCAGCCTATATTACTGGGAGAGACCACAGACCTCACATCCAGCCTCTATTACTGGGAGACACACAGACCTCACATCCAGCTATATTACTGGGAAGACACACAGACTCACTCCAGCCTATATTACTGGGAGACACACAGACTCACATCCAGCCTATATTACTGGGAGAACCACAGACCTCACATCCAGCCTATATTACTGGAGAGACACCAGACCTCACATCCAGCCTATATTACTGGGAGAGACACACAGACCTCACATCCAGCCTATATTACTGGAGAGACACAGACCTCACATCCAGCCATATTACTGGGAGAGACACAGACTCACATCCAGCCTATATTACTGGGAGAACACAGACCTCACATCCAGCCTATATTACTGGAGAGACACACAGACCTCACATCCAGCCTATATTACTGGGAGAGACACACAGACCTCACATCCAGCCTTATTACTGGAGAGACACACAGACCTCATCAGCCTTATTACTGGGAGAGACACACAGACCTCACATCCAGCTTATTACTGGGAGAGACACAGACCTCACATCCAGCCTATATTACTGGGAGACACACAGACTCACATCCAGCTATATTACTGGGAGAACACAGACTCACATCCAGCCTATATTACTGGAGAGACACACAGACCTCACATCCAGCCTTATTACTGGGAGAGACACACAGACCTCAATCCAGCTATATTATGGGAGAGACACAGACCTCACATCCAGCCTATATTACTGGGAGAGGACACACAGACCCCACATCCAGCCTATATTACTGGGAGAGACCACAGACTCACATCCAGCCTATATTACGAGAGACACCAGACTCACATCCAGCCTATTACTGAGAGAGACACAAGACTCTACATTCAGTTGTATTTGGAGAACAAAGACTCTTAATCAGCATATTACTGGAGAGAACAAGACTCAACATCCAGCCTCATATTCTGGAGAGAACAATACAACCTCACATCCAGCCTTATTACTGGAGAACACAGACCTTCACATCCAGCATATTACATGGAGAGAACACAGACTCACATCAGCCTATTACTGGAGAGAACACAACCTCACATTCTGCCTTATTTACTGGACAGACACACCAGACACTCACATCCAGCTATATTACTGGGAGAGACACACAGACCTCACATCCAGCCTATATTACTGGGAGACACACAGACCTCACATCCAGCCTATATTACTGGGAGAGACACACAGACTCACATCCAGCCTATATTACTGGGAGAGACCACAGACTCACATCCAGCCTATATTACTGGGAGAGACCACAGACTCACATCAGCTATATTACTGGACACAGACCTCACCTCCAGCCTATATTTCTTGGAGACACATCAAAAAAACTGACTGGCACATCCAAACATAGATCCAATGTGAACAGGTGCTAAAACCTAGAGTCACCAACTCATACATATTTAAGAAAAAAAAAAAAAAAAAAAGGTAGCACACTGTAGCGCTATAGCTTGCAGACACAAAATATGAAAATATGAAAAATGAATTGCATCACTGCCTTAGAAATATGAAAAATTGAGAAGTCTTAGTGCATAAAAAGGCCAATTTATGTGTACCTGGGAGCCACGTTAATGCTCTTCTCGTATCCCAGGTCCTAACTATGCCAACTTTTGGCACAGTTAGGACCTGGGATACGAGAAGAGCATTAACGTGGCTCCCAGGCACACATAAATTGGCCTTTTTATGCGCTAAGACTTCTCAATTTTTCATATTTCTAAGGCACCTGGGACCTGGGATACGAGAAGAGCATTAACGTGGCTCCCAGGTACACATAAATTGGCTTTTTTATGCGCTAAGACTTCTCAATTTTTCATATTTCTAAGGCAGTGATGCAATTCATTTTTCATATTTTCATATTTTGTGTTCGCAAGCTATAGCGCTACAGTGTGCTACCTTTTTTATATTACTGGAAGAGACACACAGACCTCACATCCAGTCTATATTACTGGGAGAGACACACAGAGCTCACATCCAGCCTATATTACTGGGAGACACACAGAGCTCACATCCAGCCATTATTACTGGGAGAGACACACAGACCTCACATCCAGCCTATATTACTGGGGAGACACACAGACCTCACATCCAGCCTTTATTACTGGAGGAACACACAGACCTCACATCCAGCCTATATTACTGGGAGAGACACACAGACCTCACATCCAGCCTATATTACTGGAGGAACACACAGACCTCACATCCAGCCTATATTACTGGGAGAGATACACAGACCTCACACCAAGCCTTTATTACTGGGAGAGAAAAAGATCACACATCCAACCTATATTACTGTGAGAGTCACACAGCCCTCACATCCAGCCTATATTACTGGGGAGACACACAGACCTCACATCTAGCCTGTATTACTGGGGAGACACACAGACATCACATCCAGCCTATATTACTATAAGACACACAGACCTCACATCTAGCCTATATTACTGGGGGAGACACACAGAGCTCACATCCAGCCTATATTACTGGGAGAGACACACAGACCTCACATCCAGCCTATATTACTGTGAAAGACACACAGACCTCACATCCAGCCAATATTACTGGGAGAGACACACAGACCTCACATCCAGCCTATATTACTGGGAGAGGCACACAGATCTCACATCCAGCCTATATTACTGTGAGAGACACACAGACCTCACATCCAGCCTATATTACTGGGGAGACACACAGAGGTCACATCCAGCCTATATTACTGGGGGAGACATACAGACCTCACATCCAGCCTATATTACTGGGAGAGACACACAGACCTCACATCAGCATATATTACTGGGAGAGACATCACAGACCTCACATCCAGCCAATATTACTGGGAGAGACACACAGACCTCACATCCAGCTTAAAATTACTGGGAGAGACACACAGACCTCACATCCAGCTATATTACTGGGAGAGGCACACAGATCTCACATCCAGCCTATATTACTGTGAGAGACACACAGACCTCACATCCAGCTTATATTACTGGGAGAGACACACAGACCTCACATCCAGCTTATATTACTGGGAGAGGCACACAGATCTCACATCCAGCCTATATTACTGTGAGAGACACACAGACCTCACATCCAGCCTATATTACTGGGGAGACACACAGACGTCACATCTAGCCTATATTACTGTGAGACAGACACACAGACCTCACATCCAGCCTATATTACGGAGAGACACACAGACCTCACATCCAGCCTATATTACTGGGAGAGGCACACAGACCTCACATCCAGCCTATATTACTGTGAGGGACACACAGACATCACATCCAGCCTATATTACTGGGAGAGACACTCAGACCACACATTCAGTCTATATTACTGGAGAGACACACAGACCTCACATCCAGCCTATCTTACTGGAAGACACAGAGACCTCACATCCAGCCTATATTAATGGGAGAGACACACAGACCTCACATCCAGCCTATATTATGGGAGAGACAACAGACCTCACATCCAGCCTATATTACTGGGAGAGACACACAGACCTCACATCCAGCCTATATTACTGTGAGAGACACACAGACCTCACATCCAGCCTATATTACTGGGAGAGACACACAGACCTCACATCCAGCCTATATTACTGGGAGAGACACACAGACCTCACATCCAGCCTATATTACTGGGAGAGACACACAGACCTCACACCTAGCCTATATTACTGGGGGAGACACACAGACCTCACATCCAGCTTATATTACTGGGAGAGACACACAGACCTCACATCCAGCATGTATTACTCGGAGATACACACAGAGTTCACATCCAGCCTGTATTACTGGGAGAGACACACCGACCTCATAGCCAGCCTATATTACTGGGAGAGACATACAGACCTCACATCCAGCCTATATTACTGGGAGAGACACACAGACCTCACCTCCAGCCTATATTTCTTGGAGACACATCAAAAAAACTGACTGGCACATCCAAACATAGATCCAATGTGAACAGGTGCTAAAACCTAGAGTCACCAACTCATACATATTTAAAAAAAAAAAAAAAAAAAAAAAGGTAGCACACTGTAGCGCTATAGCTTGCGGACACAAAATATGAAAATATGAAAAATGAATTGCATCACTGCCTTAGAAATATGAAAAATTGAGAAGTCTTAGCGCATAAAAAGGCCAATTTATGTGTACCTGGGAGCCACGTTAATGCTCTTCTCGTATCCCAGGTCCTAACTATGCCAACTTTTGGCATAGTTAGGACCTGGGATACGAGAAGAGCATTAACGTGGCTCCCAGGCACACATAAATTGGCCTTTTTATGCGCTAAGACTTCTCAATTTTTCATATTTCTAAGGCACCTGGGACCTGGGATACGAGAAGAGCATTAACGTGGCTCCCAGGTACACATAAATTGGCTTTTTTATGCGCTAAGACTTCTCAATTTTTCATATTTCTAAGGCAGTGATGCAATTCATTTTTCATATTTTCATATTTTGTGTCCGCAAGCTATAGCGCTACAGTGTGCTACCTTTTTTATATTACTGGAAGAGACACACAGACCTCACATCCAGCCTATATTACTGGGAGAGACACACAGACCTCACATCCATCCTATATTACTGGGAGAGACACACAGACCTCACATCCAGTCTATATTACTGGGAGAGACACACAGAGCTCACATCCAGCCTATATTAGTGGGAGACACACAGAGCTCACATCCAGCCTATATTACTGGGAGAGACACACAGACCTCACATCCAGCCTATATTACTGGGGGAGACACACAGACCTCACATCCAGCCTTTATTACTGGAGGAACACACAGACCTCACATCCAGCCTATATTACTGGGAGAGACACACAGACCTCACATCCAGCCTATATTACTGGAGGAACACACAGACCTCACATCCAGCCTATATTACTGGGAGAGATACACAGACCTCACACCAAGCCTTTATTACTGGGAGAGAAAAAGATCACACATCCAGCCTATATTACTGTGAGAGTCACACAGCCCTCACATCCAGCCTATATTACTGGGGAGACACACAGACCTCACATCTAGCCTGTATTACTGGGGAGACACACAGACATCACATCCAGCCTATATTACTATAAGACACACAGACCTCACATCTAGCCTATATTACTGGGGGAGACACACAGAGCTCACATCCAGCCTATATTACTGGGAGAGACACACAGACCTCACATCCAGCCTATATTACTGTGAAAGACACACAGACCTCACATCCAGCCAATATTACTGGGAGAGACACACAGACCTCACATCCAGCCTATATTACTGGGAGAGGCACACAGATCTCACATCCAGCCTATATTACTGTGAGAGACACACAGACCTCACATCCAGCCTATATTACTGGGGAGACACACAGACGTCACATCCAGCCTATATTACTGGGGAGACATACAGACCTCACATCCAGCCTATATTACTGGGAGAGACACACAGACCTCACATCCAGCCAATATTACTGGGAGAGACACACAGACCTCACATCAAGCATATATTACTGGGAGAGACACACAGACCTCACATCCAGCCAATATTACTGGAGAGACACACAGACCTCACATCCAGCTATATTACTGGGAGAGGCTAACAGATCTCAAATCCAGCCTATATTACTGTGAGAGACACACAGACCTCACACCCAGCCTATATTACTGGGAGAGACACACAGACCTCACATCCAGCCTATATTACTGGGAGAGGCACACAGATCTCACATCCAGCCTATATTACTGTGAGAGACACACAGACCTCACATCCAGCCTATATTACTGGGGAGACACACAGACGTCACATCCAGCCTATATTACTGGGGAGACAGACAGACCTCACATCCAGCCAATATTACTGGGAGAGACACACAGACCTCACATCCAGCCTATATTACTGGGAGAGACACACAGACCTCACATCCAGCCTATATTACTGGGAGAGATACACAGACCTCACATCCAGCCAATATTACTGGAGAGACACACAGACCTCACATCAAGCATATATTACTGGGAGAGACACACAGACCTCACATCCAGCCTATATTACTGGGGAGACAGACAGACCTCACATCCAGCCAATATTACTGGGAGAGACACACAGACCTCACATCCAGCCTATATTACTGGGAGAGACACACAGACCTCACATCCAGCCTATATTACTGGGAGAGGCACACAGATCTCACATCCAGCCTATATTACTGTGAGAGACACACAGACCTCACATCCAGCCTATATTTCTGGGGAGACACACAGACCTCATATCCAGCCTATATTACTGGGAGAGACACACAGACCTCACATCCAGCCTATATTACTAGGAGAGACACACAGAGCTCACATCCAGCCTATATTACTGGGAGAGACACATAGACCTCACATCCAGCCAATATTACTGGGAGAGACACACAGATCTTACATCCAGCCTATATTACTGTGAGAGACACACAGACCTCACATCTAGCCTATATTACTGGGGAGACACACAGACCTCACATCAAGCATATATTACTGGGGAGACACACAGACCTCACATCCAGCCTATATTACTGGGAGAGACACACAGACCTAACATCAAGCATATATTACTGGGAAAGACACATAGACCTCAAATCCAGTCAATATTACTGGGAGAGACACACAGACCTCACATCCAGCCTATATTACAGGGAGACACACAGACCTCACATCTAGCCTATATTACTGGGAGAGACACACAGACCTCACATCCAGCCTATATTACTAGGAGAGACACACAGAGCTCACATCCAGCCTATATTACTGGGAGAGACACATAGACCTCACATCCAGCCAATATTACTGGGAGAGACACACATATCTTACATCCAGCCTATATAACTGGGAGAGACACACAGACCTCACATCTAGCCTATATTACTGGGAGAGACACATAGACCTCACATCCAGCCAATATTACTGGGAGAGACACACATATCTTACATCCAGCCTATATAACTGGGAGAGACACACAGACCTCACATCTAGCCTATATTACTGGGGAGACACACAGACCTCACATCAAGCATATATTACTGGGGAGACACACAGACCTCACATCCAGCCTATAATACTGGGAGAGACACAGAGACCTAACATCAAGCATATATTACTGGGAAAGACACATAGACCTCAAATCCAGTCAATATTACTGGGAGAGACACACAGACCTCACATCCAGCCTATATTACAGGGAGACACACAGACCTCACATCTAGCCTATATTACTGGGAGAGACACACAGACCTCACATCCAGCCTATATTACTGGAGAGACACACAGACCTCACATCCAGCCTATATTACTGGGAGAGACACATAGACCTCACATCCAGCCAATATTACTGGGAGAGACACACAGATCTTACTTCCAGCCTATATTACTGTGAGAGACACACAGACCTCACATCTAGCCTATATTACTGGGGGAGACACACAGACCTCACATCAAGCATATATTACTGGGGAGACACACAGACCTCACATCCAGCCTATATTACTGGGAGAGACACACAGACCTAACATCCAGCCTACATTACTGGGAGACACACAGACCTCACATCTAGCCTATATTACTGGGAGAGACACACAGACCTCACATCCAGCCTATACTACTGGGAGAGACACACAGACCTCACACCTAGCCTATATTACTGGGGAGACACACAGACCTCTCATCCAGCTTATATTACTGGGAGAGACACACAGACCTCACATCCAGCCTATATTACTGGAGGGACACACAGACCTCACATCCAGCATGTATTACTCGGAGATACACACAGAGTTCACATCCAGCTATATTACTGGGAGAGACATACAGACCTCACATCCAGCCTATATTACTGGGAGAGACACACAGACCTCACATCCAGTCTATATTACTGGGAAAGACACACAGACCTCACATCCAGCCTATATTACTGGGAGAGACACACAGACCTCACATCCAGCCTATGTTACTGGGAGAGACACACAGACCTCACATCCAGCCTATATTACTGGAGAGACACACAGACCTCTCATCCAGCCTATATTACCGGGAGAGACACACAGACCTCACATCCAGCCTATGTTACTGGGAGAGACACACAGACCTCACATGCAGCCTATATTACTGGGAGAAACACACAGACCTCACATCCAGCCCATATTACTGAGAGAGACACACAGACCTCACATCCAGTCTATATTACTGGGAGACACACAGAGCTCACATCCAGCATATATTACTGGGAAAGACACACAGACCTCACATCCAGTCTATATTACTGGGAGAGACACACAGACCTCACATCCAGCCTTTATTACTGGGAGAGATACACAGACCTCACATCCAGTCTATATTACTGGGAGACACACAGAGCTCACATCCAGCATATATTACTGGGAAAGACACACAGACCTCACATCCAGTCTATATTACTGGGAGAGACACACAGACCTCACATCCAGCCTATATTACTGGTAGAGACACACAGACCTCACATCCAACCTATATTACTGGGAGAGACACACAGACCTCACATCCAGTCTATATTACTGGGAAAGACACACAGACCTCACATCCAGCCTATATTACTGGGAGAGAAAAGACCACACATCCAGCCTATATTACTGGGAGAGACACACAGACCTCACATCCAGTCTATATTACTGGGAAAGACACACAGACCTCACATCCAGCCTATGTTACTGGGAGAGACACACAGACCTCACATCCAGCCTATATTACTGGAGGGATAGGGTTGTGTTTTTTGGGCATCATCTTAAATTTTGCATGAGTCATCATCTGTCCCACTTTCTTTTTTTGGATAGCTGGTATGTGGTCAGGCTCCTGGTCATAGCTGAGCAGCACCTTGGAATAGCAGAGATGAGTCAGCATGAATCTAGGGACATAGTTGTAGCAGAGCTAGATGTGCGGACAGCACTTTGGAGCAGTAGAGCTAAGTTAGCAGCAAGAACCTTGAAGCAGCAGAGAGCAGAAATAGGAGAGCTACGTTTGTAGTGTAGTGAGGAATGGTGTAGTCATGTGGTAGCTGTGTGCACTAATTACCTGAATACTCAAGCAGCGAGCAGCAGGCTGAGCAGGCCTTAACAAGCCTGGTGATATGACATCAGAGATGAATGCTAGGTTATTATAGTAAGCTGTCATGCACAGGAGCAGAGGGAGACGGCCGCAGCAGAAGGAAGATGCACGGTCTGGTGCTAGGACAGATAGTAACAACATGATACATTCACTCTAGGCAAAATCTTCTCAAGTTTGTCTTCTGAAGATCCACCAACATGTGCACACACCATGATGGCTCTTCTGAAGGTCCAGTGACGTCTACATTCCTTACGTCGTCCCGGTGAGACAAACTTGTGGTTTATAGACAACGTGAAGGACGTCAAAGGCTCCATGCTTCCTGAAGATCATGTCCACATCTGGGAATCTGAGAACGTTTCTTCAGAGGTTTTCTCAGAAAAAATCTCTTTCCTCCAACAAATCCTTTTAGAGTCATAGCAATTGTGATGAGATCAATTAATCACACGTATTATGGAAGTGATGGCAGGCGAGGTGGGGCGGCTGTAAATAGACTCTGTGTTTATGGCAAGAAAGCCTCGGATCAGTGGTTCTTTTCATAGCTGAGAGACTTGTTGTGTCCGAGGACGCCATCATGGGAAGCACAGTTAATCCTGCACACATTGAATGCACTAGAATCAAAGTCTTACACGCTTATTGATATTGATCCTGGGGCTTACGAACACCAAAGACAACGAGCCAATGTTATGTTCTTAACAGATAATAAGAGGTGACAACTTCTGATGGGAAGACGGGTTTAACCCTTACAGTAAAATCAACTGATACTTTATTGATTTATTATTTTTTTAAGTTCTTCATTGAGGAGTCGCTCCTGTCACACCAATCTAATCAGTTTTTTTATGAAGAGGTAAGCTATAGACTGGACCAATGTGAGTCACTGGACGTGGTAAATCTTGATTTTTTTAAAGCGTTTGATACCGTGCCACACAAGAGGTTGCTACAAAAAATGAGAATGCTGGGTCTGTGGGAAAATGTGTGTAAATGGGTAACTGGCTCAATGATAGAAAGCAGAGGATGGTTATAAATGGTGTATTCTCTAACTGGGTCGCTGTGACCAGTGGGACCGCAGGGGGCGCTGTGACCAGTGTGGACCGCAGGGATCGGTGTGACCAGTGGGGTACCGCAGGGGGCGCTGTTACCAGTGGGGTACCGCAGGGGATCGCTGTGACCAGTGGGTACCGGAGGGGGCGCTGTGACCAGTGCGGACTGCAGGGGGCGCTGTGACCAGTGGGGACTGCAGGGGGCGCTGTGACCAGTGGGGACCGCAGGGGGCGATGTGACCAGTAGGGATCGCAGGGGTCGGTGTTGGGACCTATTCTCTTCAACATATTTATTAACGATCTGGTAGAAGGTTTACACAGTAAAATATCGATATTTGCAGATGATACAAAACTATGTAAAGCAGTCAATACAAGAGAAGATAGTATCCTGCTACAGATGGATCTGGATAAGTTGGAAACTTGGGCTGAAAGGTGGCAGATGGGGTTTACCAATTATAAAGGTAAGATTATACACATGGGGAGAGGGAATCAATATCACCATTACACACTGAACGGGAAACCACTGGGTAAATGTGACATGGAGAAGGACTTGGGGATCCTAGCTAATGATAAACTTACCTGGAGCAGCCAGTGGCAGGCAGCGACAGCCAAGGCAAACAGGATCATGGGGTGCATTAAAAGAGGTCTGGATACACATGATGAGAGCATTATACTGCCTCTGTACAAATCCCTGGTTAGACTGCACGTGGAGGACTGTGTACAGTTTTGGGCACCAGTGCTCAGGAAGGATATAATGGAACTAGAGCAAGTACAAAGGAGGTCAACAAAATTAATAAAGTGGATGGGGGAACTACAATACCCAGAGAGATTAGCAAAATTAGGATTATTCAGTCTAGAAAAAAGACGACTGAGGGGCGATCTAATAACCTTGTATAAGTATATAAGAGGACAATATAAATATCTCTCCGAGGATCTGTTTATACCAAGGAAGGTGACGGTCACAAGGGGACATTGTCTGCGTCTGGAGGAGAGATGGTTTTTCCACCAACATAGTAGAGGATTCTTTACTGTTAGGGTAGTGAGAATCTGGAATTCCTCGCCTGAGGAGGTGGTGATGGCGAACTCAGTCGAGGGGTTCAAGAGAGGCCTGGATGTCTTCCTGGAGCATCACAATATTGTATCTTACAGTTATTAGGTTCTTTAGAAGGACGTAGATCTGGGGATTTATTCTGATGGAATATAGGCTGAACTGGATGGACAGATGGCTTTTTTCGGCCTTGCTATGTTACTATGTTTATTGGAAAAGAGGAAATTTTGGTCACCTACATAATTGGAAGTTCTCACCAGGTTACTAATATAAGGAGATTCACTATTCATGACCGCAGCCTAATATCAAGAGAGTAGAGATGTTGCGAAGAGTGTATCTTGTTCTGGAGGACCCAAATTTATGGGCTTTGATTACTACAATTTTCATTATCGGAATTATTATGCTTTTTATAAAAATCAATATTTTTTCCATTGATTGGGTGAATTACACTGTCATGACCCAGCGCAGACTTGGATTCTTGTCGAAAGCAAAAAGTGAAATGTTTTCCAAGTTCAAAGCTTCAGTGATTTCCATCATCATAAAATTTTGCTAAAATGACGACTTTTGGTGCCTTGACTGGTGTAAATTTTTCCAGGTAGACCTAACTCCAGGTCTAGGAACATAAAAGGCAGTTGTAGTGTAATTTTTTGTTAGTAACATACTTGTAGAGGCTAATTGACTCAGGAGTCAGACTCTGAGTCTACATTTCACATGGTCACCATGGTAGACACATAAAGCAACACACTAAGCTGATAGGACGGACAGTGGCACAAGAATGCTTGGTTTTCCTCATGTTCTGACCATCATTTATTAAACGCGTGGTCAATCAGGTTTGGCATGGACACAGGAGAACATGTCCTCTAGGGAAATGTAAGACTTTGCAGTCCACACTATTCATGGCAAATCAAATTTTGTAAAAAATTTCCTTGAAGCTGGTGAATTCGATGTTCAAAAGATTCGCTCATCTCTTGCTTCTACGCATTTTGTTTAGTTTAGAAGCAATAGATAAATCAGGCCTGGGGTTATATTCTGGTGTATCTACCTCCACGTACAAGTGGAACAAGTACATGATAGTCACTTATTATGGTGAAAGTTCTGATTTACACCGCGGAGCGGGGGTGAAACATGGTGATTACACACTTCCAGGTACTCCGCTTCCAGACTAGACGGGTCTAGTCGTAGGATTGCAAAATAAGAACTTTATGTAATGAGGCAATATTAGAAGAAAAGATCCTGTAATTACTATAACTTAATATCCAGTTATACCTTCATCTGGGAAGTCATTAATTAAGGAGACAATTCATTTGACTGACCTCTTCACTCTACAGATCATCCTGGCTCCTGGAAGTTTACTCATCGATGATTCCATCAACCCTTTACTTTCTCCTCCACCTGTGGTTGGTCACCAATCTGTAGGATTTGGAAGTTTTATTATTTAAAGGGGGTGTTTGGGTGAATAAAAATTGTCCTAGGTGTACTTACTAATATATTCTAATTATGAAAGATCCGTTATTTTGCTTCCACTTCAAGCTTGGCTTCCACATGGAGGACAGCTTCTATTCCTCTCCATGATGGTAACACGCTTGGTGGAGAATGGTTGACTGCTTCATATCATCTTCTTTGCTATCATTTGCTGGGCAGTAGTGTGCGAGTAGTTGACGCTAATAAGCTCAACAAACTTATCAAGAAGGCAAGTGCAGCTGTTGGCCTCCATCTTGACTTTTTTGAGGAGGTATTGGAGGATAGGATTCAAAAGAAGTGCAGGTGTCTCGACCACGCACCACAATTGTGGGTTTCCAGGGCAATGGGGTACTCAGAGCCGAGCCCGTAGAAGTCTATGGGATTGTCACAGGTAGCGGTGGCTCGGTCTGTGGCCCTGGCGGTCAGGCGTATGTTGGGGGGTATATTTACAGGGGATATATATATACAGTTTGTGACACCACCTGTAGTCTTCTGGTAATTTGTACCAGCGCTGCTGTAGATCTCTGAGGGGATGGTGAGGCAGCTAGATGTCGGGTCCCCTACAGGTGGGACTCTTCCCTCAGGTCGATGGTTAAGGCAGGGTTGTGCAGGCATGCAATTAAAGAACTCAGTCTCACACGGTCAGCGTCTTTCCATACCTTTACTTGTGAGATGGTAAGGCAGGTCCCAGGGAGGCTGATCCAAGGAGAATGTATTTCGAGATAGCAGCTGGACAAGTTAGGGGCCTCCTTTACTTTCAAATGATGATGAGTACAACCAGCATGAAGCGTAGTTCCCTCTATAACTCCAGCTATTCCAAAGCTGTACTGCCCAGTCAGTTTTGTGGTCGGAGCCTTCCTGTGAGAGAGCTGAATTCCTATCTTGTCCTGCAGAGACTCAAGGTCCTCACTCCCCCTGACCCCAGTTACGTACCGACTATTTAGGGGCTGCTTGCCGCGACCTAAGGTCCGATAAGCCTCTGGGTTTCCTACCACCATGCATGAAGCTATGGTGATGCTTCGGTCTCCAGTGACCGGTAACAATGTGCAGGACTTCTCCAATCCAAAAGCACTTTTAAATATTCCTTCCACTGTGCCTTTCGCCTTGTCCGCGCTTGTAGCATAAACACTCACACTTGCAAAGAGTCATATAATCACTCCCTTCTTTTCTTCCTTCAGAGTTAGTTGCCAGACTCTCAGTAATCTTCTAGGCAGGAGCACGTCTCTGAACCTTCACTGTCCTTGAGACAGGAGACTGAAGTATTTCTGTACTAAACTCTTCCTTCTTTATCAATGTCTTCCAGTGAGGTACAGCTCTGACCAGGCTGAGGTGATCTATATCTCGCCCTTACTGGCCTCCACTTGCTGAACTGCTGATAGAACCAAGCTGGACTGCTTCCTCCCTCCAAGTCCCAGCTAGACTCCACACGTCTGCTCTGTCCGAAGACAGGAAACTGACTACTAAATCACTCAACGAATCTACACTGACCACTCCTTACGAGTCACTACACTACCCTAAGGGTGTGTCTAGTGTATATTGAGTGAATGGGTATAGAGCATTAAACTGCTATCTCTCCACACATTCTCCAGGGTACTGCGTGTGCCTTCACACCAGGGCTACACACAGGGCTATAACAAACAATCATACACACCCCTATACGAGCTATTCTTGAATCAGAAGAGCACATTCAGCAGCCATCTAATCCTACTAAGGTGCAAGAAGGGGAAATTCAGGAAATCTTTTGTGCCTACCGCTATGGGGATGTATAACAATTCACTAAAGGTGAAAGATGGCTACGACCTAGGACAGGCGCACTAATGGAAATAATCAGAGATTTGCGTACCTTTGTTTGTTACGTATTGTGGTTAGTCATGTCCAAGATCTGTGCATAGTAACTACTCTATGTAACGCTGTTTGTAATGTTTTGTTTGTAATGCTGTTGTAACGCTGCTGTGATACCATAATTTCCCTCGGGACCAATAAAGTGTATCGTATCATATCGTATATCAATAGCTAAGCCAGTCCCCCTCTCTGTCTCAGCCAATGCATGTACTGACAAGGGGGCTGGCTCAGTTATTGTAATCAGGCATTAAGCACAGAACTGGTCGAATGCCAACACAAGAAAGGAGAGGAAGCTCTATATTGTAAGCCGAAAACTCGAGCAACGAGCCCAATGTAAGTCTATGGGAAACTCAAGCATTTTTGCCACGTCCCCCCCGGCGGTCTGCGGATGGACTAAAAATGTAGGAAATCAATGGGAACAGTGCTCAAATGGCATAGGAACAGCATGGGGAAGACCCCTGGAAGCAGGTATGGACTGGGGCTGAAATTCAGCCCTGGCATTTGAAATCACACAGGTCCATGTTGTCCCCGTCCCCAAAAACCAGATGGGATATATTACTAATATTACCCTGGATGGAGGAAAGCAAGATTTACTACAAGACCAATATTTCTAAGGATACCCGTGGCTGCTGGGGAAAGTGATGGAGTCAGTGACCTTGTGCTCCATCACAACTCTTAACAGTATGGGTGTCTTGAGAACACCGATTCTGTTAACAACATAGCAGGCAACGCAGCCCACAATCAGATAGGCCCTTCTGGCATTTTCCAGAATTGCCAGATGGTCACTCCGGCAATGCCTGGATGCATTTCTGACTCCCAGGTCACTGATGTGAACAATGTTGCATTTTTGTATGTGTGTGCGGGTGTCTGCATGTGTGTGTGCGTGTGTGTGCGTGCCGGTGTCTGCGTGTGTGTGTGTCTGCGTGTGTGTGCGGCTGTCTGTGTGTGTGTGCGGGTGTTTGTGTGAGTGCGGGTGTCTGCGGCTGTGTGTGGTAGCGCTACCGCCAGTACTGTCGGTCACAGCGCTGCGGGATCATGCTGGCAGATGTGAGTGTCATTCTGCAGCTGACTGTGACCCGCAGCGGTGACCTGCGGTAAAAAAGCAGGCGTGGGCTCTCATCGGGCTATGTCTAGTGTCATTGATAACAATGACAGCAATTGCCACTGATGGGAGAGTAGTATCATCTGCCGGTGCCTGTGCTCACTGTTAAAAGAAATGTAAAATTACATACATATTCACATAAAAATAAAAACCCATTATACTCACTTCACACCAAATCCGCGACGTCCTCGTCTCCTAGAAATAACGTAAAATAATAAACCAACATATACTCCCTGTCCGCCGTAGTCCAGGTAATCCAGATTGTCCCACAGCGATCTCACGTGTAGAACAACCGCTCTACCCGACCCTGGCGATACACTGACAGGAGCTAATAGCTCCCGCAGTGTATCAGCTGATCAGCTCCGTGCTGTCACTTACGACAACGCTGCGTGAGAAATTTCTCACACAGCGGTAGTGCCGTAAGTGAGAGCACCGGAGTAAAATTAGGCATTTAAATAAAAATGGAAAACTGTGTGTTAGGGTCTGTGGAACGCACCAAATATATAAAGTGGAGAGGTGCGTTCGCAGCCCGGGGTCCACCGTGCAAGCAAAGCCTGCTGCTAGTAAGATGACGAAAGTAGCGAACTCTGTTATCCCGCAGAGTCGCTAAAATAAACGCCGTAGCGCGTTGTGGCAGTAAGTTCAGACTCTGTTAATTCACAGAGCCGCTAACGGGATGCCACAGTGCTATATGGCGATATGTGCGAACTCACTTAGCTTCAGTGAGCCGCAAAGTAAAACGCTAGGGCGCTGTCTAGAGTCGAGAGCGAACCCTGTTACGTCACAGAGCCGCTGAGAACAAACACCGTGTCCTGTCAGACTCTCAGGCACACGGTTAATTGCTAAGCGAGCATAATACGTGGTCATGCGCTAATGTCCTCGCGGGAGTCACCCGCAATCTATGGCGTCTGAACGCCAGACCCTGAATACGGCAATCAAACTCCTCACCGGTTATGCCGGTAATCTAGGGCATCTAGGACACCGACCCTGACCAGCTAGCACACTAAACTCCTCACCGATTAAGTCGGTATTCTAGTGGCTTATTTCAGCCGGGTCCCTAACCACACACACGCATGACCACACTGGCGCATAGCATACAATGGTTGATATTAGCGCATGGCGGCCCAGCCATGCCACCCTTTTATAGCAACAGCCACAGGACCTTCCAGGAACAAGGACCAATGAGAACCTGTTCAGAAGACTAGCAGTAACAGGGCCTTCCTGGCGGGCCAATAGGAGCTGCTGCAGTACCTGAGCATGTGACCCCTGATCTCCAATGAGAGATCTCACTCTGGGCACGCTCAGAAGGGAAAATGCAGGACTTTATCCCAAAGACGTCTGCTCCAGAACTGGCTATAATAGCAGATCCAGGAAAGGCAGCAACAAGTCACTGCCCAGTAGTGGAGTGGGCAAGACGCTTGGAACGACGTCTCTGCTGAGCAGGCTCCACTGCGGCCGGAGATGAATGGGAGACCGCAGCGGCACTGGTTCGAGACTCCCCTTGTGCAGGAGCGGGAACTCGAACCCTAACATTACCCCCCTCCTAGGGCCCCCCCTTCTCTGGGCCTCGCTGCGCTCAAAGGCAGCGATGAGCTGCGGAGCATGAACATGCTCGGCAGGCTCCCAAGACCTATCCTCAGGCCCATAGCCCCTCCAGTCCACCAAATAAAACTTTTTGCCCCGTACCACCTTACACCCCACGATGGCGTTCACCTCATGGTCATCCGCAGATGAACCCGATGTCCCGGCAGATGACTCAGAAAACCGGGACATGAGCACGGGTTTCAGGAGGGACACGTGAAAGGTGTCGGAGATACCCAGGCGTGGTGGAAGAGCTAAACGGTAAACCACAGGGTTAACCTGCTCGAGGACCTTGAAAGGACCCAGGTAGCGGGGTGCCAACTTAGTGGACTCAACTCGCAGCCTGATGTTACGGGCGGAGAGCCACACCAAATCCCCAGGAGCAAATGTAGGAGCGGGGCGCCGATGGGCATCGGCCGAAGACCTCATCCTCTCTTTGGAGGCCTGAATGGCATCCTGCGTGCGGTCCCAAATGTCCCGTGCCTCCACAGCCCAGTCTGCCACCCTGGAATCGGCGGAAGACACGGGCATAGGCACTGGTACCCGCGGATGCTGACCGTAGTTCAGGAGGAATGGGGTCTGTCCGTGGAATCAGCCACAGCATTGTTTAATGCAAACTCAGCCCATGGTAGCAAGGATGCCCAGTCATCCTGCCTGGCTGAGACAAAATGTCGTAGATAGGTGACCAAGGTCTGGTTGGCCCTCTCTACCAACCCATTCGTCTCAGGATGGTACGCTGAAGAGAGATTTAACTCAATACTGAGTAGACGACAAAGCTCTCTCCAGAACCGAGACGCAAACTGGGGACCTCGGTCACTGACAATCTTGTCCGGCATGCCGTGTAAACGGAAGATGTGCCTAACAAACAACGCTGCCAGAGCCCGTGCAGAAGGTAACCGTGGTAGTGGCACCAGATGCACCATTTTAGAGAAATGGTCGGTGATTACCCAAATGATGGTGCAACCCCGAGACTTGGGCAAGCCCACCACAAAGTCCATCCCAACCATCTCCCAGGGCCTGTCTGCCACCGGCAAAGGGTAAAGTAACCCAGCTGGCCGTTGTCGTGGAGACTTATTTTTGGCGCAGGAGACACACGCCCGAACATAGTCTCCAACATCACGGACCATATGCGGCCACCAATATGTCCTCGCCAGCAATTCAGATGTCCTCTTTGCCCCAAAGTGTCCACCCCCCTGGACGAATGTGCCCAAGAGAGTACCTCCGGTCGCAAATTAGTAGGCACAAAAGTCTTGCCTGGGGGCACAGACTCTAGCGAAACCGGGGCCACTGTTCTCAGGCTCTCTGTGGGGACGATAAGCCGAGGCTCCTCCACCTCCTCCTCCGAGGACACCACAGAGCGAGAGAGAGCGTCGGCACGAATGTTCTTCTCTCCCGAGAGGAAATGCAGTGTGAAATGAAACCGGGAGAAGAACAAGGACCATCTGGCTTGGCGAGAATTAAGCCGCTGGGCTGTCTGAAGATATACCAGGTTTTTGTGATCCGTAAAGACTTGGAAGGGAAAGCGAGCTCCCTCCAACAGATGTCTCCACTCCGAGAAGGCCAACTTCATTGCTAGCAACTCCCTGTCCCCGATGGAATAATTCCTCTCTGCTGGTGTGAAGGTCTTGGAGAAAAAGAAGCATGGATGCTTCCGACCTTGAGCATCCTTTTGGAAGAGGACTGCTCCAGCACCAACGGACGAGGCATCCACCTCCAATATAAATGGCTTATCAACATCGGGGCGATGTAGGATGGGAGCTCTAGCGAAATGAGACTTAATAGACGTGAAGGCCTTGGAGACCTCTTCAGACCACAATTTGGGATTAGCTCCCTTTTTGGTAAGGGCAACCACGGGAGCTACCAAAGTTGAGAAGTGGGGAATGAACTGACGGTAGTAATTAATGAACCCCATAAAGCGCTGCACCGCCTTTAGAGAGTGGGGTTCTTGCCAGTCCATCACCGCCTGTAGTTTGGCAGGATCCATAGCCAATCCCTGGGCGGAGATGATATAGCCCAGGAAAGGTAAGGACTCCTGCTCAAACACACATTTCTCCAACTTTGCGTAAAGGGAATTTGCCCGTAGGAGGTCGAAGACCCTGCCAACCTCCTCCGGTGGGAGTCAATATCTGGAGAGAAGATGAGTATATCATCCAGATAGACTACGACCGAGGTGGAGAGCATATCCCGGAAGATGTCATTGACAAAGTCTTGGAAAACGGCTGGAGCATTACAGAGCCCAAAGGGCATCACCAGATATTCGTAATGCCCATCCCTGGTATTAAAAGCCGTCTTCCATTCGTCCCCTCACGGATGCGAATCAGGTTATAAGCACCGCGCAGATCTAGTTTAGTGAATACCCTTGCTCCCCGAAGCCTATCAAATAGCTCAGAGATCAGGGGCAACGGGTACTTGTTTTTAACGGTGATGGCGTTAAGACCCCTGTAATCAATACACGGACGCAATTCTCCGTTTTTCTTCTGCACGAAGAAAAATCCCGCCTCTGCCGGTAACACCGACTTCTAATAAACCCTCTTGCCAGGTTCTCCTGAATATATTGCGACATGGCCTCTGTCTCAGGAGAGAGAGGGGATAGACCCTTCCCGAGGAGGTTCTGCGCCAGGCAAGAGGTCGATAGGACAGTCATAGGGGCGATGAGGCGGAAGAGTCTCCGCAGCCTTCTTGGAGAACACGTCTGCATATGACCAGTAGTGCTTGGGAAGTGGAGTAAGATCTGCGGGTAACTCAGTAGTGGTAACCTGAACGCAACTTCTGACACATCTGCCTGTACATGCATCACTCCAACCCAGTATCCTACCCGAAGTCCACTCTATATGTGGGGAGTGGAAACGGAGCCAAGGTATACCTAGTAGGATCTCGTCTATTCCCTCGGGAAGGACGAGTAGGGAAATAAATTCCTGATGGGAAGGAGATACAGACAATGCAAGTGGGACAGTCTGGTGTGTAATTTGTGAGGGCAATGACGACCCATTCACTACCCGAACAGTCACTGATTTGTCAAGCGCCACCAGAGGTATTGCATGACGGCGAGCAAAGCTAGAGGACATGAAATTCCCCTCTGCTCCTGAGTCCACGCAAAGGTCGGCGGTGAGAATGGAAGTACCAACAGTGATTGTCCCTTTAAATGTTATCTTGGAGGAAAATGCCACTGTCTCTAGTGAACTCCTCCCAGGGCCACTAGACGCGATCGCTTCCCCGATCGCTGTGGACATCTGTTGGCATAGTGTCCTGTCTGCTGACAATGGTTACAAACCACGGATACTCGGACGGACCGAGACTTAGGTCCTGCATGAGGAACTTCTGTGGCCTTTTGAGGTTCGGACGCCAGATCGGGGAATTCGAGAGGTTTGGCAAAGGTAGGAGCCAACCGAAACCTCTGCCTACACTGGGCCCGCTCCAACCTCCGCTCGTGAAAACGGAGGTCAATGCGGGTAGATATGGAGATAAGCTTCTCCAGTGTGGCGGGAATCTCCCTGGTAGCCAAAGCGTCTTTAACATGGTCAGCCAGTCCCCGCCAGTAGATAGGAATAAGAACTTTATTAGACCAATCTAGCTCAGCAGCCAGAGTCCGAAACTGGACGGAAAACTGACTGACCAAAGACGAACCCTGTGTCAATGCCAGCAGTTGTAGCGCCGTATCGTGGGTGACCTGGGGTCCTAAAAAGACCTTTTTAAGAGCCTCCAAGAAACGAGGAGCACTCTGCACCACACGATCATCGCGCTCCCACAGCGGCGTTGCCCACTCCAACGCTCTGCCCGAGAGTAGAGAAAGTACAAAACCCACTTGTGCCCGATCCGTGGGAAAACGTGCAGCCAGAAGCTCAAGATGTATAAAGCACTGATTTACGAATCCCCGACATTGCTTGCTATCACCGGCAAACTTGTCAGGAAGCGGGAGGTGGGATAATGTAGGGGCAGAGGTGGCAGAGGACAAACTGGCTGCAGCCACGCTAGCAGCCTGAACAGCGACTGCGGTAACATCCACAGCTGAGGTTGTGCTCTCAGCGTGGGGGATCAGCGGGCAGAGTATTCTTCGCGCTGACTGTACCCGGGGTACCTGGGGTAAAAAAGCGGGGCGGGGGCTCTATGGGCATTTTCTAGGGCATTGAAAAATGACAAAATTGCCCGATGGGAGAGTAGAAACATCTCCCGGGCCTGTGCTCCTGTTAAAAAAAATGAAAAAATTACAAATATTCACATAAAAATAAAAACCCATTTTTTCCACTTCACACCAAATCCGCGAGGGCCTCGTCTCCAAAAATAACTAAAATAATAAACCAACATATACTCCCTGTCCGCCGTAGTCCAGGTAATCCAGTTGCCCACAGCGATCCCCGTGTAAAAAACCCCGCTCTACCCGACCCGGGCGATACACGCAGGACTAATAGCCCCGCATGTACAGCTGATCACTCCGTGCGCACTTCCCAAACGCTGCGTGAAAAATTTTTCTCACACAGCGTAGGCCGAAGTGAGAGCACCGGTAAAATTACATTTAAAAAAATGGAAAAAACGTGTGTTAGGGTCTTGGAACGCACCAAATTAAAAAGGGGAGGGTTTCGCAGCCCGGGGTCCACCGGCAAGCAAAGCCTGCTGCTAGTAAGATACAAAGTAGCAAAACTCTTTTACCCCCGCGAGTCGCAAAAATAAACCCGTAGCGCTTGTGGCAGTAATTCGACTCTTTTAATTCAAGACCCGAAAAGGGGTGCCACAGTGCAAATGGCGATATGTCGAACTCCTTAGCTTCAGTGGCCGCAAAGTAAAACGCTAGGGCGGCCCTGAGTCAGGCGAACCCTTTACGCCAGAGCCGCTGAGAAAAAACACCGTGTCCTGTCAGCCCTTCAGGCACCGGTTAATTGCAAGCGAGCAATACTGGTCATGCGCAATTTCCTCGGGGAGTCACCCGAAATTTAGGCGTCGAACGCCAGACCCTAAAATACGGCAATCAAACTCCCCCCGGGTTTTATCCCGGAATCTGGGGCATCGGCCCAAACCGCCCCGACCAGCTCACCTAAATCCTCCCCTTTTAGTCTATTCTAGGGGCTTATTCACCCGGGCCCAACCACAACACGCTGACCAAAATGGCGCATAGCATACAAAGGTTTTTTAGCGCATGGCGGGCCCGCCATCCACCCCTTTTTTAGCAACAGCCACAGACCTTTCCCGGAACAAAGGGCCATGGAACGTTCAGAAGACTACAGTAACAGGGCCTTCCTGGCGGGGCCCTAGGTGCTGCAGTACCCGACATGTGACCCTATCCCAAAGAGAGATCTCACTCTGGGCACGCTCAGAAGGGAAAATGCAGGCTTTATCCCCAAAAAAGTCTGCCCAGAACTGGGTATAAAAGCAGATCCAGGAAAAGGGAGCAACAAGTCACTGCCCATAGTGGGGTGGGGAAGACGCTTTGGGAAAGGGACCTCTGCTGAGCAGGGCCCCTGCGGCCGGAAATGAATGGGAGACCCAGCGGCACGGGGGCAGACTCCCCTTGTGCAGGAGCGGAAAACCCAACCCTAAATTACCCCCCCCTCCTAGGGCCCCCCCTTTTTCTGGGCCCCGCGGCTCAAAGGCACGATGATGCGGAGCATGAACAGCTCGGGGGCTCCCAAAACCTATCCTCAGGCCCATAGCCCCTCCAGTCCCCAAATAAAACTTTTTGGCCCGTACCCCACCTTTCACCCCACGATGGGGGTTCACCTCAGGCATCCGCAGATAACCCGATGCCCCCCAGAGACCAGAAAACCGGACATGACACGGGTTTCAGGGGGACCGGAAAAAGGGTTTGGGGAACCCCGGCGTGGTGGGAAAAGCTAAACGGGAAACCACAGGGGAACCTGCTCGAGGACCTGAAAGGACCGGTACGGGGTCCAAATTATGGGGCCAACCCCGCAGCCTGATTTCGGGGGGAAGCCCCACCAAATCCCCCGGAGCAAATTGGAGGGGGGCCGATGGGCATCGGCCGAAGACCTCACCTCTTTTGGAGGGTGAATGGATCCTGGTGCGGTCCCAAATGTCCCGTGCCCCAACCCCTCTGCCACCCCGGAATCGGGGGAAGACACGGCATAGGCACTGGTAACCCGCGGATGCTGACCGTAGTTCAGGGGGAATGGGGTCTGTCCGGTGGAATCGCCACAGCATTGGGTTTTTTGCAAACTCAGCCCATGGTAGCAAGGATGCCCAGTCATCCTGCCTGGCTGAGACAAAATGTCGTAGATAGGTGAACCAGGTTGGTTGGGCCCTCTCTACCAACCCATTCGTCTCAGGATGGTACCTGAAGAGAGATTTAACTCAATACTGAGTAGACGAAAAAGCTCTCTCCAGAACCGAGACGCAAACTGGGCCCTGGGTCACTGACAATCTGTCCGGCAGCCGTGTAAACGGAAGATGTGCCTAACAAACAACCTGCCAGAGCCCGTGCAGAAGGTAACCGTGGTAGTGGCACCAGATGCACCTTTTTAGAGAAATGGTCGGTGTTTACCCAAATGATGGTGCAACCCGAGACTTGGGCAACCCACCACAAAGTCCATCCCAACCATCTCCCAGGCTGTCTGCCACCGCAAAGGGTAAAGTAACCCAGCTGGCCGTTGTCGTGGAGACTTATTTTTGGCGCAGGAGACACACGCCCGAACATAGTCTCCAACATCACGGACCATATGCGGCCACCAATATGTCCTCGCCAGCAATTCAGATGTCCTCTTTGCCCCAAAGTGTCCACCCACCCTGGACGAATGTGCCCAAGAGAGTACCTCCGTCGCAAATTAGTAGGCACAAAAGTCTTGCCTGGGGGCACAGACTCTAGCGAAACCGGGGCCACTGTTCTCAGGCTCTCTGTGGGGACGATAAGCCGAGGCTCCTCCACCTCCTCCTCCGAGACACCACAGAGCGAGAGAGAGCGTCGGCACGAATGTTCTTCTCTCCCGAGAGGAAATGCAGTGTGAAATGAAACCGGAGAAGAACAAGGACCATCTGGCTTGGCGAGAATTAAGCCGCTGGGCTGTCTGAAGATATACCAGGTTTTTGTGATCCTAAAGACTTGGAAGGGAAAGCGAGCTCCCTCCAACAGATGTCTCCACTCCGAGAAGGCCAACTTCATTGCTAGCAACTCCCTGTCCCCGATGGAATAATCCTCTCTGCTGGTGTGAAGGTCTTGGAGAAAAAGAAGCATGGATGCTTCCGACCTTGAGCATCCTTTTGGAAGGACTGCTCCAGCACCAACGGACGAGGCATCCACCTCCAATATAAATGGCTTATCAACATCGGGGCGATGTAGGATGGGAGCTCTAGCGAAATGAGACTTAATAGACGTGAAGCCTTGGAGACCTCTTCAGACCACAATTTGGGATTAGCTCCCTTTTTGGTAAGGCAACCACGGGAGCTACCAAAGTTGAGAAGTGGGAATGAACTGACGGTAGTAATTAATGAACCCCATAAAGCGCTGCACCGCCTTTAGAGAGTGGGGTTCTTGCCAGTCCATCACCGCCTTAGTTTGGCAGGATCCATAGCCAATCCCTGGGCGAGATGATATAGCCCAAAAAGGTAAGGACTCCTGCTCAAACACACATTTCTCCAACTTTGCGTAAAGGGAATTTGCCCGTAGGAGTTCGAAGACCCTGCCAACCTCCCTCCGGTGGAGTCAATATCTGGAGAGAAGATGAGTATATCATCCAGATAGACTACGACCGAGGTGGAGAGCATATCCCGAAGATGTCATTGACAAAGTCTTGGAAAACGGCTGGAGCATTACAGAGCCCAAAGGGCATCACCAGATATTCGTAATGCCCATCCCTGTATTAAAAGCCGTCTTCCATTCGTCCCCCTCACGGATGCGAATCAGGTTATAAGCACCGCGCAGATCTAGTTTAGTGAATACCCTTGCTCCCCGAAGCCTATCAAATAGCTCAGAGATCAGGGCAACGGTACTTGTTTTTAACGTGATGGCGTTAAGACCCCTGTAATCAATACACGGACGCAATTCTCCGTTTTTCTTCTGCACGAAGAAAATCCCGCCTCTGCCGGTAACACCGACTTCCTAATAAACCCTCTTGCCAGGTTCTCCTGAATATATTGCGACATGGCCTCTGTCTCAGGAAGAGAGAGGGATAGACCCTTCCCCGAGGAGTTCTGCGCCAGGCAAGAGGTCGATAGGACAGTCATAGGGCCCATGAGGCGGAAGAGTCTCCGCAGCCTTCTTGGAGAACACGTCTGCATATGACCAGTAGTGCTTGGAAGTGGAGTAAGATCTGCGGGGAACTCAGTAGTGGTAACCTGAACGCAACTTCTGACACATCTGCCTGTACATGCATCACTCCAACCCAGTATCCTACCCGAAGTCCACTCTATATGTGGGGAGTGGAAACGGAGCCAAGGAATACCTAGTAGGATCTCGTCTATTCCCTCGGGAAGGACGAGTAGGGAAATAAATTCCTGATGGGAAGGAGATACAGACAATGCAAGTGGGACAGTCTGGTGTGGTAATTTGTGAGGCAATGACGACCCATTCACTACCCGAACAGTCACTGATTTGTCAAGCGCCACCAGAGGTATTGCATGACGGCGAGCAAAGCTAGAGGACATGAAATTCCCCTCTGCTCCTGAGTCCACGCAAAGGTCGGCGGTGAGAATGGAAGTACCAACAGTGATTGTCCCTTTAAATGTTATCTTGGAGGAAAATGCCACTGTCTCTAGTGAACCTCCTCCCAGGGCCACTAGACGCGATCGCTTCCCCGATCGCTGTGGACATCTGTTGGCATAGTGTCCTGTCTGCTGACAATGGTTACAAACCACGGATACTCGGACGGACCGAGACTTAGGTCCTGCATGAGGAACTTCTGTGGCCTTTTGAGGTTCGGACGCCAGATCGGGGAATTCGAGAGGTTTGGCAAAGGTAGGAGCCAACCGAAACCTCTGCCTACACTGGGCCCGCTCCAACCTCCGCTCGTGAAAACGGAGGTCAATGCGGGTAGATATGGAGATAAGCTTCTCCAGTGTGGCGGGAATCTCCCTGGTAGCCAAAGCGTCTTTAACATGGTCAGCCAGTCCCCGCCAGTAGATAGGAATAAGAACTTTATTAGACCAATCTAGCTCAGCAGCCAGAGTCCGAAACTGGACGGAAAACTGACTGACCAAAGACGAACCCTGTGTCAATGCCAGCAGTTGTAGCGCCGTATCGTGGGTGACCTGGGGTCCTAAAAAGACCTTTTTAAGAGCCTCCAAGAAACGAGGAGCACTCTGCACCACACGATCATCGCGCTCCCACAGCGGCGTTGCCCACTCCAACGCTCTGCCCGAGAGTAGAGAAAGTACAAAACCCACTTGTGCCCGATCCGTGGGAAAACGTGCAGCCAGAAGCTCAAGATGTATAAAGCACTGATTTACGAATCCCCGACATTGCTTGCTATCACCGGCAAACTTGTCAGGAAGCGGGAGGTGGGATAATGTAGGGGCAGAGGTGGCAGAGGACAAACTGGCTGCAGCCACGCTAGCAGCCTGAACAGCGACTGCGGTAACATCCACAGCTGAGGTTGTGCTCTCAAGAGCCTCCAACCTACCCTTCAGCTGCTGGATGTACTGCAATAGACGCTGTTCGTCCGCCATTTTACTAGCCAGACCCTGGCGCTAATATTATGTTAGGGTCTGTGGAACGCACCAAATATATAAAGTGGAGAGGTGCGTTCGCAGCCCGGGGTCCACCGTGCAGGCGGAACCTGCTGCTAGTAAAATGACGAAAGTAGCGAACTCTGTTATCCCGCAGAGTCGCTAAAATAAACGCCGTAGCGCGTTGTGGCAGTAAGTGCAGACTCTGTTAATTCACAGAGCCGCTAACGGGATGCCACAGTGCTATATGGCGATATGTGCGAACTCACTTAACTTCAGTGAGCCGCAAAGTAAAACGCTAGGGCGCTGTCTAGAGTCGAGAGCGAACCCTGTTACGTCACAGGGCCGCTGAGAAAAAGTACCGTGTCCTGTCAGGCTCTCAGGCACACGGTTAATTGCTAAGCGAGCATAATACGTGGTCATGCGCTAATGTCCTCGCGGGAGTCACCCGCAATCTATGGCGTCTGAACGCCAGACCCTGAATACGGCAATCAAACTCCTCACCGGTTATGCCGGTAATCTAGGGCATCTAGGACACCGACCCTGACCAGCTAGCACACTAAACTCCTCACCGATTAAGTCGGTATTCTAGTGGCTTATTTCAGCCGGGTCCCTAACCACACACACGCATGACCACACTGGCGCATAGCATACAATGGTTGATATTAGCGCATGGCGGCCCAGCCATGCCACCCTTTTATAGCAACAGCCACAGGACCTTCCAGGAACAAGGACCAATGAGAACCTGTTCAGAAGACTAGCAGTAACAGGGCCTTCCTGGCGGGCCAATAGGAGCTGCTGCAGTACCTGAGCATGTGACCCCTGATCTCCAATGAGAGATCTCACTCTGGGCATGCTCAGAAGGGAAAATGCAGGACTTTATCCCAAAGACGTCTGCTCCAGAACTGGCTATAATAGCAGATCCAGGAAAGGCAGCAACAAGTCACTGCACAGTAGTGGAGTGGGCAAGACGCTTGGAACGACGTCTCTGCTGAGCAGGCTCCACTGCGGCCGGAGATGAATGGGAGACCGCAGCAGCACTGGTTCGAGACTCCCCTTGTGCAGGAGCGGGAACTCGAACCCTAACACTGTGTTTAGTCTTTTTTCAAATAAAAGACTTTATTCTGGCTGTGTCTTTATTTACCATGTAACTATAGTATTAGTAATGGAGAGGTGTCTAATAGAGGCCTCTCCATTACTAATCCATGGGCTTGATGTCAACAGACAATATAGAGGTGACATCAACAACACAAATATTACCCCACTTGCCACCGCTACAGGACAAGTGGGAAGAGTGAGGCTAAGTGCTCCTGCATAATTTTCTTAACCAGCAGAGGGAAAGCTGAGGGCTGATGTTAATATTCTGGGAAGGAGCCAATAGCCATAAAGGTTCCCAGGCTATTAATATCAGTTCACAGCTGTTTGCTTAGCCTTTACTGGCTATTTTACAGGGGAACCCCATAAAAAAGTTGACATGGGGTCCCCCATAAAATTGAACCAGCAAAGGCTGGACAGACAGCTGTGGGCTGATATTAATAGCCTGGGAAGGGGCCATGGATATTGGCACCCCCAGGATAAAAACATCAGCTCTCAGCTGCCCGAGAAATGGTGCATCTTATAGATTCACCAATTCTGGCACTAGGCCTCGCTCTTTCCACTTGCCCTGTAGCGGTGGCAATTGGGTAATATTTGTGGGATTGAGGCCACCTTTGTATTGTCCGGTGACATTAAGGTCACGGATTAGTAATGGAGAAGCGTCTATAAGACACCTATCCATTACTAATCCTATAGTTATATGGTAAATAAAGACAGAGCCAGAATAAAGTCCTTTATTTGAAATAAGATTAAACACAGTTTTCCATTTTATTTAAACGCCTCTCTCTGTCTCTCCCAGTAATATAGGCTGGATGTGAGGTCTGTGTGTCTCTTCCAGTAATATAGGCTGGATGTGAGGTCTGTGTGTCTCTCCAGTAATATAGGCTGGATGTGAGGTTTGTATGTCTCTCCCAGTAATATAGGCTGGATGTGAGGTTTGTATGTCTCTCCCAGTAATATAGGCTGGATGTGAGGTCTGTGTGTCTCTTCCAGTAATATAGGCTGGATGTGAGGTCTGTGTGTCTCTCCAGTAATATAGGCTGGATGTGAGGTTTGTATGTCTCTCCCAGTAATATAGGCTGGATGTGAGGTCTGTGTGTCTCTTCCAGTAATATAGGCTGGATGTGAGGTCTGTGTGTCTCTCCAGTAATATAGGCTGGATGTGAGGTTTGTATGTCTCTCCCAGTAATATAGGCTGGATGTGAGGTCTGTGTGTCTCTTCCAGTAATATAGGCTGGATGTGAGATCTGTGTGTCTCTCCCAGTAATATAGGCTGGATGTGAGGTCTGTGTGTCTCTCTCAGTAATATAGGCTGGATGTGAGGTCTGTGTGTCTCTCCCAGTAATATAGGCTGGATGTGAGGTCTGTGCATCTCTCCCAGTAATATAGGCTGGATGTGAGGTCTGTGTGTCTCTTCCAGTAATATAGGCTGGATGTGAGGTCTGTGTGTCTCTCCCAGTAATAGAGGCTGGATGTGAGGTCTGTGTGTCTCTCCCAGTAATATAGGCTGGATATGAGCTGTGTGCCTCTCCCAGTAATATAGGCTGGATGTGAGGTCTGTGTGTCTCTCCCAGTAATATAGGCTGGATGCAAGATCTGTGTGTGTCTCTTCCAGTAATATAAGCTGGATGTGAGATCTGTGTGTCTCTCCCAGTAATATAGGCAGGATGTGAGGTCTGAGTGTCTCTTCCAGTAATATAGGCTGGATGTGAGGTCTGTGTGTCTCTCCCAGTGATATAGGCTGAATGTGAGGTCTGAGTGTCTCTTCCAGTAATATAGGCTGGATGTGAGGTCTGTGTGTCTCTCCCAGTAATATAGGCTGGATGTGGGGTCTGTGTGTCTCTCCCAGTAATATAAACTAAATGTGAGGTTTGAGTGTCTCTCCCAGTAATATAGGCTGGATGTGAGCTGTCTCTCCCAATAATAGGCTGGATGTGAGGTCTGTGTATCTCTCCCAGTAATATAGGCTGGATGTGAGGTCTGTGTGTCTCTTCCAGTAATATAGGCTGGATGTGAGGTCTGTGTGTCTCTCCCAGTAACATAGGCGGGATGTGAGGTCTGTGTGTCTCTCCCAGTAATATAGGCGGGATGTGAGGTCTGAGTGTCTCTCCCAGTAATATAGGCTGGATGTGAGGTCTGTGTGTCTCTCAGTAATATAGGCTGGATGTGAGATCTGTGTGTCTCTCCCAGTAATATAGGCTGGATGTGAGGTCTGTGTGTGTCTCCCCAGTAATATAGGCTGGATGTGAGGTCTGTGTGTGTCTCCCAGTAATATAGGCTGGATGTGAGGTCTGTGTGTCTCTCCCAGTAATATAGGCGGGATGTGAGGTCTGTGTGTCTCTCTCAGTAATATAGGCTGGATGTGAGGTCTGTGTGTCTCTCCCAGTAATATAGGCTGGATGTGAGGTCTGTGCATCTCTCCCAGTAATATAGGCTGGATGTGAGGTCTGTGTGTCTCTTCCAGTAATATAGGCTGGATGTGAGGTCTGTGTGTCTCTCCCAGTAATAGAGGCTGGATGTGAGGTCTGTGTGTCTCTCCCAGTAATATAGGCTGGATATGAGCTGTGTGCCTCTCCCAGTAATATAGGCTGGATGTGAGGTCTGTGTGTCTCTCCCAGTAATATAGGCTGGATGCAAGATCTGTGTGTGTCTCTTCCAGTAATATAAGCTGGATGTGAGATCTGTGTGTCTCTCCCAGTAATATAGGCAGGATGTGAGGTCTGAGTGTCTCTTCCAGTAATATAGGCTGGATGTGAGGTCTGTGTGTCTCTCCCAGTGATATAGGCTGAATGTGAGGTCTGAGTGTCTCTTCCAGTAATATAGGCTGGATGTGAGGTCTGTGTGTCTCTCCCAGTAATATAGGCTGGATGTGGGGTCTGTGTGTCTCTCCCAGTAATATAAACTAAATGTGAGGTTTGAGTGTCTCTCCCAGTAATATAGGCTGGATGTGAGCTGTCTCTCCCAATAATATAGGCTGGATGTGAGGTCTGTGTATCTCTCCCAGTAATATAGGCTGGATGTGAGGTCTGTGTGTCTCTTCCAGTAATATAGGCTGGATGTGAGGTCTGTGTGTCTCTCCCAGTAACATAGGCGGGATGTGAGGTCTGTGTGTCTCTCCCAGTAATATAGGCGGGATGTGAGGTCTGAGTGTCTCTCCCAGTAATATAGGCTGGATGTGAGGTCTGTGTGTCTCTCAGTAATATAGGCTGGATGTGAGATCTGTGTGTCTCTCCCAGTAATATAGGCTGGATGTGAGGTCTGTGTGTGTCTCCCCAGTAATATAGGCTGGATGTGAGGTCTGTGTGTGTCTCCCAGTAATATAGGCTGGATGTGAGGTCTGTGTGTCTCTCCCAGTAATATAGGCGGGATGTGAGGTCTGAGTGTCTCTCCCAGTAATATAGGCTGGATGTGAGGTCTGTGTGTCTCTCAGTAATATAGGCTGGATGTGAGATCTGTGTGTCTCTCCCAGTAATATAGGCTGGATGTGAGGTCTGTGTGTGTCTCCCCAGTAATATAGGCTGGATGTGAGGTCTGTGTGTGTCTCCCAGTAATATAGGCTGAATGTGAGGTCTGCGTGTCTCTCAGTAATATAGGCTGGATGTGAGATCTGTGTGTCTCTCAAAATAATATAGGCTGGATGTGAGGTCTGTGTGTCTCTCCCAGTAATATAGACTGGATGTGAGGTCTGTGTGTCTCTCCCAGTAATATAGGCCGGATGTGAGCTGTCTCTCCCAGTAATATAGGCTGGATGTGAGGTCTGTGTGTCTCCCCCAGTAATATAGGCTGGATGTGAGATCTGTGTGTCTCTCCCAGTAATATAGACTGGATGTGAGGTCTGAGTGTCTCTCCCAGTAATATAGGCTGGATGTGAGCTGTTTCTCCCAGTAATATAGGCTGGATGTGAGGTATGTGTGTCTCTTCCAGTAATATAGGCTGGATGTGAGGTCTGTGTGTCTCTCCCAGTAATATAGGCTGGATGTGAGGTCTGTGTGTCTCTCCCAGTAATATAGGCTGGATGTGAGGTCTGTGTCTCTCCCAGTAATACAGGCTGGATATGAGGTCTGTGTGTCTCTCCCAGTAATATAGTCTGGATGTGAGGTCTGCGTGTCTCTCCAGTAATATAGGCTGGATGTGAGGTCTGTGTGTCTCTCCAGTAATATAGGCTGGATGTGAGGTCTGTGTGTCTCTCCAGTAATATAGTCTGGATGTGAGATCTGTGTGTCTTCCCCAGTAATATAGGCTGGATGTGAGCTCTGTGTGTCTCTCCCTGTAATATAGGCTGGATGTGAGATCTGTGTGTCTCTCACAGTAATATAGTCTGGATGTGAGGTCTGTGTGTCTCTCCAAGTAATATTGGCTGGATGTGAGCTCTGTGTGTCTCTCCCAGTAATATAGGCTGGATGTCAGCTCTGTATGTCTCTTCCAGTAATATAGGCTGGATGTGAGCTATGTGTGTCTCTCCCAGTAATATAGGCTGGATGTCAGCTATGTGTCTCTTCCAGTAATATAGGCTGGATATGAGGTCTGTGTGTCTTTTCCAGTAATATAGGCTGGATGTGAGGTCTGTGTGTCTCTCCCAGTAATATAGGCTGGATGTGAGCTCTGTGTGTCTCTCCTAGTAATATAGGCTGGATGTGAGGTCTGTGTGTCTCTCCCAGTAATATAAGCTGGATGTGAGGTCTGTGTGTCTCCTAGTAATATAGGCTCGATATGAGATCTGTGTGTCTCTCCCAGTAATATAGTCTGGATGTGAGGTCTGTGTGCCTCTCCCAGTAATATAGGTTGGATGTGAGGTCTGTGTCTCTCCTAGTAATATAGGCTGGATATGAGATATGTGTGTCTCTCCCAGTAATATAGTCTGGATGTGAGGTCTGTGTGTCTCTCCCAGTAATATAGTCTGGATGTGAGGTCTGTGTGTCTCTCCCAGTAATATAGCTGGATGTGAGCTCTGTGTGTCTCTCCCAGTAATATAGGCTGGATGTGAGGTCTGTGTGTCTCTTCCAGTAATATAGCTGGATGTGAGGTCTGTGTATCTCTCCCAGTAATATAGGCTGGATGTGAGGTCTGTGTGTCTCTCCCAGTAATATAAGCTGGATATGAGGTCTGTGTGTCTCTCCAGTAATATAGGCTGGATGTGAGGTCTGTGTGTCTCCCGTAATATAGACTGGATGTGAGGTCTGTGTGTCCTCCCTGTAATATAGACTGGATGTGAGGTCTGTGTGTCTCTCCCAGTAATATAGTCTGGATGTGAGGTCTGTGTGTCGCTCCCAGTAATATAGACTGGATGTGAGGTCTGAGTGTCTCTCCAGTAATATAGGCTGGATGTGAGCTGTCTCTCCCAGTAATATAGCTGGATGTGAGGTCTGTGTCTCTCTCCCAGTAATACAGGCTGGATATGAGGTTTGTGTGTCTCTCCCAGTAATATAGTCTGAATGTGAGGTCTGTGTGTCTCTCCCAGTAATATAGTCTGGATGTGAGGTCTGTGTGTCTCTCCCAGTAATATAGACTGGATGTGAGGTCTGAGTGTCTCTCCCAGTAATATAGGCTGGATGTGAGCTGTCTCTCCCAGTAATATAGGCTGGATGTGAGGTCTGTGTCTCTCCCAGTAATATAGGCTGGATGTGAGGTCTGTGTCTCTCCCAGTAATATAGGCTGGATGTGAGCTCTGTGTGTCTCTACCAGTAATATAGGCTGGATGTGAGGTCGTGTCTCTCCCAGTAATATAGGCTGGATGTGAGGTCTGTGTCTCTCCCAGTAATATAGACTGAATGTGAGGTCTGTGTGTCTCTCCCAGTAATATAGGCTGGATGTGAGGTCTGTGTCTCTCCCAGTAATATAGGCTGGATGTGAGGTCTGTGTCTATCCCAGTAATATAGGCTGGATGTGAGGTCTGTGTGCTCTCCCAGTAATATAGGCTGGATGTGAGGTCTGTGTGTCTGTCCCAGTAATATAGGCTGGATGTGAGCTGTCTCTCCCAGTAATATAGGCTGGATGTGAGGTCTGTGTCTCTCCCAGTAATATAGGCTGGATGTGAGGTCTGTGTGTCTCCCCAGTAATATAGTCTGGATGTGAGGTCTGTGTCTCTCCCAGTTATATAGGCTGGATGTGAGGTCTGTGTCTCTCCCAGTAATATAGGATGGATGTGAGGTCTGTGTGTCTGTCCCAGTAATATAGGCTGGATGTGAGGTCTGTGTGTCTATCCCAGTAATATACAGTAATTAAAAATAGACTTTTGGAATAGAGGTGGTGCATGAGTAGGATACCAAAACCATTATCAATATTGTAAGAAACTTTGCACTCTGCTTGGTGTATTCAACAAAATCTTTTATTTACAATGGCAAAATCCAGAAAAAAATGAGATGTTTCAGTTACTAAAAAACATTCATCAGTCGTCTGCACCAGTTGTGGGTGTGCGGTGTCCACCGCTAAGACTGGAAGCACCTTCCATTCTTAGCGGTGGATGAACAGTCTGATTATCATCCTACGAATAATGGTTAGCACAATTGTTCTATCCCCATACGGTATCATGTTATCTGCTGCTTTTTACATGAGAGATTGCACGATCAATAATGATGATTTTTAATCCAGAACTTTGTTCGTTCTATGCATGGCTGACACCCTGCTTAGATGGGCTGATAGTCAGGAATAGCTCATTCGCTCTTGTGAATTGACCGTTAGATATAAAATAGATGCTTTCTCCCCTCTCCGCTGCAGATCCGTGCACACCTCGTTCCTCTTTCTGATATTTCTAACACTGAGAGACAGGAGGAGCAGAAAGCCATCAGGAGCAGCAGCTCTGACAGATTTGCAACATATTTGTAGATTGCTCATCTAGATAATGGCCATTTGGCCGACAGCTATCTCTCCCGATTCCCCAAAAATGGGAACTCTTGGCTGTCCTGTGTCCTCTATGAGGGAGCCGCTGTCAGACTCTTCTCGCGATAACTTATCTTAGCTGGTGACATTCCAACCTGCAGATCTTTGGGTGATGTCAGGGGACAGTAGTGACACGTTAGATGGTCGGTCTGCCTCGCTGACAACGGTGGGTTCGGATGACTTGTCTATGGGGTCCTTTACAGACAGTTTGCCGATAATTTTTACTGAAGACTATTTAGAAGGTTTCTTAGCTTTGCCTTTAGGAAGCAAATGAACTATTAAAATAATTATGTGCAGAGGTGTTTAATGTCGGTAAAGAAGGATCATTTTCCTCTCTTCATTAGTGAAGAACTTTGGGGGTTCATATTAAGTTCACCCTGACATGGCTGATACCCCGTGCCCTTTTACTGATGTTTTCAGGGATCTTCACAGACACAGCCCTAACTCTATGTAAGTACTTGGCATTATGGGGAAATGTGGCGCAGAACTGCAGATCTTCTTTACTCAGCGTAAAGCCCCTTCTCACAAATGACCTTTTTTTAGGAATCAAGAACAATACATCGCTTTAGTATTAAGGGGAAACACAATGAGATATCTGGGATTTAGTGTTCACAATAGAGAAATTGTGAAGACGGGAACCTGATGGCAGCATCGTATGGCGGATTATCTGGGGGGTTAATCCTTCTCTGCGTAGGTCCTGGAGGGATTCACCATCTTTTTCCGCTTCCTATCATGGAAGAACCAGAAAATGATCCAACCACATCCTGCTCCCACTATGTGGGTCACGTCTATGAATTACCACCTACTGGTGTAAAAATATTTAGAATTGAGAGTCCTCAGTGGTTGATACCTTTTAATGGCTAACTGAAAAGATGGTAACAAATTGCAAGCTTTCGAGACTCCTCAGGTCTCTTCATCAGGCAAAGACTAAAACAAAATCTGAAGAATCACATATTTATACACAACACAGCACAGAAACAATGCAATAGGTAAGACAAGTGACGTGAAGCAGAATAGTCATTATGGGAGATAGAGATGAACATAAATATTGGAACAGGTCATAGATAAGGAGTGTGAAAGTTTTATTGTCCTCTGATTGGGGTCTGGTTATTGTGTTGTGATGCCCCAGAAGGTCTGAAGAGCAAATTCCTTAACTGATGTAAAAAGACATAAATCCATGCGACACATTAATTCCTGCACTGAGTGTATCAAAGGTCGTCATGAGTTTATATTCCCAAACTTTTCTGTCTCTCTCTGAGATTTAAAGTTAGCTCTTAATACAAGTAATTTCATATCCCACATGCTATGACCGGGGATACAAAAGTGTTTGGCCACAGGTAGATCCATTCTTTTTTCTCTTATTGTGTGGCGATGAGAATTCATCCTTGTTCTCAGTTTTTGCCCGGTCTCCCCCACATACAGACCCCCAGTTGGACATTTCGTACAAATAATTAGGTACACCACATTAGATGTGATGCAGCTGAAAGTCCCTGGGATCTTGTAGTCCTGATGGGAGTTGGGGATCTTTATCTTGTCCGTGGTCATTATAGATGGACAGGTTTTGCATTTCTTCTGTTGCAAGGAAAGGTTCCTGCCGCTGTTGGGGAGGACAGGGAACTTCTGACAATGATGCTTCTTAGATTTGGGGGATGCCTAAAACACATGACTCGCTCCACAATTGTGGATACCAGGGCTATGGGGTACTCGGAGCCGAGCCCATTGATTTCTATGGGAGTTGTCACTGGCAGCGGGACTCGGTCCGTGGCCCTGGCAGTCAAGCGATGGGGGATATTTACAGGGGAATATAAGGATAGGTAGTTCGTGACGCCACCTGTGGTATCTGGTTAATTGGACCAGCGCTGCTATAATGATCTTCACAGGGATGTTATGGGGCAGCTGGGTGGTAAGTCTCCCACAGGTGAGACTGGTCCCTGGAAGTCTATGGTGGTGATGCAGGGTGTAGATAAGAATTCAGTCACACACAATGCAGCTTCTTTTCATACCTTTTACTTGAAGGTGTTTCAGCAAAATCCCAGGGAGCTGGTCGGGGTGGAGAATGCACATTCGGGTAACCGCTGAGCAGGTTAGAGGCCTCCTTTACTTCAATATGTATGTGAGTCCAACTTGCCTGAAGCGAAGTTAATCTGTTATCTCCAGCTTTCTCAATAACTGACAAGCCCGGCCGACGTTGTGGTGAAGCCTTCTGAGTGGTGAGAACAGAGTCCTTCTATGCAGGGCCCTGCTAAAAGTCCCTGTCCCTCCTGACTCCGGTTACGTATCGACACTTAGGGCTGCTCTCTGCGACCTGTAGTCCAGATGCCTCCGGTTTTCTTGTTACTATGCTTGAAACACTAGCAACGCCTCGGACTCCGGTGTCCGGCAATTTAGTGCAGGCAATCCAATACCTGAAGCACTTCTCTCTGTCTTCTCCACTATGCCCTTCGCCCTGCTCTCGCTCTTAGCATAAGCACTTGTAGCTTCGATGGTAATGTCAGCTTTCTCCAGAGCTCGCTGAGCAGCTCTCAGTATCCTCCTTGTTTCAGCTTCTGTTGAGGTACTGATTAAGGGTAGCTCTGACTAGGCTAGGATGATTCACTTCACCCGTACTAGCCTCCACTTCTTTGTCAGGTGAGCTACGCTAGCTCTGCGAGGATTCAGTCCTCTCTCCTCTCCCTCCAAGTCCAGACTCCACTGGCACTGAACTGCACTGTCTGAAGACAGGGAACTGACTGACCTGAGCTCTTCTCAGACAGGAAACAGACTGCTCTGCACTGTCCTTAGACAGGAAGCTTGAATGAGCTCTGCTACGTGTCACTACCTCCTACACCCCTGGTGGGTGTGTCTGAAAGTGTGAGTGACGTGAATGGATAACAAGCTTTTACGGTTACCTTCCTGTGCACTCTCCTGGATTTTATGTGTGCCTTACATAGCTGGGCCACACATCCCCCCTTGGTTAAACACAGCATCTCCCGGGCTGTAAAAGAGAAAAAGAAAACATTTTTGTTTTGCATTAAACAACAACATTTTAACTCATCCCGTCCGGGAGGTAAGACTTCTTGAACGTTACAATTTGTACATTAGAAAATTACAAAAGTATCAAAAGTATCAAACATTCTCATAATACAAGACAAATTCTTGTGGAGGACCCGCACCAAAAACCTCCCACGTGGGTCCTGGGTGGGCTGCAGGACTTCTGACTGCAGACCTCACTCTAGGCCACACCATACGGGTTTTTCTTCAGAGGTGATAGTAATGGTTTCATGTAAAACCAAGATAAGGCACTGTAGTGCAACTATTTACAAAGCAAGTTCTTGGGCTGGCACAGTCCACAGCCACGCAGTCCATGAGGGAAAAAGACACATAAATATATATATATTTCAAACTTTATACATTTTGTCAGTGACAATAAACCCCTGTCTGGGTCTTGCTAACCAGTGTACTAGAACTACTCCTGATAGCGAATAGGTAGTTTTCCCTTAGTGATACGTTCTGATCTACGTGGGGTAGCGTCAGGTATAGTAGTCTCTAACCTTTCTGTTCTGCGTAACGGCAAACTATAGACACGACTCCACCTCTCTAGGGACCTGGCAAGCATGCTAGTGACTGGACGAGGCGGTACTGCTTCACCAGCTTCACCAGGGGACTCCACTTCTTGTGGTGCTGCTTCTTGAGGTTCCGCTGCTTGGGATCCCAATGGTTGAGGGTCTGGTCTGCCGGAACAGGTCCTTCTGGAACTGGCTCCACTGGCACAATTGGTATGACTGGATGTAGAGACTCCTCTTGCGGTTGATAAAACTGCAGCACAGGAATAATTACAGCGTCTCCCAATCTGGGCCAATCCGTAGGTAAATCTCCCAAATCCGTATGTATGACCGCTTCATCATCTTCTTTCTGAAGGACAACAGGTTCTTCCTCACGAAGCTTTAATGGGCCAGGACACAACTTTAGATGATCTCTAGACACAGTTGCAGTTGTTTTTCCTCCATCCTTGCTGATGGTACAGACCTTTCTGTTATCAAAATTGGAATTTTGCACGACATATGGCTCCTGTTCCCACTGATCATCCAACTTGTGCGTTCTTCTTTTTCTTTTTAGCACAGTTTCTCCAGGCATTAAAGGCTTAGCGGGGGCATTTTTGTTATAGTTCTTCTCTTGTTTTTCTCTTACTTTGTTGAGACTATCTTCCACGCAGGCTTGTACTCTCTTGTACTGTTCCTGTCGAGTTGTGTCCCAATCTTCAGCACTGTCATCAGCCTCTGGTTCTACCACACCCAGTTCCAAATCCATTGGCAATCTTCCTGGCCTTGCTCTCATAAGGTAGGCTGGAGTGCAGTTGGTGGAACTTACTGGTATGTGGTTGTACAAGTCAACCAGGTCAGGTAACAAGTCTGGCCACCGATTTCTTTCTTCCAGTGGTACAGTTTTCAGTAAATCCATGACAATGTGATTCATCTTTTCACAAAGGCCGTTGGTCTGAGGGTGGTACGGGTCGTTCTGATCTTCTTACATCCATACAACCGACAGAATTCCTGAAACAGTTCCGCTTCAAATGCAGGACCTCGATCAGTCAGTACCTGCTCTGGATATCCGTGTGGTCTGCAGAAACTTGCTTGGAAGGTTTTTGCTGCTGTCTCTGCTGTCAGATCTTTGACAGGGGCGACCACCAGAAATTTGGAATAGTGATCCACCATGGTCAGGGCATACGAGTATCCTGACCTGCTTGGGGACAACTTGACGTGATCCAATGCCACAATCTCCAAGGGACGAGTCGTCCGGATAGGCTGCAGGGGTGCTCTCTGACTATGATAGTCTTTTCGTCTGAGTCCACAGGGTCCACAATTCCGGCACCACTTCTCGATGGAGCTGCGCATCCCTACCCAGTAGAACCGACACCTCAACAGAGTCTCCAGCTTTTTCCAGCCAAAGTGTCCTGCTTGATCGTGGTAAGCTTCTAACACCATTTGGATGTCTGCTTTGGGGACCACTATCTGCCAAACCATTTCATGGGTCCTTGGGTCGACGTATCTCCTGCACAACTTGTCACGGTATATGAACAACCGGCTTCTCTCATTCCACAGGAGCTTCGCTGGTACGGGTGCGTCTTTCTCCAAGGAGGAACCTTCCTGTCTTATCAGCTCCTTGACACGGCTGACCACTGGATCGCTGTCCTGAGTCTCCTTCCAGCTGTGATGAGGTAAAGGGTTCAACATCTCACCACACCGCTTTCTGTAGACTCGTTGCTCTTGGACCATCCCATTTCGGTGGAACGCAGGTAGCTAAATTTCTTCCAGATCATCTGATTCTTCCTCCGTGTCAGATTCATGCGGCATTCTGGACAAGGCGTCCGCGTTAGCATTTTTACGGCCCGCTCTGTACTTGATGGTAAACTGATAGTTTGACAACCGAGCCATCCAACGTTGCTCCATGGCTCCCAGCTTGGCTGTTTCAAGGTGCGTCAAGGGGTTGTTGTCTGTGTACGCAGTGAACTTGTTGGAGGCAAGGTAATGTTTGAATCTTTCGGTAATGGCCCAGACCAGAGCCAGAAACTCCAGTTTGAAGCTGCTATAGTTTTCCGGATTCCTCTCAGTTGGCCTGAGTTTTCTGCTGGCATACGCGATGACTTTTTCTTGGCCATTCTGCTTCTGACTGAGGACAGCTCCTAATCCTTCGTTACTGGCATCTGTGTATAGCAGGAACGGTTGGCTGTAATCTGGGTAGGCTAAGATTTCATCGCCTGTCAGAATCTCTTTCATCTCTTTGAATGCCTCAGCTTGTTCTTTACCCCAATTGAATGGAGGGTTTCTGCTCTTGAGAGGTTGTCCGACCAGGAGGTCCTGTAAAGGCGCCGCCTTCTTAGTGTAATCTTTTACAAACCTCCTGTAGTAACCTGTTAGTCCCAAGAACTGTCGCACCTCCTTTAGATTCTTCGGCTCCGGCCATTTCTGGATGGCTGTGACCTTCTCGGGGTCCGGCGCTACTCCTTCGGAACTGACAATATGTCCCAAGTACTGTACCTTCCGTTTGAGCAGATGGCATTTAGAGGGCTTCAGTTTCATCCCATACTTGGACAGTGACTCGAATACCTCTGCCAGGTGCTTCAGATGATCTTCATATGTCTTGGAGTACACGATTACGTCGTCCAGGTACAGCAGCACAGTTTCAAAGTTGAGATGTCCCAGGCAGCTCTCCATCACTCTCTGGAATGTCCCTGGGGCACTGCTGAGGCCAAACGGCATTCTGTCAAACTCGCAGAGTCCCATTGGGGTGGTGAAAGCAGTCTTTTCCCGATCCTCCTCAGCCACAGCTACTTGCCAGTACCCACTAGTAAGGTCAAGGGTAGAAAAGTAGTTAGCCGTTTTCAGAGCAGCTAAGGATTCCTCTATGCGTGGTAATGGGTATGCATCTTTATGTGTTATGCGATTTACTTGCCTATAATCTACACACATTCGCATGCTACCATCCTTTTTCTTAACTAGAACTAGAGGTGCTGCCCAGGGGCTACAACTATCCCTTATCACCCCGGCTTTCTTCATGTCACGCAGCATCTCCTTAGCTTTCTGATAATGGGCTGGAGGTATAGGCCTATCGCTCTTTGATGGGAGGATGACTGCCTGTAGGGATATGATGCTGTACTCCCTTAATTGTCCCAAAGTCAAGTGGGTGTTTGCTAAATACTTGTGCGTACTCTTGTACCACCCGTAGTACCCCCTGTTTCTGGTGGACGGAAGTGGTGTCTGTCCCAATATGAAGCTGCTGACACCATTCCGCTACCGGGGTTGCCGGATCATTATCCTCCGCTGGTTGGCGGGAGGCTAAGGACTCGGTTGTGAGGATAGAATTGTTATCTACGGCATATAATTTAGCAACTGTAGCATAACGTGGCAAATTTACTTCATCGTCCCCCCAGTTGAGAAGTCGTACTGGTACTCTCCCATTTATTACTTCCACTACCCCTCTAGCAATCATGAGTGTAGGTCTGTGTTCTGAGCGATGAGGTTCTACTACTGCTTGGTAGTTCTGTCCTCTCAGACCTATGGCTGCTCTACACCATATTAACATTTCACTCATTGGGGGTATTACAATGGGGTTCGAGTCTGTGACCCGTACATTACCGATTTCACCATCTGTAAGCTTCGCTTGCTGCTGGCACATCAGGGCCGGATCTCCCTCTGGATCACTCCCTTCTGCTTTGGCTTGGCAACTTCAGCGAGCTGTTGGAGCAAAAACACAACTTCTCCCAGACAGTTACTGATAATGTTAGTACCTAGTATCACATTTAAAGGCATTTTCTCATTTACAGTCCTTTACACTAAAGTCCCTGATCCTTCAGCTCCACCCTGCCCACTTTTACGTTTACGTTTTTGGCTCCAATTATTTCAACAGGGAGACCATTGGTGGCGTACACTGTCAAGTCAGGGCTCGGGGGCTGGAGACTGTCCATGGACCAAAATTTATTGTAAAGGACATCAGGTATGATGGTCACCTGAGATTCCGTGTCCAGCAGTGCAGGGATTGCAATCCCGTCCAGAATCATGGACAGGTAGGGCCGTCCACCCACGAACCTGCGGTTCCAGTCTAAGGGGCCTGGTGAGTCTACTCCTGGGTGTTGGCCCTCTGACCCAGGATCGGCTCGTTTAAAGGACATTGCTGAGCCATATGACCTTTTTGATTGCAGCGGTAGCAGATGATCTCCCGGCGAGGATGGTGTTGATCAGGAGTCGCTCCTGGGGGTGGCGTGGTCCTCCTCCGGTGAGGCGACGTCCTCCATTTCCTCCGGTTCATCCAAGGAACATCCTCCGGACAGTCGGCTAGTAGGATCTTTCCTCCTTCCTCTTTCCGCAGTTGCAGGGCATCTATTACAGTGGCCAAGTTCTTAGTCAGCTGGCGCACTTCCGAGCGCAGACATTCCAACTCACTAGGGGGTGCCACCTGCGTTTTAGCTTCTGCCACCTGCGGGGAAAAGGTGGATACTGCCGGCTTAAGAGTGGCTTCACCCGGGTGATACTGATTTGCCACCTCAGGCTTTTCCAGGGGTCGAAGTCCTTTTATTGCCATGTCCTTTAGGGCATCAAAGGTGGCATCTGGATGATCCAAGGACCACCAGTTTACAGTCCTGCCTTCCGTTGGAGACCTCAGTCCCCGCACGAATTGCTCTTTCAACATTTGGCTCTCATCAATGGCACTTGCAGGGTTAGCCTGTTTGAGAGCTCGCAGGGCCCCCTGTAGTCGGCAGGCGTAGTCCCTAATACTGTCACCCGGTCTCTGGAAGCACTGATAAAATGCCATCCGGAGATCCGTTTCTGTGCGGTCCTCAAAGATGGCTTGTAGCTTTAAGAGAATCGCAGGTACCGACTCCTGGTCTGCAATGGGCCAAGTCTCTACTTCTCTCAGCAGCACCAGCTAACTGTCCTATTACCACAGCAGCTTTTTGCTTTTCAGTCATGGAGTACATATCCAAAATACTACATATCTTCCTTTTAAACCCTGGCAGGGTGTCTGGCTCGCCGCTGTACTGGGGAAGCCACTTCGCTCCAGGCATGTATGGGAGCGTTAGCGGCATGAGCGGGACCACCGGACTAGGTGAGGGGCCTGCCCCTCCATCCCGCGCTACATCGCCAAGCGGTGGACTATTGGGGCCACCGCGGGGCCGCTCCGTCTGCTGGTTGCTGTGACATATTGATGCTCCCTTGGTTAATCTGAGCCTACCTCTTTCACAGGCTGCAGCGTCGCAGGCACCGCCGTGGAGACAGGACCTTCGTCGCAGGCACAGCGGTGGAGACAGGACCTTTGTCGCTGTCGCTCTGATGCCAGAGCGTTCACTTCCTGTTTCACAGGACCTGCCGCCGCGTCAGAGTTGGGGGCGGGGCCAGGCAACAGCGCGCTTTTCTTTCAGGTACGCCTCCCTTCTTCACCAGCGCCTGAGGGCGCGAATATTGTGGTAAAGATGGCGGTATTTGGCGCCAAACACAGCAAACAGTCTTTTTCACCAAACAGTCAATATAGGCACACAGGACTCACAATTTTGGCAAGTTTCGCAATCCTGTTCGTGACGCCAAGTTTAGTTGACTCGCTCCACAATTGTGGATACCAGGGCTATGGGGTACTCGGAGCCGAGCCCATTGATTTCTATGGGAGTTGTCACTGGCAGCGGGACTCGGTCCGTGGCCCTGGCAGTCAAGCGATGGGGGATATTTACAGGGGAATATAAGGATAGGTAGTTCGTGACGCCACCTGTGGTTTCTGGTTAATTGGACCAGCGCTGCTATAATGATCTTCACAGGGGATGTTATGGGGCAGCTGGGTGGTAAGTCTCCCACAGGTGAGACTGGTCCCTGGAAGTCTATGGTGGTGATGCAGGGTGTAGATAAGAATTCAGTCACACACAATGCAGCTTCTTTTCATACCTTTTACTTGAAGGTGTTTCAGCAAAATCCTGGGAGCTGGTCGGGGTGGAGAATGCACATTCGGGTAACCGCTGAGCAGGTTAGAGGCCTCCTTTACTTCAATATGTATGTGAGTCCAACTTGCCTGAAGCGAAGTTAACTCTGTTATCTCCAGCTTTCTCAATAACTGACAAGCCCGGCCGACGTTGTGGTGGAGCCTTCTGAGTGGTGAGAACAGAGTCCTTCTATGCAGGGCCCTGCTAAAAGTCCCTGTCCCTCCTGACTCCGGTTACGTATCGACACTTAGGGCTGCTCTCTGCGACCTGTAGTCCAGATGCCTCCGGTTTTCTTGTTACTATGCTTGAAACACTAGCAACGCCTCGGACTCCGGTGTCCGGCAATTTAGTGCAGGCAATCCAATAACTGAAGCACTTCTCTCTGTTTTCTCCACTATGCCCTTCGCCCTGCTCTCGCTCTTAGCATAAGCTCTTGTAGCTTCGATGGTAATGTCAGCTTTCTCCAGAGCTCGCTGAGCAGCACTCAGTATCCTCCTTGTTTCAGCTTCTGTTGAGGTACTGATTAAGGGTAGCTCTGACTAGGCTAGGATGATTCACTTCACCCGTACTAGCCTCCACTTCTTTGTCAGGTGAGCTACGCTAGCTCTGCGAGGATTCAGTCCTCTCTCCTCTCCCTCCAAGTCCAGACTCCACTGGCACTGAACTGCACTGTCTGAAGACAGGGAACTGACTGACCTGAGCTCTTCTCAGACAGGAAACAGACTGCTCTGCACTGTCCTTAGACAGGAAGCTTGAATGAGCTCTGCTACGTGTCACTACCTCCTACACCCCTGGTGGGTGTGTCTGAAAGTGTGAGTGACGTGAATGGATAACAAGCTTTTACGGTTACCTTCCTGTGCACTCTCCTGGATTTTATGTGTGCCTTACATAGCTGGGCCACACACACAGTAGTGGGGGGTCTGGAAATATGGATTGTAATCGGGCATCTTTTTGTAGTAAAGGTTGTAATTTCCGTGCAGCTCCCCTTAGCATCTCCAGATTTGGATTGTAGGTGACCACTAGAGGCACCCGGTTATTTTCTTCTTTAGTTTTGTAATGTAGCAGGTGATTCCTTGGTATTCTGGTGGCTCTTGTGATTTGGTTTTCAATTGTTCTTGGATGGTAGCCCTGATTCTTAAAGGTCCTTCTGAGGCAACCAAGGTGTTCATCTCTATCCATGGGGTTGCAACATATACGATTGTATCTGATGGCTTGGCTGTAGACAATAGAGTTTTTTATGTGTTTTGGATGGAAACTGTCCCATTTAAGGTATGTCGGATGGTCGATTGGCTTCTGATACAGGGATGTCTCTATTTCATTCTCCTTCAGTTTCATGATGGTGTCTAAAAAGTTAATTTCAGTGCTGGAGTAGTTGAGTGTTTAAATTGATGGTGGGATGAAATTGATTGAACTGTTCATGGAACGTCTTTAGCTGTTGCTCAGACTCCGTCCAGATGATTAAAATGTCATCAATGTAGTGGTAGTAGGCCCGAGGCCTGATGGGACATGAGGACAGAAAGTCGCTTTCAAGCTTGGCCATGAAAAGACTTGCATACTGTGGAGCCATTTTACTTCCCATAGCTGTGACAGTCTCCTGAAGACTTGTTGTCAAATTCAAAGTAATTGTGGGTGAGGATGAATTTTGTGAGTTTCACCACAGAATCAGCATCATTCTCGGTGTTTTCCATGAAGTCTTTGCAGGCATTTAATCCATCCTGGTGTGGGATATTAGAGTACAAAGATTCCACATCCATGGTGGCCAGGATGGTTCCTTCTGGTAGAGGACCTATTGCTGCTAGTTTATTCAGTAGGTCAGTTGTGTCCTGAATGTAGCTGGATGTATCCTTTACCAGGGGTTTAAGAATGCCCTCTACCCATCCAGATACCTGCTCAGTAAGGGTGTCCACACATGAAGTAATTGGGATATTCTACATGCTTCCCAAAATGCACAAATCTGGAAATCCAGGGAGGCTGATTATTTCATGTGTGGACACCCTTACTGTGCAAGTATCTGGATGGGTAAAGGGTATTCTTAAACCCCTGGTAAAGGATACACCCAGCTACATGTCCAACTGGGGGTCTGCATGTGGGGAGACTGGGCAAAAACAGAACAAGGATGAATTCTCATCGCCACACAATAGGAGAAAAAAGAATGGATCTACCTGTGGCAAAACATTTGTATCCCCGGTCATAGTATGATGGACATGAAATTACTTGTATTAAGAGCTAACTTTAAGTCTGAGAGAGACAGAAAAGTTTGGGAATATAAACTCATGACGACCTTTGACACACAGAGTAGGAATTAACGTGTCGCATGGATTTATGTCTTTTTACATCAATTAAGAAATTTGCTCTTCAGACCTTCTGGGGGCATCACAACAATACCAGACCCCAATCAGAGGACAATAAAACTTTCACACTCCTTATCTATGAACTGTTCCAATATTTATGTTCATCTCTATCTCCCATAATGACTATTCTGCTTCACGTCACTTGTCTTACCTATTGCATTGTTTCTGTGCTGTGTTGTGTATAAATATGTGATTCTTCAATTTTTGTTTTAGTCTTTGCCTGATGAAGAGACCTGAGTAGTCTCGAAAGCTGCAATTTGTTACCATCTTTTCAGTTAGCCATTAAAAGGTATCAATCACTGAGGAATCTGAACTCTAAATATTTTTCTATCTACTGGCTAACACGGTACAAAGATACACATCTTTCCTACACCTACGGGTGGACATCGACCAGCCATAACAGTAAAACCATGGGAGGTGAGATGACTAACATTCATTATCCCATTACAACCTATTTAGTCAGGAGTAAAGAAAAATCCAAAAACTAATCTGAAGTGCTCAGCGTGCAATCTGAAAGTCATATTACACATCCATGAGTGCATTCACCGGGCCGGACAGACTTACGTGTCGGACATTTATCTTGTGTAAAGAGGTGGCATGGAGAGACATATCTCTAGATATCAGGGCAAAGAAGAATGCTATTGAGAAGTGATGAGCGAGCACTAAAGTGCTCCAGTGCTCGATACTGAAATCCAGCAGGTCGGAGGCTCTGATGGGAGCAATGAGTATAATGGAAGTCAACGGGAAACTCGAGCATTTCTCCGGAAGACCCTAAGAGGAGATCTGGGGGGCAGGAAAATCGCTGACCTGGATGGAAACCGCATCGGGAAGACGCCTGGATGCAATCTCTGACTTCCAGGTCACTGCTGGGTAAAGATGACCGAACTTGTTCGGAAAACGTTCGCCAATCTCAAATTCGGCATGAATTTGGATTCGTGTTCGGATTCCCGAGCATTTTCCTCAAAATCGGCAACATTTGGTCACAGTTCAGTAAATAATTGAGTTTCCTCTAATGCGTTCGTTAGTACTTATCTAGGATAGTGGTGCTGTATGATGAGGGGGAACGTGTTTGATAAGGGGAGAGGATGGGGAGAGGTCAGAGGAGTGGCGGACTTTTATTCTTTTATTTTTTTTAAATTAATTTAATCAGGGCACAGAAACCATCCACAACGTCCAAACACAAGGGCTTCTGTCATTGGCTTCCGAAATAACGTGTCCCTCCAGACACAAGGGCTTCTGTCATTGGCTTCAAATCTCCGAAATTACAAAATACATGTCCCTCCAGACACAAGGGCTTCTGTCATTGGCTTCCGAAATAACATGTCCCTCCAGACACAAGGGCTTCTGTCATTGGCTTCACGAAATAACATGTCCCTCCAACACAAGGGCTTCTGTCATTGGCTTCAGAAATAACATGTCCCTCCAGACACAAGGCTTCTGTCATTGGCTTCAGAAATAACATGTCCCTCCAAACACAAGGGCTTCTGTCATTGGCTGCCGAAATAACATGTCCCTCCAGACACAAGGGCTTCTGTCATTGGCTCCGAAATAACATGTCCCTCCAGACACAAGGGCTTCTGTCATTGGCTGCGAAGTCACATGTCCCTCCAGACACAAGGGCTTCTGTCATTGGCTGCTGAAGTCACATGTCCCTCTCCATTTTAAAAGTGAACATGTGGCTTCAGCGCCATTTTGTCACTGTAACAGAGTAGTGAGGCTGCTGTTGCAAGTAATCAGATAGTTCGGATAGATAGGATCCTGTGTCAAATCGACCTTCCAGCATATAAATCCTTTGTGCTAATTCTGTGGTCTGGCCACATTATCTCAGCAAATAAATACTGATTGCTAATTTAGTGACAGGTGACTGACAGGTCTGGGCTTAAGGTACTGCCACACTAAGCTATCCCGCTAGCGATCTCGTTAGCGTTGCATACTAATGAGATCGCTAGCGGGATTGTTTCTATATCGCTAAGTGCGGCCGCATTTAGCGATATAGTTAACGACGCTATCGCCGTTAGCGATCTTCTTAACGACTTTAGCGGTACAAAAGTACCGCTAAATCGCTAAGAAAAGGTGCCACACAGCGATTATACTTACCCAGCGGGAGCGCCAGCGAGAAATAGGGTCCGGAACGATTCCAGCGACGAGCGAGATCACAGCAGGAAGCTCGTCGCTGGAAGCTGCCGCACTGAACAAATCGCTAACGGGATCGCTAAATAGTGACGTTTTTTAGCGATCCCGTTAGCGATATTGTTTAGTGTGGCATACCCTTTAGGGTTATGAAACAGCAGGTTACAAGAGGGGAAGGGTACATCCAACATGAGTGGGAAAAATCAAGGTCGTGGTGGAAGGGGTAAAATGCTTGGTGTTCGAGGTGTATGTGGGGTGGGTGGTAATGTTATTGAAAGTGATACCGGCTCGTCCTATCCAATGGTAACATCTGGTACTCCACTTCCTTTCTTTGGCAGCTGCACAGCGATACGCCTTGTAGATAATTTTTTGAAATGTGGAGACTCCAAGTTGGGTCTTCTTCATGTGTGTTGCCTGAATTTGGCAGGGCTCTCAGAGCACCAAGCCTACACCTGTCACTCATCCACCTGTTACTAGTCAAGGTTTAAGCTAGAAATGCTGTCCCAGGCCCTATCTCATGCATCCACGCCGTGTATTTATACTATTTTGTACTCTGGGTCAATTGATGCAAGTTTTCCTGATTTCTGTCCCTAACTTGAGCTGTTTTGGCAGCTTTTGGGCCCCCCTGGTGGTGTTGTCTATGTGTTTGTTTTTTCTTCCATTCTAGTTGAATTCAGTGGGGTTCTGATAAAATATTTTGTTTTAAAAAACACTCCCCCGACTCACCAATTTATTATTAAAAAAAGGCCAAGGATTCCAAAGTAGTCCACAAATGGCAACCTGAAAGACATAAAAAGAGACAATAAAATAAAGAAAAACATCACCCTCACATACTGTCCCCTCACACTATTCCCCCACACTGTCCCCTAACACTTTTCTCCCTGTATACTGTCCCCTCACATCAATACCCCATACTGTTCCCTCATACTCATGTCACCTTACACTCCCCTATGCTGTTGTCTTACACTAAACACCCCTCCATACTGTCCCCTTACATTTTACCCCTTTAAACTGTCCTCTCATACTATTCCCCATATCGTCCTCTCATACTATTCTCCAATACTGTTGTCTTACACTCTCACCCATACTGTCCCCTCACTCTCCTCCCATACTGTCCTCTCACACGGTCCCTCCCCATACTGTCCCCTCACACTATTTCCCCATACTGTCCCCTCACACTTTCTCCTCATTCTGACACCTTACCTTTCTTCCCCATATTGTCTCCTCACACTTTCCTCCCCATACTGTCCCATTATCACAATATTGTCTGATTTCACTATTCCCCTATACTATTAAACCACTTTTCTCCCGCATAATGTCCCCTCACACTTTTCTCCCCCATACTGTCTCCTTTGTCTCCTCATGCTTTCCATCTAAACTGTCCCCTCACACTCCTACCTACACTGTCCCCTCACACTATTTTCCCCAATGCTGCCCACCCATACTATTTCCTCCCATACTGTCTCCTCACCCTTTTCTTCTCATACTGTCCCTTCACTTTTCTTTCCCATATTGTTCCCTCACACTATTCCCTGCCATACTGTCCCCTCACACTTTTCTACCCCATACTGTCTCCTTTGTCTCCTCATGCTTTCCATCTAAACTGTCCCCTCACACTCCTCCCTACACTGTACCCTCACACTATTCACCCCAATGCTGCCCACTCATACTATTCCCTCCCATACTGTCTCCTCACCCTTTTCTTCTCATACTGTCTCCTCACTTTTCTCTCCAATATTGTTCCCTCACACTATTCCCTGCGACACTGTCCACTTACACTTTTCTCCCTCCATACTGTCCCCACACACTTCCCCGCTCCTTTACTATCTCTTCACAAGATTTTTACCCCCAATAAGATTCTGTTGCTTCAGCTCCATTGGAGCACTTGCCTTATCGCTGATATCGTCCTCTGTGGATGTCAACAACATGATGACACCTCATGACCTCATCATGATGACACCACCTGCTGTCGGAGTCACTCTGATCCAGGAAGTCCTGATGGTCAGAGCTTCCATTGTACTCGCGCCTGAAAGATGTGACTATGATTGAATGTATGAAGCCAGCATTTTACTTGTTCTCTCAGGTCACTGTCAGTTTAATAACTGGCTCAGAGAATGGAAGAAACCCACTCCAATGAGCGGTAAATTGCTGCCATCTAGGAGATGCCTAAGACCACTGCATTAGGTGCCTGACAGTGTTCCCTCCGCTGTGCTCGTCTGCTGACAGTGCCTTGCCTGATCCTTGCCCTCGTCATACTGTGTGGGACTTCAGCAGAGGCACTATTTCTATGAAGGACCCCAGAAGGATTGGGCGCAGTTAGGGTTTGTGTTGGCATAATAAATGTTCCCCTCTTTCCCATCTTTCACAGTTGGGAGGTATAATTCTCTCACTGTAAATAATAAGTATATGGGACCTCGAATCAGATAGCGAATGTAAGCTACCCCTAATAAATGTACACGGTCACTAAGGCAAACCTCCCATCTATCCTGGAATAATGGCTCAGCGAGACAGTCTTATTCAATGGTGGCTCTGTGCAGATACGGCATGACCCCCACAAGGTCCAAAGCAGTAGATTCCCAAAATCCGAGGCACCAGAGAGTGTATAGGGATAAAATGTAGCTTTTATTTCATCCTTAAAATCACATAGCCAGGGTACAAAGATGAGGTAGACGAGAGTAGTGGACCTTCTGGTCATGTGACATTCTCAGGCATATTCGGGATTGATAGGCCTCATTTATTAGCATTATGCTAACATCGGGTCTCTTTTATTAAAACTTTACTAACACTGTTTTTGTTGCCCAAAGCAACCAATCAGAGCTCAGCTTTCACTTCTTAAACTGCAGGATAAAAATGAAAGCCGGACTCTAATTGGTTGCAATGAGCCGCAATGACAGTGGTACATAAGTCTGATGGCAGCGATATTCCCTGATGGCTGTGGCCTCTTATAGTAGGATAATGGTTGGTCAGATATTGTCTCCATCTTCTCGACCATATGTGGGACGTGCTGGAAAAATAAGTCCGATCCATAGAGATGTCATGCTGTGGAGGTGATTCTGAGGGAAGAAACAATGATGGAAAATCGGTGACATTCGGAGATGAAAGACGTGATGAATCTTTGGAGACTTGTATTCTGTAGATTACTCAACTTCAGCAGGAAAATTGTCTCTAGACCCCAGAGCAAAATTAATACTCAGATCACGATCATCACCTGTCCCACCCGCCACTGGCTCGGCCTTGGGCTACCCACATCAAGACGTCACAACTTACACCGCAAAGTCAAAGGCCTACCGCTATGGAAGCCACTGTTCAAAATGGAGAACCACAGAATAAGTATTGTGTGACGGAAGGAGGAGGAAAGAAGAGGTCCGATGGAGAGGAGAAACGGAGGTTGGGCAGAGCTGGCGATGGGGCAGATGAGCGGCAAGGTAGTTATTATTTATTTTTTGACCCCTTTTTTGCCATCCTCTACAAATCAGCAAAATGGTGCTCAGCCGGCTGAAACGAATTGCAAATAAATTCAGGTTCAAGAAATTCAGAATTTTATGGCAAAATCAGGGGTGACTTCAATTTGCTTGAAATGAATTTGCTCATCTCTAATAGTGAAGTGTCCCACAGCATTTACATATTGCAGAATGGGACGAATGCCACCAAGACACGAAGGTAATTGGGTAAAAGAAAGCCCATAGGAAGGAAGGAAAATGAGGAGTTTCGTGAGACGATGTTCCTGGTGATCTTTCAATGTTTTTTGGACCTGGTGCTGATTTTGGGGGCAGGAATCATTAGCTCCCACTATGTCCAGCTAGATACTTGTTAAAGAAATGACTAAATCAGTTCCTCTTGTTTTCGGGAGCGGGCACACATGTTCTTCTGATCCCCATCCATTATTACCAGGATGACACATGTTGTCCATGAATAAGATAATCATAAAGCCAAAATTTTCAGCACCCCTCCTCCTCTTCCAGATTGGAGTGATAAGCCATAAACAAGAAGCAGAGCCATCCATGTCCATAGATAGATTAGATGTAAGACTCGGCTACTGGAAGTCATCAGCTCGGAGCCATCCCAAACAATCTGAGTAAGCCTCCAGTCAGAGTGAGATACATAAACCCGTCATATGTGTTTCATTTCATCCGTATCTCCTGTACGTAACATGACGTCCTCGGCACAGATGTCTGACCTGGTCAATGCTATTTTTACATCAAACACATTGCTTCTCCACATTGTCAAAGGAAGATCTTCCCATCAAGGAGAATTGGGTTCAACATTGCCTCCCGCGACAGCTGCCGCTTCAGTAAAGACATATTTAACCAAATATGGAAATCATCCTTGTATCAAGTTATGAACAAGATAAAGTCGTCAACTCAATGGATTGCAAAACTTACATAAAACGGTCTTCTCGACTCCAAATGTGGCAATCAGGATGAATCAATGGATCATGCTCCATCACTAGAGTTGATCGAAACAGGTCGGTCAGATTAAAAAATCACAGACTTTCGCCAAAGTCGGGTTTCGGTCGGGCGAAACCCGACCATAGCGTGGGGTCGGCCATGCGGTCGTCGACCCGAGCTCCAAAGTCCGTTTTCCCATAATGCTTGCAGGCGCCTTTTCTCAGCCAATGAGCAATGACGCACACTGTGGGCAACGAGAAGACATGGGCAGCGGCCACTACCATCTTAGAGAAGGGCATTGCAGTGATTGGCTTGCTTTGTGTGGCGTCACAGTGCCTAGCGTAGGGAGAGGTTTCTCAGTAGGGAGAGAGTTAGGCAGGAAAAAAAAAGTTCTTCTGTGCTTGTGCTGATATAAATTGTGCTGTACAGTTAGTGTGCAGTGACAGGGGAGGATTTTCTTGTGTGCAGCAGCGCTGGTTATTAGGCTGCCTGATAGCTGTATTGCTGTGTGTACACTGCTGTGCAGACTGCTTTTTACACAGCACTAATACTTTTATTTTTTTTCTGCACAGTTACCGAGCGTTCATTTTTTCCCACACCGTATAGAGCTGTACGCTCTTCACACACTATCGTGTACCGGCTGGTATCACGGACAAATACATGCTGACTATCTGTGTGTGACTCCAGAAATATATACGGAGATTTAAATTTTCCCCTACACTATATACACCTGGTATCTTCTGATACAGTACCGTTTTTCTGCCTTCTGTATTACGGTCAAATCCATACTGAGAGAGCGTCTGTGTGTGACGCCGGAAATATATACGGAGATTTACAATTACCCCTAGACTGCATACAGCTGTATGCTTGTGATACAGTACCCTTTTTGGCAGAAAGTCCTCCTCCACCCACCACTGTAAAGTGCATCATTGACACCTGGAACATTGGCCCACATGTGTGATTATGTCTTGCGGATCTGCTTTTTATATTCTGGTCTGATCCATACTGAGCCTGTGAGCGTCTGTTTGTTATTTTGGAAATATATACAGAGATTTACAATTACCCCTAGACTGTATCCAGCTGTAATCTTCTGATACATTACCCTTTTTCTGCTTTTTATATTCTTGTCTAATCCATACTGAGCCTGTGAGTGTCTGTGTCTGACTCCTGAAATATATAGGGAGATTTACAATATTTTCACTATACTATATATACCTGGTATCTGGTGATACAGTACCCTTTTTCAGCTTTTTATATTCTTGTCTAATCCATACTGAGCCTGTGAGCGGCTGTGTCTGACTCCTGAAATATATAGGGAGATTTACAATATTTTCACTATACTATATATACCTGGTATCTGGTGATACAGTACCCTTTTTCAGCATTTTATATTCTTGTCTAATCCATACTGAGCCTGTGAGCGTCTGTGTCTGACTCCTGAAATATATAGGGAGATTTACAATATTTTCACTATACTATATATACCTGGTATCTGGTGATACAGTACCCTTTTTCAGCTTTTTATATTCTTGTCTAATCCATACTGAGTCTGTGAGCGGCTGTGTCTGACTCCTGAAATATATAGGGAGATTTACAATATTTTCACTATACTATATATACCTGGTATCTGGTGATACAGTACCCTTTTTCAGCTTTTTATATTCTTGTCTAATCCATACTGAGCCTGTGAGCGTCTGAGTCTGACTCCTGAAATATATAGGGAGATTTACAATATTTTCACTATACTATATATACCTGGTATCTGGTGATACAGTACCCTTTTTCAGCTTTTTATATTCTTGTCTAATCCATACTGAGCCTGTGAGTGTCTGTGTCTGACTCCTGAAATATATAGGGAGATTTACAATATTTTCACTATACTATATATACCTGGTATCTGGTGATACAGTACCCTTTTTCAGCTTTTTATATTCTTGTCTAATCCATACTGAGCCTGAGAGCGTCTGTGTCTGACTCCTGAAATATATACAGAGATTTACAATTATCCCCTTCACCGTATACAGCTGTACACTTCTGATACAGTACCATATATCTGCTGGTATTTTGGGTACATTTTCCCAACCATGAGGAAGTATGGTGGAAGAGGCCGCGGACGTGGGCGTGGGGGCCAGCTGGTACTGATGGTGGTGGTGGTGCATCTGCTGGAAATGCCAAAAGCACAATAGCACCTAAGGCAGGAGGTGTTGAGCCTGCGTCATCGTCTGGCTCAAGAAGGCCTGGAAGGCTCCCTTTTCTGGGAGTAAGTAAACTGATTTTAAAGCCGGAGCATCAGGAACAGGTTTTGGCTTACATTGCCGAAACAGCCTCCAGCTCTATCGCCTCCTCTTCTGAAGTTTCAAAAAATGCAAATACTGAGTCGTTAATGCAGGCTCCTTGTCAGGAACAACACCTTTACTTGTGTTCTTCACCCCAACCAAAAGTGAAGGATGCCGCAGCCCACACTTCAGATTACTCCATGGAGCTCTTTTCACATACCATGCCTGGGTTATCAAGTCAAATCCTGAATTCCCCAGTCCAAGATGAATCTGACATAGAGTGCACTGATGCACAGCCACTGCTATATGATTCTGCTGGTACATTCACCCAGAGCACTACATTGCCCTCGCAGTCTACTGAGCCAGAATCTGACCCTGATGAAACTCAGGTGCCCCTTCCCGCATACTCTACCACCTTACACGGTGACAGAGAGGAAGGTTCAGATGAAATTGAAGAGGCGGTGATGGATGACCCAGTTGTTGACCCAGATTGGCATCAATTGGGGGAAGAGGGTGCCGCTGGCAATAGCTCAGAAGAGGAGAAGGATCCGCAGCAGGCATCGACATCGCAGCAGCAGTTATCTGGCAGGCCCGTAGCAGTACAAAAACGTGTTAAAAAAACAAAAAGAGTTGCAGGACAGCTTGGCCAGACGGTCCAATTAGCCCTGAAAATTTATACCATAGTATGAAGAGTCCAGTGTGACACTTTTTTGACCAATATCCTATTGATGAGGCAAAGGTTATCTGTAAGAATTGCGGAAGGACCTTTAGCCGAGGGAAAAATCTCAGAAATTTGAATACCAGTTGCATGCTTAGACATTTAATGACCATGCACTCGCAAGCGTGGACGGACTACAAAACCTCAGGTAGCACATGTGCACCTGCTCCGACTGAAGGTAGCCAGCAACGCTCCATCGCTTCCCCCACTGTAAGTCCACCGGTTAGCACACCACCAGCAAGAAATGTTGAGGTGTCGTCGCAAGGCCAAAGCAGTCAGGGAATCCCAATGGTTTTCCAACGAAAGACTGCATCTACTGTAGGCCATTGCCACCATAACCATCACCAACCCCCTCTCAGTCTGCCATGTCCACTGCTAGTTCCACCATATGCAGCTCTCAAGTCCAGCTCACCCTAGCAGACACTCTGAGTAGGACAAGAAAGTACTCATCCTCTCATCCGCGTACACTGGCTTTGAACGCCAAAATTGACAAACTGATCTCATTAGAGATGATGCCCTTCCGTTTGGTTGAAAGCGCAGCGTTCTGAGAGCTCATGGCCTACGCTGTCCCACGCTATGACCTACCCAGTCGGCACTTCTTTTCTAGGAAAGCCATCCCTGCCCTCCACCTGCATGTGAAAGTCTGCATTGTCCATGCACTCAAACAATCAGTGAGTGGAAAGATGCACCTCACAACAGATGCATGGGCCAGTAGGCATGGCCAGGGCCGTTACGTGTCCATCACTGCACACTGGGTTAATGTGGTGGATGCAGGCTCCACAGGGGACAGCGGCGGTGGGGCAGTGCTGCCTAACCCACGGTATAGGCAACAGTTGTCTGTAGGCGTTCGACCCTCCTCCTCCTCCAGAAGCGAAAGCTCGTCAACAGAGCTTAGTCGCACGAGCACTCCATCCGCAGCTGCCAGTGTTGCACACGAGGTGTCACACTATCGAACAGCTAGTGGTAAGCGTCAGCAGGCTGTTTTAAAGATGATGTCTTTGGGTGACAACAGACACACCGTGGAGGTACTGGCCGACTACTTGCAGCGAGAAACTGAGTCATGGCTGGGCAGTCTACATCTTGAGCCAAGCAAGGTAGTCAGTGATAATGGCCGTAATTTTGTGGCGGCCATAGCCCTGGCAAAACTCAGACACATTCCTTGCCTGGCTCACACCTTGAACCTGGTGGTGCAGTGCTTCCTAAGTAATTATCCGGAGTTACCAGCCCTGCTCGCACATCCGTCGCTCGCCCGTAGACTCCTGTCGTATGCAGAGGCTGCAGCGATCGCTCCACCTCCCCAAGAACCGCCTATTCATAGACGTTGCAACAAGGTGGAACTCCACCATGCACATGGTTGAGAGGCTGTGCGAACAGAGGCAGGCTGTAATGCATTTGTGGGAGTATACACGGGCAGGCAGTTTGAGGGCAGACATGGAGTTGTCGGGTGTGCAGTGGTCAAAGCTGAAAGACCTCTGTAAAGTCCTTCAGTGTTTTGAGGAATGCACACGGCTCGTAAGCGCAGATGACGCCATCATAAGCATGAGCATCCCACTTATGCGTCTGCTCATGCAAACTTTGACGCACATTAACCCCTTCACCCCCAAGGGTGGTTTGCACGTTAATGACCGGGCCAATTTTTACAATTCTGACCACTGTCTCTTTATGAGGTTATAACTCTGGAACGCTTCAACGGATCTTCGCGATTCTGAGATTGTTTTCTCGTGACATATTGTACTTCACGTTAGTGGTAAAATTTCTTCCATATAACTTGCTTTTATTTTTGAAAAAAACGCAAATATGGCGAAAATTTTGAAAATTTTGCAATTTTCAAACTTTGAATTTTTATTCCCTTAAAACAGAGAAATATATCACACAAAATAGTTAAGAAATAACATTTTCCACATGTCTACTTTACATCAGCACAATTTTGGAACAAAATTTTTTTTTGTTAGGAAGTTATAAGGGTTAAAAGTTGACCAGCGATTTATCATTTTTACAACAAAATTTACAAAGCCATTTTTTTTAGGGACCACCTCACATTTGAAGTCACTTTGAGGGGTCTATATAGCAGAAAATACCCAAAAGTGACACCATTCTAAAAACTGCACCCCTCAAGGTACTCAAAACCACATTCAAGAAGTTTATTAACCCTTCAGATGCTTCACAGGAACTAAAGCAACGTGGAAGGAAAAATTGAATATTTAACTTTTTAGTCACAAAAATGATCTTTTACAAACTTTTTTTTTATTTTCACAAGGGTAAAAGGAGAAAATGGACAGATAAGGTTGTTATGCAATTTCTCCTGAGTACGCCAATACCCCATATGTGGGGGAAAACCACTGTTTGGGCACACAGCAGAGCTCGTAAGGGAAGGAGCGCCGTTTGACTTTTTCAAACTAAAATTGGCTGGAATTGAGATTGGACGCCATGTGGCGTTTGGAGAACCTCTGATGCGCCTAAACAGTGGAAACCCCCCACAAGTGACACCATTTTGAAAACTAGACCCCCTAAGGTACTTATCTAGATCTGTTGTGAGCACTTTGAACCCCCAAGTGTTTCACAAAAGTTTATAATGCCTGGGTGTGAAAAAAAAAAAAAACTATTTTCCACAAAAATGATTTTTTAGTCCCAAATTTTTGAATTTTCCCAAGGAAATTGGAACCCAAAAGTTGTTGTCCAATTTGTCCTGAGTACACTGATACCCCATATGTGGGGGGGGGGAAACTGTTTGGGCGCACGGCAGGGCTTGGAAAGGAAGTAGTAACGTTTTGGAATGCAGACGTTGATGGGGGTCATGTTCCGTTTGCAGTGCCCCAGATGAGCCTAAACAGTGGAAACCCCCCACAAGTGACCCCATTTTGGAAACTAAACCCCCTAAGGAACTTATCTAGATCTTTGGTGAGCACTTTGAACCCCCAAGTGCTTCACACAAGTTTATAATGCCCGGGCATGAAAATTAAAAATCCTATTTTTTCCCACAAAAATTATCTTTTAGTCACTAATTTTTTATTTTCCCAAGGGTAACAGGAGAAATTGGACCACATAAGTTGTTGTCCAATTTGTCCTGAGTACGCTGATACCCCATATGTGGGGGGGAACCACTGTTTGGGCGCACGGCAGAGCTCGAAAGGGAAGGAGCACCATTTGACTTTTTCCAACCAAAATTGGCTCGAATTGAGATTGGATGCCATGTTGCATTTGGAGAGCCCCTGATGTGCCTAAACAGTGGAAACCCCCCACAAATTTGAACCCCCAAGTGCTTCACACAAGTTTATAACGTAGAGCCGTAAAATTTAAAAATCATATTTTTTCCACAAAAATGATCTTTTCACCCCAATTTTTATTTTTCCATGGGTAACAAGACTCCAAAAGTTATTGTGCAATTTGTCCTGAGTGCGCTGATACCCCATATGTGGGAGTAAACCACTGTTTGGGTGCATGGCAGAGTTTGGAAGGGAAGGAGCGCCGTCTGACTTTTTCAACGCAGAATTGGCTGGACGCCATGTCGTGTTTGGAGAGCTCCTGATCTGCCTAAACAGTGGAAACCCCCATAAATGACACCATTTTGGAAACTAGACATCAAGGAACTTATTTAGATGTGTGGTGAGAACTTTGAACCCCCAGGTGTTTCACTAAAGTTTATAACGTACAGCCGTAAAATAAAAAATCTTTTTTTTTTTTACAAAAATGATTTTTTCGCCCCCAATATTTTATTTTCACTAGGGTAACAGAAGAAATTGGACCCCAAAAGTTGTTGTCCAATTTGTCCTGAGTACGCTGATACCCAATATGTGGGAGAAAACTACTGTATGAGCGCACGTCAGGGCTCGGAAGGGAAGTAGTGACGTTTTGGATTGCAGACTTTGATGGAATGGTCTGGGGGAGTCATGTCGCATTTGGAGAGCCCCTGATGCACCTAAACAGTGGAAACCCCCCACAAGTGACCACATTTTGGCAAATAGACCCCACAAGGAACTTATCTAGATGTGTGGTGAGCACTTTGAACCCCGAAGTGCTTCACAGAAGTTTATAACGTACAGTCGTAAAAATAAAAAATGTTTTTTTTTTTTTACAAAAATGATTTTTTTTGCCCCCAATATTTTATTTTCACAAGGGTAACAGGAGAAATTGGACAAATTGCACAATAACTATTGGGGTCCAGAGTACGCTGATACCCCATATGTGGGGATAAACTACTGTTTGGATGCATGGCAGAGCTCAGAAGTGAAGGAGCACCGTTTGACTTTTTCAACGCAGAATTGGCTGGAATTGAGATCAGACACCATGTCACATATGGAGAGCCCCTGATGTGCCTAAACAGTGGAAACCCCCCAATTCTAACTCCAACCCTAACCCCAACACACCCCTAACCCTAGTCCCAATCCTAACCACAAACCTAACCCTAACACACTCCCAACCCTAACCCTAACTTTAGCGCCAACCCTAACCCTAACCCTAATGGGAAAATAGAAATAAATTCATTTTTTTTATTTTATTATTTTTCCCTAACTAAGGGGGTGATAAAGGGGGGTCTGATTTACTATTTATAGCGGGTTTTTATGATTGGCAGCTGTCACGCTGAAAGACGCTTTTTATTGCAAAAAATAGTTTTTTGCATCGCCACATTTTGAGAGCTATAATTTTTGCATATTTTGGCCCACAGAGTCATGTGAGATCTTATTTTTTGCGGTACGAGTTGACGTTTATATTGGTATCATTTTTGAGCATGTGACATTTTTTGATCGCTTTTTATTTCGATTTTTGGGAAGTTAGAATGAACAAAAATCAGCAATTCATGAATTTCTTTTGGGGGGGCGTTTATACCGTTCCGCGTGTGGTAAAATTGATAAAGCAGTTTTATTCTTTGGGTCAGTACGATTACGGCGATACCTCATTTATATCATTTTTTTAGGTTTTGACGCTTTTATAGAATAAAAACAATTTTATAGAAAAAATAATTATTTTTGCATCACTTTATTCTGCGAGCTATAACTTTTTTATTGTTTCGCTGATGATGCTGTATGGTGGCTCGTTTTTTGCGGGACAAGATGACGTTTTCAGCGGTACCATGTTTATTTATATCGGTCTTTTTAATCGCGTGTTATTCCACTTTTTGTTCGGCGGTATGATGATAAAGCATTGATTTTTTGATTTTTTTTTTTTTTAAGGGGTTCGCTAAAGGGGTTAACTAGTGGGACAGTTTTATAGGGGGGTCGTTACGGACGCGGCGATACCAAATATGTGTACTTTTATTGTTTTGTTTTTTTTATTTACAGGAAGAAATGAATTTATTGGGGAATATATATATTTTTTTATTTATTTTGGATTTTTTTTTATAACATGTTTATTTTTATTTTTTTAACTTTTTTACTTTGTCCCAGGGTGGGACATCACTGTATTTTATCAGATCGCTGGTGTGACAGTGTGCACAGCACTCTGTCACACCAGCGATCGCTCAGGCATGCTGCAGGCTTCTCAGTGCCTGCTCTCGGCAGGCACTGAGGAAGCCGCCTCCCTCCAGGACCCCGGCGCCATCTTGGATCCGGGTCCTGGGAGGGAGAAAGCCCTCAGAACAGCGCGATCACATCGCGCTGGTCTGAGGGTCTCAGGGGGGCGCGCAGAGAGCCCCCACCCTGCGCGATCCTCCCCTGTGCCCCCAGTACACCGCGATCATGTTTGATCACGATGTGCTAGGGGTTAATGTGCCGGGAGTGGTCCGTGACCGCTCCTGACACACAGTCACGGGTGTCAGCTGTGATAATCAGCTGACACCCGGCGGCGATTAGCTGCGCTCCCCTCAGGAGCGCAGCTGATCGCCTATGACGTACTATCCCGTCCATGGTCAGATTGGCACGGGTTTCATGGACGGGATAGTACGTCTAATGTCAGAGAGGGGTTAAGGATCAGGCGTCTGCAGCGGAGTAGGAAGAGGAGGAGGGAAGCCTTGATGACAGTCAGCCATTGTCTGCTCAGGGAACTGTCGTGGATGAGGTGGAGGAAGAAGAGGAAGAGGAAGAGGAGGATGAGGGGATGATTATTTTGGAGAGGAGGATGCTTCTCAGGGGGAAAGAGAAAATGTTGGCTTGCCAAGGTCAGGTACAGGGTTTGTGCGTGACTGGAGGGATGTGGATTTGGCAGAAAGTGCTCCTCCACCCACCACTGGCAGTGCATCATTGACACCTGGAACATTGGCCCACATGTGTGATTATGTCTTGCGGATCCTAAAAAGGGACCCCTGCATTGCCAAAATTATGAAGGATGACGACTACTGGTTGGCCAGCATCCTCGATCCACGCTACAAAGGCAAATTACAGAACATCATGACACGGGAGAACCTAGAGCTAATATTGGCGACCAAACAAGCAACTCTGGTAAACTGTTTGTTAGAGGCATTCCCAGCACACAGCAGCGGTGCAGGTTCTACCACGAGCCGTACTGGGCCAAACGGAAGAGGTGTTCGTGGTGCACACAGCCGAAGTGGCGTTGGAGACAGGGGTTTCATGACCATGTTGTGGTATGATTTCTCGAGTACCGCTCACACGACTGTTAATACTGAATCGATTGCAACAGAGAGGAGACAGCAGTTGTCAACTATGGTTCAAAATTACCTCTCCTCCCCTATCGATGTTCTCCCTCACAGTTCATTCCCCTTTGACTACTGGGCCTGTAAACTGGACACCTGGCCTGAATTGGCACAATATGCCTTACAGGAGCTCGCTTGCCCTGCTGGTAGTGTGCTATCAGAAAGAGTCTTCAGTGCTGCTGGATCAATCCTGACAAAAAGAAGGACCCGGCTGTCGACCCAAAATGTAGGTGATCTCACCTTCATTAAAATGAACCATGCCTGGGTTTCTAAGGATTTTGTGCCTGCTCCCCCCTAGGGCCGGCGTTAGCAACTGGTTCACTCGCGCAAGTGCCGGTTCCCTGAGCAGGTGGGGGGCCCACTCGCCGTCAGACACACCGGCGTACTATGAGGAGCCCTGTACCAGTGCCGTCGTCAACGAGTGGACCCCCTCTGCTTGCTCAGGGCCCCAGCACTTGCAATACTTACCTCTCCCTGCTCCACCGCTGTGATGTCTTCCGTATTTCCTGACAGTGACATTCAGGTCAGAGAGTGCGATGACGTCACGTCTGTGCGCCCTCTACCTGAACAGTCCAAGTGCAGAGAGCTGGAAGATGACGACGCTGAGGAGTCCAGAGTAGAGCAGTGACCAGCGAGGAGAGGTATTTAATTTTTTTTAATGTTTGGCGCAATATATGGGGCCCATTATATACTGGAGCATTATATGGGGCCCATTATACACTGGAGCATTCTAAATGGGGGACATCAGACACTGGAGCATCATCCATGGGGCCCATCATATACTGGAGCATCATATGGGTTTCATTATTTATGGGGCATCATATAGGGTGTGGAGCATCATATGGAGCACATATGGGGCATATTCTGTATGGAGCATTATATGGGGCCCATCATATACTGTATGGAGCTTTATATGCGACTCATTATACTGTATGGAGCAATATGTGGGGCTCATTCTACTCTATGGGGACCGTCCTATACTGTATGGCACATTATATGGGGACTCTCATATACTGGAGCATTATGTGGAGCTCATCATATACTGTATGGAGCAATATATGGGGCTCAATTGTGTATGGAGCAATATATGGGGCTCATTATTCTGTATGGAGCAATATATGGGGCTCATTATTCTGTATGGAGCATTATATGGGGCTCATTATTCTGTATGGAGCAATATATGGGGCTCATTATTCTGTATGGAGCAATATATGGGGCTCATTATTCTGTATGGAGCAATATATGGGGCTCATTATTCTATATGGAGCAATATATGGGGCTCATTATTGTGTATGGAGCAATATATGGGGCTCATTATTCTGTATGGAGCAATATATGGGGCTCATTATTCTGTATGGAGCAATATATGGGGCTCATTATTCTGTATGGAGCAATATATGGGGCTCATTATTCTGTATGGAGCAATATATGGGGCTCATTATTCTGTATGGAGAAATATATGGGGCTCATTATTCTATATGGAGCAATATATGGGGCTCATTATTGTGTATGGAGCAATATATGGGGCTCATTATTCTGTATGGAGCAATATATGGGGCTCATTATTCTGTATGGAGCAATATATGGGGCTCATTATTCTGTATGGAGCAATATATGGGGCTCATTATTCTGTATGGAGCAATATATGGGGCTCATTATTCTGTATGGAGCAATATATGGGGCTCATTATTCTGTATGGAGCAATATATGGGGCTCATTATTCTGTATGGAGCAATATATGGGGTTCATTATTCTGTATGAAGCATCATATATGGGGCTCATTATTCTGTATGGAGCAATATATGGGGCTCATTATTCTGTATGAAGCATCATATATGGGGCTCATTATTCTGTATGGAGCATCATATATGGGGCTCATTATTCTGTATGGAGCAATATATGGGGCTCATTATTCTGTATGGCGCTCTATGTGGTGGCCATAATACTGTATGGAGGAATATACTGTCCTGTCCGTTTTTTGAGCTATTGTAGAATTTACAATAGATATCACTCATGTAATGTAAGAAGTGAAGTATTTGTCATTGCATTATACCTATATTTCTGTGCCGTATCGGAGCATCATGAATTGTGGTATGTGTTAAAGGGGCCCACTGAGACTCTTTGGCCCGGGGCCCACGAAAACCTTGAGCCAGCCCTACCCCCCCACAACTTTAGCCAAATAACCCCCAGTTTTCAATGCGTTACTATTATTATAAAGTAAATTAAGGTTGAGAAGCTTAAGTAATAAGAATTGATGTCGTTGGCAGTGAAATGGGCATGTAGGTGTTTCCTGTCCTCCACTCACTGCAGACTTTACTTCCCCATTGACTTGCATTGGGTTTCGTGTTTCAGTTGGACCACGGACTTTTCCCGATAGTCGGCCGATTTAGTTCGAACCGACTTTTGAGAAAGTCGGGTTTCATGAAACCCGACTCGACCCTAAAAAAGGCAAAGTCGCTCATCTCTACTCATCACCACTGATCTAGCACCCCTATCCTCTACCATTATTAAGGGTATGCCACACTAAACGAGATCGCTAACGAGATCGCTAACAAGATCGCTAAAACGTCACTATTTAGCGACCTCTGTGTGTGGCATGTAGCAACAATGTGGCCCCTGCTGTGATGTCGCTGATCGTTCACTAGCGTTCTGGACCGTTTTTTGATTGTTGGGTCCCGCTGGTGAGCCTGAATCGCTGGTTTGGCACCTTTTGCGAACGACGAGCGACCTCGTTTGTGACGCATATGACAGCTTTTAGCGTCACGGAGTGGATCGCAATATCTATAAGTTCTCTTTTGCGTCACAGAGAGGATCGCAGAAGTTGCAAAGCAGAGAGGCGCAGAGAGCAGGAGCGATGCTGGAAATTCCTATGAATCAGAAGCGCTCAGTACATGCTAATAGATCCTAACGACCGCCAAAGTCATTAAAGAGATCGCTGACCGCTGATGAGTCGTTTATGAGATCTCCTGTTTGGCAGCTACTAGCGACCTAAAAGAGATCACACCAACGATCTCGTTAGCTTGCGTCGTTATCGTGATCGCTAAAGAGATCGCTAAGTGTGGCAGTACCTTTACTGTAAAGAATCTAGTCTATGACGTGGAAAGATTCTCTCCTCTACATGTAGTTGATGCCCATTTGTTTGAGAGGAAATCTTGGGTATAACCAGAACATGAAAGAGACCCGTATACTGAACTCTATAGAGACCTCTATTCTGACCTCTATATCTAGACCTCTATTCTGACCTCTATAGTGACCTCTATAGTGACCTCTATACTGACCTCTATACTAACCTCTAATAGTGATCTCTTTATAGTGACCTCTATACTGACCTCTATTATAGTGACCTCTATACTGACCTCCATACTGTCCTCTATACTGACCTCCATACTGTCCTCTATACTGTCCTCTATTCTGACCTCTATAGAGACCTCTATACTGACCTCTATAGTGACCTCTATACTGACCTCTATACTGACCTCTATAGTGACCTCTATACTGACCTCTATACTGACCTCTATAGAGACCTCTATAGTGACCTCTATTATAGTGACCTCTATACTGACCTCCATACTGTCCTCTATACTGACCTCTATTATAGTGACCTCTATACTGACCTCCATACTGTCCTCTATACTGTCCTCTATTCTGACCTCTATAGAGACCTCTATACTGACCTCTATAGTGACCTCTATACTGACCTCCATACTGTCCTCTATACTGTCCTCTATTCTGACCTCTATAGAGACCTCTATACTGACCTCTATAGTGACCTCTATACTGACCTCTATACTGACCTCTATAGTGACCTCTATACTGACCTCTATACTGACCTCTATAGAGACCTCTATAGTGACCTCTATACTGAATTATACACAGTTATTGGGTCGCCCATCAGCCGGTAATCTTTCTGGGTACTGTAGTCCTCTCTTTATCTTTTTTCCTTTGACTTCTCCCCTTTGCCTCTTCTCAAGGTTTACTCTATGTTTCTGTGCACTTGTGGTCAACAGTACATATTATTTAATGCGCAGACTGACGAGCCGTAGACTTAGCTCTCGCCATGAGCATCCATGCTGACATGTAGGAACCTCATGGTCCTAACTGCCTTGGATGCAGCTGCCTGACACTGGTCACTATACTGAAGCTTAGCATCAGCGATAGTTCCTAAGTCATTTTTCATGTCAATTTTACCCAGAGTTTTCCTGTTTAGTAAGAAATCGTGACATCTGTGTTCCCATCCAATGTTCATAACTTTATATTTAAAGTGGGGTCCTCTCTCTCTCCTGTAGAGTGTAAGCTCTTATGGTCAGTGGGGTCCTCTCTCTCTCCTGTAGAGTGTAAGCTCTTATGGTCAGTGGGGTCCTCTCTCTCCTGTAGAGTGTAAGCTCTTATGGTCAGTGGGGTCCTCTCTCTCTCCTGTAGAGTGTAAGCTCTTATGGTCAGTGGGGTCCTCTCTCTCCTGTAGAGTGTAAGCTCTTATGGTCAGTGGGGTCCTCTCCTCTCTCCTCCTGTAGAGTGTAAGCTCTTATGGTCAGTGGGGTCCTCTCTCCTGTAGAGTGTAAGCTCTTATGGTCAGTGGGGTCCTCTCTCTCCTGTAGACTGTAAGCTCTTATGGTCAGTGGGTCCTGTCTCTCCTGTAGAGTGTAAGCTCTTATGGTCAGTGGGGTCCTCTCTCTCCTGTAGAGTGTAAGCTCTTATGGTCAGTGGGGTCCTCTCTCTCTCTGTAGAGTGTAAGCTCTTATGGTCAGTGGGGTCCTCTCTCTCTCCTGTAGAGTGTAAGCTCTTATGGTCAGTGGGGTCCTTCTCTCCTGTAGAGTGTAAACTCTTATGGTCAGTGGGTCCCTCTCTCCTGTAGAGTGTAAGCTCTTATGGTCAGTGGGGTCCTCTCTCTCCTCTGTAGAGTGTAAGCTCTTATGGTCAGTGGGGTCCTCCTCTCCTGTAGAGTGTAACTCTTATGGTCAGTGGGGTCCTCTCTCCTGTAGAGATGAGCTCTTATGGTCAGTGGGTCCTCTCTCTTCTGTAGAGTGTAAGCTCTTATGGTCAGTGGGGTCCTCTCTTCCTGTAGAGTGTAAGCTCTTATGGTCAGTGGGGTCCTCTCTCTCCTGTAGAGTGTAAGCTCTTATGGTCAGTGGGGTTCCTCTCCTCCTGTAGAGTGTAAGCTCTTATGGTCAGTGGGGTCCTCTCTCTCTCCTGTAGAGTGTAAGCTCTTATGGTCAGTGGGGTCCTCTCTCTCCTGTAGAGTGTAAGCTCTTATGGTCAGTGGGGTCCTCTCTCTCTGTAGAGTGTAAGCTCTTATGGTCAGTGGGGTCCTCTCTCTCCTGTAGAGTGTAAGCTCTTATGGTCAGTGGGGTCCTCTCTCTCCTGTAGAGTGTAAGCTCTTATGGTCAGTGGGGTCCTCTCTCTCTCTTCTGTAGAGTGTAAGCTCTTATGGTCATGTGGGTCCTCTCTCCTGTAGAGTGTAAGCTCTTATGGTCAGTGGGGTCCTCTCTCTCTCTGTAGAGTGTAAGCTCTTATGGTCAGTGGGGTCCTCTCTCTCCTGTAGAGTGTTAAGCTCTTATGGTCAGTGGGGTCCTCTTCTCCTGTAGAGTGTAAGCTCTTATGATCAGTGGGGTCCTCTCTCTCCTGTAGAGTGTAAGCTCTTATGGTCAGTGGGGTCCTCTCTCCTGTAGAGTGTAAGCTCTTATGTCAGTGGGTCCTCTCTCTCCTGTAGAGTGTAAGCTCTTATGGTCAGTGGGTCCTCTCTCTCCTGTAGAGTGTAAGCTCTTATGGTCAGTGGGGTTCCTACTCTCTGGTCTCTCCCTGTAGAGTGTAAGCTCTTATGGTCAGTGGGGTCCCTCTCTCTCCTGTAGAGTGTAAGCTCTTATGGTCAGTGGGGTCCTCTCTCTCTCCTGTAGAGTGTAAGCTCTTATGGTCAGTGGGTCCTCTCTCTCCTGTAGAGTGTAAGCTCTTATGGTCAGTGGGGTCCTCTCTCTCCTGTAGAGTGTAAGCTCTTATGGTCAGTGGGGTCCTCTCTCTCCTGTAGAGTGTAAGCTCTTATGGTCAGTGGGGTCCTCTCCTCTCCTGTAGAGTGTAAGCTCTTATGTCAGTGGGGTCCTCTCTCTCTCCTGCTAGAGTGTAAGCTCTTATGGTCAGTGGGGTCCTCTCTCTCTCTGTAGAGTGTAAGCTCTTATGGTCAGTGGGTCCTCTCTCTCCTGTAGAGTGTAAGCTCTTATGATCAGTGGGGTCCTCTCTCTCCTGTAGAGTGTAAGCTCTTATGGTCAGTGGGTCCTCTCTCTCCTGTAGAGTGTAATGCTTCTCTTAGGGTACTAGTGGGGTCCTACTCTCCTCTCCTGTAGAGTGTAAGCTCTTATGGTCAGTGGGTCCTCTCTCTCCTGTAGTGTAAAGCTCTTATGGATCAGTGGGGTTCCTCTCTCTTTCCTGAGAGTGTAACTCTTATGTCAGTGGGTCCTCTCTCTCCTGTAGAGTGAAGCTCTTATGGTCAGTGGGGTCCTCTCTCCCTGTAGAGTGTAAGCTCTTATGGTCAGTGGGGTCCTCTCTCTCCTGTAGAGTGTAAGCTCTTATGGTCAGTGGGTCCTCTCTCTCCTGTAGAGTGTTAAGTCTTATGGTCAGTGGGGTCCTCTCTCCTGTAGAGTGTAAGCTCTTATGGTCAGTGGGGTCCTCTCCTCTCCTGTAGAGTGTAAGCTCTTATGGTCAGTGGGGTCCTCTCTCTCCTGTAGAGTGTAAGCTCTTATGGTCAGTGGGGTCCCTCTCTCTCCTGTAGAGTGTAAGCTCTTATGGTCAGTGGGTCCTCTCTCTCCTGTAGAGTGTAAGCTCTTATGGTCAGTGGGGTCCTCTCTCTCCTGTAGAGTGTAAGCTCTTATGGTCAGTGAGGTCCTCTCTCTCCTGTAGAGTGTAAGCTCTTATGGTCAGTGGGGTCCTCTCTCTCCTGTAGAGTGTAAGCTCTTATGGTCAGTGGGGTCCTCTCTCTCCTGTAGAGTGTAAGCTCTTATGGTCAGTGGGTCCTCTCTCTCCTGTAGAGTGTAAGCTCTTATGGTCAGTGGGTCCTCTCTCTCCTGTAGAGTGTAAGCTCTTATGGTCAGTGGGGTCCTCTCTCTCCTGTAGAGTGTAAGCTCTTATGGTCAGTGGGGTCCTCTCTCTCCTGTAGAGTGTAAGCTCTTATGGTCAGTGGGGTCCTCTCTCTCCTGTAGAGTGTAAGCTCTTATGGTCAGTGAGGTCCTCTCTCTCCTGTAGAGTGTAAGCTCTTATGGTCAGTGGGTCCTCTCTCTCCTGTAGAGTGTAAGCTCTTATGGTCAGTGGGGTCCTCTCTCTCCTGTAGAGTGTAAGCTCTTATGGTCAGTGGGTCCTCTCTCTCCTGTAGAGTGTAAGCTCTTATGGTCAGTGGGGTCCCTCTCTCCTGTAGAGTGTAAGCTCTTATGGTCAGTGGGGTCTCTCTCTTCTGTAGAGTGTAAGCTCTTATGTCAGTGGGTCCTCTCTCCTGTAGAGTGTAAGCTCTTATGGTCAGTGGGTCCTCTGTCTCCTGTAAGTGTAAGCTCTTATGGTCAGTGGGGTCCTCTCTCTCCTGTAGAGTGTAAGCTCTTATTGTCATGGGGTCCTCTCTCCTGTAGAGTGTAAGCTCTTATGGTCAGTGAGGTCCCCTCTCTCTCCTGTAGAGTGTAAGCTCTTATGGCAGTGGGGTCCTCTCCCTCTGTAAGTGTAAGCTCTTATGGTCAGTGGGTCCTCTCTCCTGTAGAGTGTAAGCTTTATGGTCAGTGAGGTCCCCTCTCTCTCCTGTAGAGTGTAAGCTCTTATGGTCAGTGAGGTCCCCTCTCTCTCCTGTAGAGTGTAAGCTCTTATGGTCAGTGAGGTCCCCCTCTCTCCTGTAGAGTGTAAGCTCTTATGGTCAGTGAGGTCCCTCTCTTCCTGTAGAGTGTAAGCTCTTATGGTCAGTTGGGTCCTCCCTCCTGTAGAGTGTAAGCTCTTATGGTCAGTGGGGTCTCTCTCCTCCTGTAGAGTGTAAGCTCTTATGGTCAGTGGGTCCCCTCTCTCCTGTAGAGTGTAAGCTCTTATGGTCAGTGAGGTCCCCTCTCTCTCCTGTAGAGTGTAAGCCTTATGTCATGAGTTCCTGTAGAGTACCTATGTCTATCCTCTCCTGTAGAGTGTAAGCTTTATAGTTCTCCGTTAGAGTTGGTATCCTATTTATGGTATGAGTCCCCTCTCTCTCCTGTAGAGTAAGGTTTTAGTTAGCAGCGTGAGCCTCTTTCCTGTAAGTGTAAGCTCATGTCAGAGGTCCCCTCTCTCTCCTGTAGAGTGTAAGCTCTTATGGTCAGTGGGGTCCTCTCCCTCCTGTAGTGTCATGTGTGCATTGCCACGAAGATCGTCGCGGTTGCACATTTTGACTTCTCACAGCTGATCTGCTGTTTCTTTCTGTTTGGCAGCTAGGGAGTTAATTCTGTCTGTGCTCGGTGCTGGGACTGGGTGCAGTTTTCTCCCGGCTGCAATTGATTATTTGTTGATTGGTTTCCTTTAAATTCCTGGTTGTCTGCTTGGGGAGTTGCCAGTGAAACCTTCATGCAGACCACAGATAGGAATGAATCTGTATAGACTTTAGTTGTGAGCTCCTTAGTTGTTCTAAGCTCAACTTGGTTAGAGTTTATTTCCCAGACCATTTATGTTCCTTTGGTGTTTGAGTGTGTATGCAAGCGAGTGTTATCCTGTCTGTCTTATATGTCTAATCTGTGTATTTAGTTGAGATCATCCCATATCCCTTTGGTGGTAGTCAGGATCCTTCTTAGGACTGATTACAGGGTTCAGGGTCTGATAGGAGACAGGGTTAGGTTGGAGACTTGGACCTCTGAACCATTATCAGTACCTCCAAGGTGAGGGATTAGTTAGGACCCCAGTTTAGGGTCAGGTTAGATCCCGGTCCACCTCTTTCCTGTTTCAGCTCATCAAGTCCTCAAGATTAACCCTGAGTTCAGCAGATATCGTGTCAGGTAAATCTATTCTATACTTACATGCTGATGTTGCTATACTAGTTGTTGTATAGAGTGTTGTTCCTGTATTAATAGTTTACTGACATTGTATACATATCATTAGACAGCGTGACATTTTCACTGGCCATAAAAATTATCTCCAGTTACCATGGATCCAGTAGCCCAGCTGGCTCTGCAGTTGCAGGGATTATCCATGGAGCTGACGGACATTAAGTCCAAAGTTTTGTCTCCCCTGGAGCAAACCAGAGTTGAACCTAAAGTAGCTCTCCCGGACAGGTTCACTGGTGGGCGAGACAAATTTTTCACCTTCCGGGAGGCATGTAAATTGTATTTTCGGCTTCGGCCTCGATCATCAGGGAGTGATGAGCAGAGAGTGGGAATTGTTATCTCACTTCTGCAAAGGGACCCTCAATCCTGGGCATTTTCCCTTCCTCCGGGATCCCCGGCTCTACTGTCTGTAGATCAATTTTTTACTGCCCTGGGATTGGTATATGATGACCCAGATCGGGTCTCTCTTGCTGAGACAAAATTACGTAAGATACAGCAGGGAGATCGTCCTGCAGAGGAATTTGCTTCTGAGTTTCGTAGATGGGCCACAGATACTCAATGGAATGACCCAGCTCTTAGGAGCCAGTTTTGTCATGGGCTTTCTGATAAATTAAAAGACGTTTTGGCTCAGTATGAGTCTCCTCATTCACTGGAGGCTGCTATGGCCTTAGCTATCCGTACTGATAGACGGCTTCGGGAGAGGGGTGAGGTAACCCCACTCCCTGTTGTTTCTCCACCTACCACTAAAGTCCCTTATGTTGAGGTTCCCCTTGTCTGTTCGGATGAGCCTATGCAGTTGGGAGGGACATAATTTCGTAGGAGGGGATTGGCGGTACGCCGCAGGACTAGAAGATGTTTTTTCTGCGGGAAAGAGGGACATTTTGTTGGAGAATGTCCATCCCGTGCCTTGTTGAGCCAAAAGTCGCCGGAAAACTGTTAATCCCAGGTTGTGTGGTGGACGACAACCTGGGAGTATGTATTTCATCCGCCAGTTCTTCTCAGTTCCTTGTACCAGTGGAGGTGGTAGTTGGTACGAGAGTGGAGAGATTGTCTGTTCTTCTTGATAGTGGTTCCGGGGCTAATCTGGTTGACGCTCAGTTTGCTCAGGCTCAAGGTATGCATCTGAGTGTATTGGTCAAACCGATCCCTATATTCTCCATTGACGCCAGGCCTCTCGGCCAAGGTAGCTTTGTTCATGAGGTTCATAACATTGACCTTCGGGTAGGGGCAATACATAGGGAACAATTATCTTGTTATGTGTTGGAGGGTCTACCTACCCATTGTGTTGGGACTTCCTTGGTTGGTTAAACATAACCCTGTGATTAATTGGCAGTCCAGAGAAATAAGCCAATGGGGTGAGTTTTGCAAAAGCAACTGCATGAACACAGTCATCAGTGCGGTCGTGCCTAGTACATTGCCTCCTTTTTTGGAGGATTTTGGGGATGTTTTCTCTGAGGAGGGGTGTCAGGAGTTGCCTCCTCATCGCGTGTATGACTGCTCTATTAATCTCCTTCCTGATGCTAAGTTGCCTAAAGCTAGGTTGTATAATCTTTCTGGTCCTGAGAGGCAGGCTATGAAAGATTATATTTCTGAAAGTCTGGCCAAAGGGCATATTAGACCTTCATCTTCCCCAGTAGCCGCGGGGTTCTTCTTTGTGAAGAAGAAAGATGGAGGCCTACGCCCTTGCTTGGATTTCCGCGAACTTAATCGGATTACTGTTCGAGATCCGTATCCACTCCCTCTTATTCCTGATCTCTTCAATCAAATTGTTGGCGCCAAATGGTTCTCTAAATTGGATCTCAGGGGGGCGTATAATCTGATTAGGATAAAAGAGGGGGATGAGTGGAAAACGGCGTTTAACACGCCGGAGGGACATTATGAGAACCTAGTCATGCCTTTTGGTCTGACTACTGCACCAGCAGTATTCCAACATTTTGTTAATGACATTTTTCGTCACCTTGTGGGGCTGTTTGTGGTTGTATATTTGGACGACATTTTAATTTACTCGCCAGATCTTGTGTCTCATCAGGAGCATGTGAGACAGGTGTTGCAGATCTTGCGAGACAATAAACTATACGCCAAACTGGAGAAGTGTGTATTTGCCGTACAGGAACTTCAGTTTTTGGGTTTTTTGGTGTCAGCCTCCGGTTTCCGTATGGACCCTGAAAAGGTGAGAGCAGTGCTTGAATGGGATCAGCAGGGGATCTTAAGGCTCTGCAGCGTTTTTTGGGGTTTGCTAACTACTACCGGAAATTTATTTGTAATTTCTCATCTGTCGTCAAACCTCTCACTGACATGACAAGAAAAGGGACGGATTTTTCTAAATGGTCGGACAAAGCTTGCCAAGCCTTTTCCTCTTTGAAGAAATGTTTTGCTTCGGCACCCGTTCTCATCCAACCAGATGCATCTCAGCCGTTCATTGTGGAGGTGGATGCGTCTGACGTAGGGGTGGGTGCTATATTGTCCCAGGGTCCGTCCCCTGGTAAATGACATCCGTGCGCTTTCTTTTCTAAGAAATTGTCGTCCGCCGAAAGGAATTATGATATCGGCAATAGGGAACTTTTGGCCATTAAGTTAGCTTTTGAAGAATGGCGTCACTTTTTGGAGGGGGCAGTCCACCCGGTTACCGTTATTACTGATCACAAGAACCTGTTGTATTTGGAATCCGCTAAGTGTCTGAATTCCAGACAAGCTCGATGGTCGTTGTTTTTTACCAGGTTTAATTTTGTCGTCACTTATCGCCCGGGGTCTAAGAATGTAAAGGCTGATGCCTTGTCTCGCAGTTTCCCAGGGGCCGGGAAAACGGATGACCCGAGTCCTATCCTTCAGGAGGGGGTGGTAGTGTCGGCTGTATTTTCTGAGCTTGAGGAGGAGGTGTTAGAGGCTCAGGGGGACCCCCTGCAGGACCTCCAGGGAGACTGTTTGTCCCAAATCTGTTGAGACAAAAGGTTATTGAGGCACATCATAATTCTGCTCTAGCAGGACATCCAGGGAGTAAGGCTACTTTAGATCTCCTTTCTCGCCGGTTTTGGTGGCCTAATGCTAATAAAGATGTTATAACTTTTGTCGCGTCATGTGGGGTGTGTGCTCGCTCTAAAACCCCTCATACCCGTCCGTCTGGGACCCTTTTACCCTTGAAACTTCCGGAGCGTCCATGGACTCATTTATCTATGGACTTCATTACGGACCTTCCTCCGTCGTCAGGGAATACTGTCATACTGGTGGTTGTTGACAGGTTCAGTAAGATGGCACATTTCGTTGCTCTTCCTGCACTCCCTAATGCTAAAACTCTGGCGCAGGTGTTCATTAGGGAGATCGTTAGACTTCATGGGTTGCCTTCTGATGTGGTGTCAGATAGGGGGTCTCAGTTTGTGTCCAAATTTTGGAGGGCATTTTGTTTACGTCGGGGGATGCAATTGTCATTTTCCTCGGCTTTTCATCCGCAGACCAATGGTCAGACAGAGCGTCTGATTCAGAGTTTAGAGACATATCTCCGGTGTTTTGTTTCAGAGAACCAAGAGGACTGGTCTTCTTTCTTGCCTCTGGCAGAGTTCGCTCTTAACAACAGGCGGAGCGAGTCCACTGGTAAGTCCCGTTTTTTGGGGCATATGGTTTCCATCCCCAGTTTTGTACTTTCAATGGGGGGGGCCCTTCTGGGGTTCCTGAGGAGGAGCGTTTCTCGTCGTCACTTGCTTCTGTGTGGAGAGGTGTATTGAATAATCTGAGTGCGATGGGGAACCGTTACAAACGTATGGCTGATAGGAGGAGAGTTTCTGGTCCAGATCTGAATGTGAACGATCTGGTATGGTTGTCTACCAGGAATATAAAACTAAGGTGCCCTCCTGGAAACTGGGTCCCAGATTCATCGGGCCGTACAGGATCAGTTCCATAATTAATCCTGTGGCATTTCGTCTGGACCTCCCTCCTACGTTTAAAATTCATAATGTGTTCCACAAGTCATTACTTAAAAGGTATGTGGCACCAGTCATACCGTCACCTCTACCTCCTCCTCCTGTGTTGGTCAATGGTAACTTGGAATTTCAAGTATCAAAGATCATTGACTCACGTCTGAATCGCCGGTCCCTTCAGTACTTGGTGCATTGGAAGGGGTATGGTCCAGAGGAGAGGACGTGGGTCCCTGCGTCTGATGTTAACGCAGATCGTTTGGTTCGGACCTTCCACAGAACTCACCCGGGCAGGCCTGGCCCTGAGGGTCCGGAGGCCCCTCGTAGAAGGGGGGGTACTGTCATGTGTGCATTGCCACGAAGATCGTCGCGGTTGCACATTTTGACTTCTCACAGCTGATCTGCTGTTTCTTTGTGTTTGGCAGCTAGGGAGTTAGAATCATAGAATCATAGAATGGTAGAGTTGGAAGGGACCTCCTGGGCCTTCTGGTCCAACCCCCTGCTCAAAGCAGGATTCTCTAAATCATCCCAGACAGATGTCTATCCAGCCTCTGTTTGAAGACTTCCATTGAAGGAGAACTCACCACCTCTTGTGGCAGCCTGTTCCACTCATTGATCACCCTAACTGTCAAAAAGTTTTTTCTAATATCTAATCTGTGTCTCCTCCCATTCAGTTTCATCCCATTGCTTCTAGTCTTTCCTTGTGCAAATGAGAATAAAGATGATCCTTCTACAATGTGACAGCCCTTGAGATATTTGTAGACAGCTATTAAGTCTCCTCTCAGTCTTCTTTTTTGCAAGCTAAACATTCCCAAATCCTGCAACCGTTCCTCATAGGACATGGTTTGCAGACCGGTCACCATTCTGGTGGCTCTTCTCTGAACTTGCTCCAGTTTGTTGATGTCTTTTTTAAAATGTGGTGCCCAAAACTGGACACAGTATTCCAGATGAGGTCTGACCAAAGAGGAGTAGAGGGCAATAATGACCTCACGTGATCTAGACTGTATGCTTCTGTTGATACATCCTAAAATTGCATTTGCCTTTTTTGCTGCTGCATCACACTGTTGACTCATGTTAAGTCTGTGATCAATTAGTATACCCAAGTCTTTTTCACATGTGCTGTTACTTAGCCCTATTCCTCCCATTTTGTATATGCTTTTTTCATTTTTATTGCCCACATGTAGTACTTTGCATTTTTCCCTGTTAAAATCCATTCTGTTAGTTGCTGCCCACTGCTCCAGTTTATGTATATCTTTTTGAATCCTCTCTCTCTCTTCTCTAGTATTAGCTACCCCTCCTAGCTTTGTGTCATCAGCAAATTTGATCAGTTTACCCTCAATTCCTTCATCTAAATCATTGATAAAGATGTTGAACAATACAGGGCCCAAAACAGAGCCTTGTGGTACCCCACTTGAGACATTCTTCCAACTGGATGTGCAGCCATTTACAACCACTCTTTGGGTCCGATCACTAAGCCAGTTATGAATCCACCTAACAGTTGCCTTGTCCATTCCATACTTAGTCATTTTTTCAATAAGGATTGTGTGAGATACTTTGTCAAATGCTTTGCTGAAGTCAAGATATACTATATCTACAGCATTTCCCTGATCCACCCAGTCAGTGATTCTGTCATAGAAGGAAATTAAGTTAGTCTGACATGACTTATTAGTTACAAACCCATGCTGACTCTGTTTAATCACTTCATTCTTATCCAGGTACTTGCATACATGTTCTTTAATAATTTGTTCAAAGATCTTTCCTGGTATAGAAGTCAGACTCACCGGCCTGTAGTTCCCTGGGTCCACCTTCTTCCCCTTTTTGAAGATAGAAACAACATTTGCTCTTCTCCAGTCTTCTGGGACTTCTGTTCTCCAAGAATTTTCAAAGATTATGGACAGTGGTTCAAGAATTTCTTCTGCTATCTCCTTCAGTACTCTGGGGTGTAATTCATCTGGACCTGGAGACTTGAATTCATTTATGTTAGCTAAGTGTTTCCGCACTGTCTTTCTGTTTATAGATATCCTGGATTCTTCTATTCCTTTAATAGGACAGTGAAGATCAGTTGATGTTACATTTCCTTTCTGAGAGAAAACAGATGCAAAATAGGAATTTAAAAGTTCAGCCTTCTCAACATCCTGACTTACCATTTCATCATTTTCATCCTGTAAAAATCCTATAGCATCTTTGACTTTTCTTTTACTTTTGACGTATCCCCAAAATCCTTTTTTGTTGCTTTTGACGTCATTTGCAAGCCTTAATTCATTGTCAGCTTTAGATAATCTGATTTGTGCCCTGCAGGTTCTGCAGACGGCATTATATTCTTCTTTAGATATGCCTCCCTTTTTCCATTTGATAAACATTTCTTTCTTCCTTTTTAGCATGTGTTTAAGTTCTATGTTCATCCATCCTGGTTTCCTTAAATGCTTCCCATTCTTCCCTCTTTTCGGAATTGTTAACGATTGTGCTTTGAGAATCTCATTTTTCAAGATTTTCCATCCTTCCTGGACATTTTTGTCCTTAAGGATATCCAGCCATTGGATCCCTCCAATTCTCTTTCTGAGTTCCTTAAAATCTGCCTTTCTGAAATCTAACCTTGACGTCTGAGTCTTCACAGGTCTTCCTCCTCTTGTTATCCAAAATTCTAAAATAGCATGGTCACTACCTCCTAGAGTCCCAGCCACTCTTACCTCCTCCACCATTTCCTCCCTGTTTATGAGGATTAGATCCAAGGTAGCAGATCCCCTTGTTTTCTCCATTACCTTTTGGAAGATAAAGTTGTCAGCAAGAGAGGATAAGAATTTCCTGGACCTGTTAGTTTTGCCTGAGAGAGATTCCCAACAAATGTCTGGATAGTTGAAATCTCCCATGACCACTAGTCATATTTTTTGGAGAACTTGGCCATTTGATGCATAAAGAGTTCATCCATATCTTCAGCTTGCACAGGCGGCCTGTAGTAAATGCCTACAATGGTGTCCTTTCCATTGTTCTGTCCTTGTATTCTTACCCAAACAGTTTCCACAGAACTCCCAGTCTCTGAAGCGTCAATCTCTGTGCAGATATACGATTTTCTAACATACAATGCAACACCTCCTCCTCGTTTATCAAGTCTATTTCTTGCAAATAAGTTGTATCCTTCTAGCCTTGTATTCCAATCATGTGTATCGTCCCACCAAGTCTCAGTGATTTCAATGACATCATATTTCTTCTCCTGCGTTAGTAGCTCCAGTTCTCCTTGTTTGTTGCCCATGCTTTGTGCATTCGTATAGAAACACTTTAGTTTGTGATTGGTTTCTCTTCCTTCAATATTTTTATTATGTAAATTTTTTTGTCTTTGTTCTTCCCCTTCTCTTCTAATAGCAGAAATCTCAATAGTATTTGTCAAGTGTATGGCTTTTGCTGGCGTTTTGCTTCCTTCCCACATTGTTCTAGTTTAAAGCTCTCCTGATGAGTGTAGCAAGGCGACTTCCAAATACATGTTTTCCAGTCTTCGTAAGATGCACCCCATCTCTAGCAAGTAGTCCATCGTATAGGTAATTAACTCCGTGATCCAGAAATCCAAATCCTTGCTGACGGCACCATCGACGTAGCCAGTTGTTCACCTGCAGAATCTTATTCCACCTCCTTGTTCCATGGCCATCCACTGGGAGGATGGAAGAGAAGACCACCTGCGCTCCCAGTTCTTTCACTTTCTTACCTAAGTTTTCAAAGTCACTGCAGATGGTTTCCAGGTCGTTTCTAGCGGTGTCATTTGTCCTCACATGTATTAGCAGGAATGGGTAGTCATCTTTAGGTCTGAAGAGTCCTGATATCCTGTCAGACACATCTTTAATTTTTGCACCTGGAAGACAGCACATTTCTCTTGAGGTTATATCTGGTCTGCAGATAGCAGCCTCTGTTCCTCTCAACAGGGAATCGCCCATGACAACAACTCTCCGTTTCTTCTTCACAACAGTTTTCTTTCTCCATTCAGGAGGACTCTGAGGGCTTACAAGGTTACTCTTTGTGGGCAAAGTCTTATCCTGATGTATTTCTTCATCGTTCTCATGTGTAAGAGCCTGGTATTGGTTCCTGAGCAGAATTGGTGCTGACTGCCTCCTGATCCTCCTGCTTCTCTGGGTCACATGCTTCCATTCCTCTGTTTCTTCAGTTGCACTTCGAATTTCTTCTCTTTCTGTACCATGAAGAGATAATTCTGCTCTGTCTAAGAACTCTTCACCTTCCTTAATGATCTTCAATGTAGATAACCTCTCTTCCAGATTTTGCAACTTTTCCTCCAACAGGGACACAAGCTTGCATTTGTGGCATGTGAAATTTGGCTTTTCCACTGGTAAGTCTATGAACATGTAGCAAGAAATGCAGCTCACCACATGGCTCCTAGCCTCTTCCATGTTCTTATTGTTCAAGAGATAATCAAGCGGTGAAATATAAGCCAAAACTCGGGCGCCGCGCGGCGCGCGGTTTACTGATGTCCTCCTTTCAGCTGCAACAGCCAAAATCCAGTGTTCCTTGAGCTCGCGGAGACTCTTCACTTATCCCAGAAGGCACTGGGAATATGCAAATTATCTCCTCGGGACTCCTCCCCTGGTTTACTGATGTCCTCCTTTCAGCTGCAACAGCCAAAATCCAGTGTTCCTTGAGCTCGCGGAGACTCTTCACTTATCCCAGAAGGCACTGGGAATATGCAAATTATCTCCTCGGGTCTCCTCCCCTGGTTTACTGATGTCCTCCTTTCAGCTGCAACAGCCAAAATCCAGTGTTCCTTGAGCTCGCGGAGACTCTTCACTTATCCCAGAAGGCACTAGGAATATGCAAATTATCTCCTCGGGACTCCTCCCCTGGTTTACTGATGTCCTCCTTTCAGCTGCAACAGCCAAAATCCAGTGTTCCTTGAGCTCGCGGAGACTCTTCACTTATCCCAGAAGGCACTGGGAATATGCAAATTATCTCCTCGGGACTCCTCCCCTGGTTTACTGATGTCCTCCTTTCAGCTGCAACAGCCAAAATCCAGTGTTCCTTGAGCTCGCGGAGACTTCACTTATCCCAGAAAGCACTGGGAATATGCAAATTATCTCCTCGGGACTCCTCCCCTGGTTTACTGATGTCCTCCTTTCAGCTGCAACAGCCAAAATCCAGTGTTCCTTGAGCTCGCGGAGACTCTTCACTTATCCCAGAAGGCACTGGGAATATGCAAATTATCTCCTCGGGACTCCTCCCCTGGTTTACTGATGTCCTCCTTTCAGCTGCAACAGCCAAAATCCAGTGTTCCTTGAGCTCGCGGAGACTCTTCACTTATCCCAGAAGGCACTGGGAATATGCAAATTATCTCCTCGGGTCTCCTCCCCTGGTTTACTGATGTCCTCCTTTCAGCTGCAACAGCCAAAATCCAGTGTTCCTTGAGCTCGCGGAGACTCTTCACTTATCCCAGAAGGCACTGGGAATATGCAAATTATCTCCTCGGGACTCCTCCCCTGGTTTACTGATGTCCTCCTTTCAGCTGCAACAGCCAAAATCCAGTGTTCCTTGAGCTCGCGGAGACTCTTCACTTATCCCAGAAGGCACTGGGAATATGCAAATTATCTCCTCGGGACTCCTCCCCTGGTTTACTGATGTCCTCCTTTCAGCTGCAACAGCCAAAATCCAGTGTTCCTTGAGCTTGCGGAGACTCTTCACTTATCCCAGAAGGCACTGGGAATATGCAAATTATCTCCTCGGGACTCCTCCCCTGGTTTACTGATGTCCTCCTTTCAGCTGCAACAGCCAAAATCCAGTGTTCCTTGAGCTCGCGGAGACTCTTCACTTATCCCAGAAGCACTGGGAATATGCAAATTATCTCCTCGGGACTCCTCCCCTGGTTTACTGATGTCCTCCTTTCAGCTGCAACAGCCAAAATCCAGTGTTCCTTGAGCTCGCGGAGACTCTTCACTTATCCCAGAAGGCACTTGGAATATGCAAATTATCTCCTCGGGACTCCTCCCCTGGTTTACTGATGTCCTCCTTTCAGCTGCAACAGCCAAAATCCAGTGTTCCTTGAGCTCGCGGAGACTCTTCACTTATCCCAGAAAGCACTGGGAATATGCAAATTATCTCCTCGGGACTCCTCCCCTGGTTTACTGATGTCCTCCTTTCAGCTGCAACAGCCAAAATCCAGTGTTCCTTGAGCTCGCGGAGACTCTTCACTTATCCCAGAAGGCACTGGGAATATGCAAATTATCTCCTCGGGACTCCTCCCCTGGTTTACTGATGTCCTCCTTTCAGCTGCAACAGCCAAAATCCAGTGTTCCTTGAGCTCGCGGAGACTCTTCACTTATCCCAGAAGGCACTGGGAATATGCAAATTATCTCCTCGGGACTCCTCCCCTGGTTTACTGATGTCCTCCTTTCAGCTGCAACAGCCAAAATCCAGTGTTCCTTGAGCTCGCGGAGACTCTTCACTTATCCCAGAAGGCACTGGGAATATGCAAATTATCTCCTCGGGACTCCTCCCCTGGTTTACTGATGTCCTCCTTTCAGCTGCAACAGCCAAAATCCAGTGTTCCTTGAGCTCGCGGAGACTCTTCACTTATCCCAGAAGGCACTGGGAATATGCAAATTATCTCCTCGGGACTCCTCCCCTGGTTTACTGATGTCCTCCTTTCAGCTGCAACAGCCAAAATCCAGTGTTCCTTGAGCTGCGGAGACTCTTCACTTATCCCAGAAGGCACTAGGAATATGCAAATTATCTCCTCGGGACTCCTCCCCTGGTTTACTGATGTCCTACTTTCAGCTGCAACAGCCAAAATCCAGTGTTCCTTGAGCTCGCGGAACTCTTCACTTATCCCAGAAGGCACTGGGAATATGCAAATTATCTCCTCAGGACTCCTCCTCTGGTTTACTGATGTCCTCCTTTCAGCTGCAACAGCCAAAATCCAGTGTTCCTTGAGCTCGCGGAGACTCTTCACTTATCCCAGAAGGCACTAGGAATATGCAAATTATCTCCTCGGGACTCCTCCCCTGGTTTACTGATGTCCTCCTTTCAGCTGCAACAGCCAAAATCCAGTGTTCCTTGAGCTCGTGGAGACTCTTCACTTATCCCAGAAGGCACTGGGAATATGCAAATTATCTCCTCGGGACTCCTCCCCTGGTTTACTGATGGTCCTCCTTTCAGCTGCAACAGCCAAAATCCAGTGTTTCCTTGAGCTTGCGGAGACTCTTCACTTACCCAGAAGGCAATAGAATATGCAAATTTTTCTCCTCGGGACTCCTCCCTGGTTTACTGATGTCTACTTTCAGCTGCAACAGCCAAAATCCAGTGTTCCTTGAGCTCGCGGAGACTCTTCACTTATCCCAGAAGGCACTGGGAATATGCAAATTATCTCCTCAGGACTCCTCCTCTGGTTTACTGATGTCCTCCTTTCAGCTGCAACAGCCAAAATCCAGTGTTCCTTGAGCTCGCGGAGACTCTTCACTTATCCAAGAAGGCACTGGGAATATGCAAATTATCTCCTCGGAACTCCTCCCCTGGTTTTTAATTCTGTCTGTGCTCGGTGCTGGGACTGGGTGCAGTTTCTCCCGGCTGCAATTGATTATTTGTTGATTGGTTTCCTTTAAATTCCTGGTTGTCTGTTTGGGGAGTTGCCAGTGAAACCTTCATGCAGACCACAGATAGGAATGAATCTGTATAGACTTTAGTTGTGAGCTCCTTAGTTGTTCTAAGCTCAACTTGGTTAGAGTTTATTTCCCAGACCATTTATGTTCCTTTGGTGTTTGAGTGTGTATGCAAGCGAGTGTTATCCTGTCTGTCTTATATGTCTAATCTGTGTATTTAGTTGAGATCAGCCCATATCCCTTTGGTGGTAGTCAGGATCCTTCTTAGGACTGATTACAGGGTTCAGGGTCTGATAGGAGACAGGGTTAGGTTGGAGACTTGGACCTCTGAACCATTATCAGTACCTCCAAGGTGAGGGATTAGTTAGGACCCCAGTTTAGGGTCAGGTTAGATCCCGGTCCACCTCTTTCCTGTTTCAGCTCATCAAGTCCTCAAGATTAACCCTGAGTTCAGCAGATATCGTGTCAGGTAAATCTATTCTATACTTACATGCTGATGTTGCTATACTAGTTGTTGTATAGAGTGTTGTTCCTGTATTAATAGTTTACTGACATTGTATACATATCATTAGACAGCGTGACATGTAGAGTGTAAGCTCTTATGGTCAATGGGGTCCTCTCTCTCCTGTAGAGTGTAAGCTCTTATGGTCAGTGAGGTCCTCTCTCTCCTGTAGAGTGTAAGCTCTTATGGTCAGTGGGGTCCTCTCTCTCATGTAGAGTGTAAGCTCTTATGGTCAGTGGGGTCCTCTGTCTCCTGTAGAGTGTAAGCTGTTATGGTCAGTGGGGTCCTCTGTCTCCTGTGGAGTGTAAGCTCTTATGGTCAGTGGGGTCCTCTCTCTCTCCTGTAGAGTGTAAGCTCTTATGATCAGTGAGGTCCTCTCTCTCCTGTAGAGTGTAAGCTCTTATGGTCAGTGGGGTCCTCTCTCTCCTGTAGAGTGTAAGCTGTTATGGTCAGTGGGGTCCTCTGTCTCCTGTAGAGTGTAAGCTCTTATGGTCAGTGGGATCATCTCTCTCCTGTAGAGTGTAAGCTCTTATGGTCAGTGGGGTCCTCTCTCTCCTGTAGAGTGTAAGCTCTTATGGTCAGTGGGGTCCTCTCTCTCCTGTAGAGTGTAAGCTGTTATGGTCAGTGGAGTCCTCTCTCTCCTGTAGAGTGTAAGCTCTTATGGTCAGTGGGGTCCTCTCTCTCCTGTAGAGTGTAAGCTCTTATGGTCAGTGGAGTCCTCTCTCTCCTGTAGAGTGTAAGCTCTTATGGTCAGTGGGGTCCTCTCTCTCCTGTAGAGTGTAAGCTCTTATGGTCAGTGGGGTCCTCTCTCTCCTGTAGAGTGTAAGCTCTTATGGTCAGTGGAGTCCTCTCTCCTGTAGAGTGTAAGATCTTATGATCAGTGGGGTCCTCTCTCTCCTGTAGAGTGTAAGCTCTTATGGTCAGTGGGGTCCTCTCTCCTGTAGAGTGTAAGCTCTTATGGTCAGTGGGGTCCTCTCTCTCCTGTAGAGTGTAAGCTGTTATGGTCAGTTGGGTCCTCGCTATCTCCTGTAGAGTGTCAGCTCTTATGATCAGTGGGGTCCTCTCTCTCCTGTAGAGTGTAAGCTCTTATGGTCAGTGGGGTCCATTCTCTCCTGTAGAGTGTAAGCTGTTATGGTCAGTGGGGTCCTCGCTCTCTCCTGTAGAGTGTCAGCTCTTATGATCAGTGGGGTCCTCTCTCTCCTGTAGAGTGTAAGCTCTTATGGTCAGTGGGGTCCTCTCTCTTCTGTAGAGTGTAAGTTGTTATGGTCAGTGGGGTCCTCTCTCTCCTGTAGAGTGTAAGCTGTTATGGTCAGTGGGGTCCTCGCTCTTTCCTGTAGAGTGTAAGCTCTTATGGTCAGTGGGGTCCTCTCTCCTGTAGAGTGTAAGCTCTTATGGTCAGTGGGGTCCTCTCTCTCCTGTAGAGTGTAAGCTCTTATGGTCAGTGGGGTCCTCTCTCTCCTGTAGAGTGTAAGCTCTTATGGTCAGTGTGGTCCTCTCTCTCCTGTAGAGTGTAAGCTCTTATGGTCAGTGGGGTCCTCTCTCTCCTGTAGAGTGTAAGCTCTTATGGTCAGTGGGGTCCTCTCTCTCCTGTAGAGTGTAAGCTCTTATGGTCAGTGGGTCCTCTCTCTCCTGTAGAGTGTAATCTCTTATGGTCAGTGGGGTCCTCTCTCTCCTGTAGAGTGTAAGCTCTTATGGTCAGTGGGGTCCTCTCTCTCTCTCTGTAGAGTGTAAGCTCTTATGGTCAGCGGGGTCCTCTCTCTCTCCTGTAGAGTGTAAGCTCTTATGGTCAGTGGGGTCCTCTCTCTCCTGTAGAGTGTAAGCTCCTATGGTCAGTGGAGTCCTCTCTCTCCTGTAGAGTGTAAGCTCTCATGGTCAGTGGGTCCTCTCTCTCCTGTAGAGTGTAAGCTCTTATGGTCAGTGGGGTCCTCTCTCTCCTGTAGAGTGTAAGCTCTTATGGTCAGTGGGGTCCTCTCTCTCTCTCCTGTAGAGTGTAAGCTCTTATGGTCAGCGGGGTCCTCTCTCTCTCCTGTAGAGTGTAAGCTCTTATGGTCAGTGGGGTCCTCGCTCTCTCCTGTAGAGTGTAAGCTCTTATGGTCAGTGGGGTCCTCTCTCTCCTGTAGAGTGTAAGCTCTTATGGTCAGTGGGGTCCTCTCTCTCTCCTGTAGAGTGTAAGCTCTTATGGTCAGTGGGGTCCTCTCTCTCCTGTAGAGTGTAAGCTCTTATGGTAAGTGGGGTCCTCTCTCTCTCCTGTAGAGTGTCAGCTTTTATGATCAGTGGGGTGCTCTCTCTCTCCTGTAGAGTGTAAGCTCTTATGGTCAGCGGGGTCCTCTCTCTCTCCTGTAGAGTGTAAGCTCTTATGGTCAGTGGGGTCCCCTCTCTCTCCTGTAGTGTGTAAGCTCTTATGATCAGCGGGGTTTTCTGTTGTGAATACTCTGGAGGCGACTTCTGAGCTGGGGCTCCCTCCGATGGTTGCTGAGGGTAATGAACTGATTGCTGAATGGCCTTCAGCTGGCTCTGAATGGTCTGATATAAGTGACCTGAACTCCCTTCAGCCTTGCCGGTAATCAATTGTTCTTCCTAGTTTTGCTTGGAGCTCAGCTTGCATTCCTGCTCTCTTTCAGATAAGTGAATTGCTGTTTTTTTTCCTCTGGTTGGATTTTCCTTGCTAGTTTTCTGCTTAGCAGTGGACTTTGGCCTGGTCCCCTTTTGGTGCCTGGCGATGCAATTGTGCTCTGTTTGTGTTTGCACTTTTGCTTTGTTCCTATGTCACTTTTTATTTGCTGAATTGCTGTGTGTTACACCAGAGATCTGATTTATGTGGTAGAGATCGTGTGATCTCAGTTTTTTTGTTAATCAGAAATGTTGGTATTTTTGTCTGGGTTTTTTTGGGTTGCAGTCAGAATTCTTTCCTCTACTTTTCTATCTAGACAGATTGGGCCCCAGCATTTGCTCAGTCTATTTTCTGTCTGTGTTCGTATTTTCTTCTGGTCTAACCGCCATTACATGTTTGGGGGCTTCCTATTTCTTTGGGGATTCTGCTCCGGGGCAGATAGCTTTCATCTTTCTGCCTTTAGGTGTAGCTATCTCTCCGGCTGTGACGAGGCGTCTAGGATCACCGTAGGTACGCTCCACGGCTACTTCTAGTGTGGCTGTTAGTTCAGGGTCTTGCAATCCAATAGTTTCCAGCCTCTCTGGTGTATTGCTTTTTTGGCTATTTTTTGCAATTTCTCCTCAGCTACCGAAACTAACAGTTTTCTCTCTCTCTCCTGTAGAGTGTAAGCTCTTGTGGTCAGTGGGGTCTTCTCTCTCTCCTGTAGAGTGTAAGCTCTTATGGTCAGTGGGGTCCTCTCTCTCCTGTAGAGTGTAAGCTCTTATGGTCAGTGTGGTCCTCTCTCTCCTGTAGAGTGTAACCTCTTATGGTCAGTGGGGTCCTCTCTCTCCTGTAGAGTATAAGCTCTTATGGTCAGTGGGTCCTCTCTCTCCTGTAGAGTGTAACCTCTTATGGTCAGTGGGGTCCTCTCTCTCCTGTAGAGTATAAGCTCTTATGGTCAGTGGGGTCCTCTCTCTCTGTAGAGTATAAGCTCTTATGGTCAGTGGGGTCCTCTCTCTCATGTAGAGTGTAACCTCTTATGGTCAGTGGGGTCCTCTCTCTCCTGTAGAGTGTAAGCTCTTATGGTCAGTGGGGTCCTCTCTCTCCTGTAGAGTGTAAGTTCTTATGGTCAGTGTGGTCCTCTCTCTCCTGTAGAGTGTAACCTCTTATGGTCAGTGGGGTCCTCTCTCTCCTGTAGAGTATAAGCTCTTATTGTCAGTGTGGTCCTCTATCTCCTATAGAGTGTAACCTCTTATGGTCAGTGGGGTCCTCTCTCTCCTGTAGAGTATAAGCTCTTATGGTCAGTGGGGTCCTCTCTCTCATGTAGAGTGTAAGCTCTTATGGTCAGTGGGGTCTTCTCTCTCTCCTGTAGAGTGTAAGCTCTTGTGGTCAGTGGGGTCTTCTCTCTCTCCTGTAGAGTGTAAGCTCTTATGGTCAGTGTGGTCCTCTCTCTCCTGTAGAGTGTAACCTCTTATGGTCAGTGGGGTCCTCTCTCTCCTGTAGAGTATAAGCTCTTATGGTCAGTGGGGTCCTCTCTCTCATGTAGAGTGTAAGCTCTTATGGTCAGTGGGGTCTTCTCTCTCTCCTGTAGAGTGTAAGGTCTTATGGTCAGTGGGGTCCTCTCTCTCTACTGTAGAGTGTAAGCTCTTATGGTCAGTGGGGTCCTCTCTCTCCTGTAGAATGTAAGCTGTTATGGTCAGCGGGGTCCTCTCTCTCCTGTAGAATGTAAGCTCTTATGGTCATTGGGGTCCTCTTTCTCCTGGGGTCAGCCTCTATAAAAGCAGAGGCAGGGAAGGCAGCAGCCATTTATGGTAAATCTGTACAGTGGAAGAATATCACAGCTTAGTCATAGAGATGATGAGAGAAAACCATAATCACTGACAAAGCTGTACATATAGTGTGTGTAATAGGACAGCAGTGAAGATTAGTATGTGAGGAAAAGAACATAGTTTCATACTTGTTTTAAAGCAAGGTTGAAAGCTTTGGAGTACATTCAATTTGTCATTATTCGATTTGCCGAAAATTGAATTTCCTAGGAAAATTTGATCGGAGAGGTCAGAATAAACTTTTTTTTACTTTTTTAATATTATGTTTATTTTGATCTGTGGTCTAGAGAGAGAAAGGAATTCAAATTTTGTGGGAAAACTGCGAACAGGCAAATTTGAATTTTGAATCTCTGATTGAATTTTCTAAATTTTCTATTGTTTTTGTTCCTTTCCAGCACATTTTTGTCACCAGCACCAACAATCAGATATTGATGTGTCCATATATCCATTGCCGCATACAGGGCACCATTGTATTTCTGTGACCGTCTGTAGCATAAGAAGGTGATGTGA
>JARQOD010000001.1:1485435-1513459 GCA_033576555.1 Oophaga sylvatica | reverse complement strand
CATAATTCACATAATGCCCCGTAAACACAGTATTCCCCATAATTCACAGTAAGCACCATAAGTCCCGAAATTCACCAGTAATATCCCAGTAATTCCCAGTAATTCACCAGTATATCACAGTAATGTCCACAGTATTCACCAGTAATGTCACCAGTAATGTCACAGTAATTATCAACAGTAATGTCACCAGTAATATCACAGTACAGTTCCAGTATTGTCACCAGTAATATCATCAGTCAATGTAATCACAGTAATATCATCAGTGATGTCACCAGTAATATCATCAGTAATTCACAGTAATATCACAGTAATGTCACAGTAATATCACCAGTTATGTCACCAGTAATATCACCAGTAATATCAATCAGTAATAATTCACCAGTAATATCACAGTAATGTCACCAGTAATATCACAGTAATGTCACAGTAATTCACCAGTAATATCACCAGTATATCACCAGTAATATCATCCAGTAATGTCACCAGTAATGTCACCAGTATATCCCAGTAATGTCACCAGTAAATTCACCAGTAATGTCACCAGTAATATCACCAGTAATGCACAGTAATTCACCAGTATGTCACCAGTAATATCACCAGTGATGACACCAGTAATGTCACCAGTAATATTCACCAGTTTATTCACAGTAATGTCACCAGTAATATCACAGTAATGTCACAGTAATGTCACCAGTAATGTCACAGTAATATCACCAGTAATGTCACCAGTAATATCATCAGTAATGCCACCAGTAATATCATCAGTAATATCACCAGTAATATCACCAGTAATGTCACCAGTAATATCATCAGTAATGTCACCAGTAATGTCACCAGTAATATCACCAGTAATGTCACCAGTGATGTCACCAGTAATGTCACCAGTAATGCCACCAGTAATGTCATCAGTGATGTCACCAGTGATGTCACCAGTAATGTCACCAGTAATATCATCAGTAATGTCACCAGTAATGTCACCAGTAATATCACCAGTGATGTCACCAGTAATATCACCAGTAATGTCACCAGTAATATCACCCGTGATGTCACCAGTAATGTCACCAGTGATGCCACCAGTAATATCATCAGTAATGTCATCAGTGATGTCACCAGTAATGTCACCAGTGATGCCACCAGTAATGTCACCAGTGATGTCACCAGTGATATCATCAGTAATGTCATCAGTGATGTCACCAGTAATGTCACCAGTGATGCCACCAGTAATGTCACCAGTGATGTCACCAGTGATATCATCAGTAATGTCACCAGTGATGTCACCAGTAATCTCACCAGTAATGTCACCAGTGATGCCACCAGTAATGTCACCAGTAATGTCACCAGTGATGTCATCAGTGATGTCACCAGTAATGTCACCAGTGATGCCACCAGTAATGTCCCCCAGTGATGTCATCCAGTGATGTCACCAGTAATGTCATCAGTGATATCATCAGTAATGTCATCAGTAATGTCACCAGTAATATCATCAGTAATGTCACCAGTAATGTCACCAGTAATATCACCAGTGATGTCACCAGTAATGTCACCAGTGATGTCACCAGTAATGTCACCAGTAATGTCACCAGTAATATCACCGTGATGTCACCAGTAATGTCACCAGTAATATCACCAGTAATATCACCCGTGATGTCACCAGTGATGTCACCAGTAATGTCACCAGTAATATCACCAGTAATGTCACCAGTAATATCACCAGTGATGTCACCAGTAATATCATCAGTAATGTCACCAGTAATGTCATCAGTAATGTCACCAGTAATGTCACCAGTAATATCACCAGTAATATCACCGTGATGTCACCAGTGATGTCACCAGTAATGTCACCAGTAATATCACCAGTAATGTCACCAGTAATATCACCAGTGATGTCACCAGTAATATCATCAGTAATGTCACCAGTAATGTCATCAGTAATGTCACCAGTAATGTCACCAGTAATGTCACCAGTAATGCCACCAGTGATGTCACCAGTGATGTCACCAGTGATGCCATCAGTAATGTCACCAGTAATATCACAAATCTTCAGCCTTGGACAATAAGCCTCCATTAGCGGTGACACACAGTGACGGTACGATAACCTGCAGGGGTAAAGGGGCTGATGTACAGGAAGGTCAGAGCGTCACAGGGCAGAAGTGGGGGATGGCACAGCATGTCTGACTATGGAGGGCGACGTCCAGGACTGATGATGTGGAAGGTGACAGGTAAAAGTGAGCGGAAGACAGGAGACACCATGAAGAACAGCACTGGGAGAGGCAGGCAGCTAGTGTACGGGACAACACAGGTACACGGGGGTCACCCTAAAAGTCAGACAGGTCACAATCAGAGAAAGAGGCAGGGAACTGTGGAAGGAACGGTCAGCAGGCAGGAGACGTCAGCAGCATCCCAGTGGAGGAGCGAGCTGGAATAGGCAAACGGTGGGTCCTGCACGGCCCCTCACAATCCCACACGAGGGCAAAGTAAACGAAGAATAAGTAACAACGTCAGCAGTGGAGCGCAGGAGAGTAAGGACAAAGCAGAACAGCAGGTGACAACAATGGCCACAAACACCCATAGAGGGGACACCACGGGGCAGAGTCACAGCCTGGAAACACTGTCACTACTGTCACAGCCAGGAAACACTGTCACTAGTGTCACAGCCAGAAACACTGTCACTAGTGTCACAGCCGAAAACACTGTCCATAGTGTCACAAGCAGGGGGGGATACACTGTCACTAGTGTCACAGCCAGGAAACACTGTCACTAGTGTCACAGCCAGGAAACACTATCACTAGTGTTACACCCAGGAAACACTGTCACTAGAGTCACAGCCAGGAAACACTGTCACTAGTGTCACAGTAAGGAAACAATGTGCATATTTTCACAGCCAGGAAACACTGTCACTAGTGTCACAGCCAGGAAACACTGTCACTAGTGTGACAGCCAGGAAACACTGTCACTAGTGTGACAGCCAGGAAACACTGTCACTAGTGTCACAGCCAGGAAACACTGTCACTAGTGTCAGAGCCAGGAAACACTGTCACTAGTGTCACAGCCAGAAAACAGTCACTAGTGTCACAGCCAGAAACACTGTCACTAGTGTCACAGCCTGGAAACACTGTCACTAGTGTCACAGCCTGGAAACACTGCCACTAGTGTCACAGCCAGAAAACACTGTCACTAGTGTCACAGGCAGAAAACACTGTCACTAGTGTCACAGCCAGGAAACACTGTCTCTAGTGTCACAGCCAGGAAACACTGTCTCTAATGTCACAGCCAGGAAACACTGTCACTCGTGTCACAGGCAGGAAACTGTCACTAGTGTCACAGCCAGAAAACACTATCACTAGTGTCACAGCCAGAAAACACTATCACTAGTGTCACAGGCAGGAAACACTGTCACTAGTGTCACAGGAAGGATACACTGTCACTAGTGTCACAGCCAGGAAACACTGTCACTAGTGTCACAGCCAGGAAACACTATCACTAGTGTTACACCCAGGAAACACTGTCACTAGAGTCACAGCCAGGAAACCATGTCACTAGTGTCACAGTAAGGAAACAATGTGCATATTTTCACAGCCAGGAAACACTGTCACTAGTGTCACAGCCAGGAAACACTGTCACTAGTGTGACAGCCAGGAAACACTGTCACTAGTGTCACAGCCAGGAAACACTGTCACTAGTGTCAGAGCCAGGAAACACTGTCACTCGTGTCACTGCCAGGAAACACTGTCACTAATGTGACATTCAGGAAACACTGTCACTAGTGTCCCCTGCATGAAACACTGTCACTAGTGTCCCCTGCAGGAAACACTGTCACTAGAGTCACAGCCAGGAAACACTGTCACTAGTGTCACAGCCAGGAAACACTGTCACAGCCAGGAAACACTGTCACTAGTGTCACAGCCAGGAAACACTGTCACTAGTGTCACGGCCAGGAAACACAGTCACTAGTGTCACAGCCAGAAAACACTGTCACTAGTGTCACAGCCAGGAAACATTGTCACTAGTGTCACAGCCAGGAAACACTGTCACTAGTGTCACAGTAAGGAAATACTGTCACTAGTGTCACAGCCTGAAAACACTGTCATTAGTGTCACAGCCAGGAATCACCGTCACTAGTGTCACAGCCAGGAATCACTGTCACTAGTGTCACAGCCAGGAAACACTGTCACTAGTGTCACAGCCAGGAAACACTGTCACTAGAGTCACAGCCAGGAAACACTGTCACTAGTGTCACAGCCAAGAAACACTGTCACTAGTGTCACAGCCAGGAAACACTGTCACTAGTGTCACAGCCAGGAAACACTGTCACTAGTGTCACAGCCAGGAAACACTGTCACTAGAGTCACAGCCAAGAAACACTGTCACTAGTGTCACAGCCAGAAAACACTGTCACTAGTGTCACAGCCAAGAAACACTGTCACTAGTGTCACAGCCAGGAAACACTGTCACTCGTGTCACAGCCAGGAAACACTGTCACTAGTGTCACAGCCAGGAAACACTGTCACTAGTGTCAGAGCCAGGAAACACTGTCACTAGTTTTTGAGTGCCGAAGTTTATAACATTATATTGTGTCTATTTACTTCTGAGCACCCATTCTCCACTACAATAATAACCACAATAGTGTCACAGATAGGGGACATAACACCACTAGTGTCACATATGGGTAATGTAACCCAACTAGTGCCGCAGACAAATTATATAACATCACTTATGTCACAGACAGGTGATATAACCCCACTCATGACACAGACGGGTGATATAACCCCACTAGTGTCACTGACAGGTGACATGAACCCACTAGTGTCAGTGACAAGTGATATAACCCCACAAGTTCCACAGACAGGTGATATAACCCACTAGTGTCAGTGACAGGTGACATGAACCCACTAGTGTCAGTGACAGGTGACATAACCCCACAAGTTCCACAGACAGGTGATCTGACCCCACTAGTGTCACAGACAGGTGATTTACCCCACTAGTGTCACAGACAGGTAATATAACTCCATTAGTGTCACAGACAGGTGATATAACCCCACTAGTGTCACAGACAGGTGATATAACTCCACTAGTGTCACAGACAGGTAATATTACCCAAAGGTGAATATAACCCCACTAGTGTCACAGACAGTGATATAACCCACTAGTGTACAGAGAGTAGATATAACCCCACTAGTGTCACAGACAGGTAATATAGCCCCACTAGTGTCACAGACAGGTGATATAACCCCACTAGTGTCATAGACAGGTAATATAACTCCACTAGTGTCGCAGACAGGTAATATAACCCCACTATGTCGCAGACAGGTAATATACCCACTAGTGTCACAGACAGGTGATATAACCCACTAGTGTCACAGACAGGTAATATAACCCCACTAGTGTCACAGTAGGTATATAACCCCACTAGTGTCACAGGACAGGTGATATAACCCCTAGTGCAGACATGTATTAACCAAAGTGTAGATAAATAACCCCACTAGTGTCACAGACAAGTGATATAACCCCAATAGTGTCCAAGTTGATATAACCCCACTAGTGCCACAGACAAATGTAATATAACCCCACTAGTGTCACAGACAAGGTATATAACCCCACTAGTGTCACAGAGAGGTGATATAACCCTACTAGTGTCACAGACATGGTAATTAACCCCACTAGTGTCACAGACAGGTAATATAACCCCACTAGTGTCACAGAAGGTGATATAACCCACTATTCAGCAGGTATATAACCATAGGTAGAATATATACCCCACTAGTGTCACAGACAGGTATATAACTCCACTAGTGTCACAGACAGGTAATATAACCCACTAGTGTCACAGAGAGGTGATATAACCCACTAGTGTCACGACAGGTGATATAACCCCACTAGTGTCCAGACATGTAATAAACCCACTAGTGTCACAGAAGGTAATATAACCCCACTAGTGTCACAGACAGGTGATATAACCCCACTAGTGTCACAGACAGGGACATAACCCACTAGTGTCACAGACAGGTGACATACCCCACTAGTGTCACAGAAAGGTGATATAACCCCACTAGTGTCACAGACAGGTGATATAACCTCACTAGTGTCACAGAAGGTGAATATAACCCACTAGTGTCACAGACAGTGAATATACCCCTATGTCAGAGGTGATATAACCCACTAGTGTACGATACATACAGTGTGGAGTAATAACCCCACTAGTGTCACAGAAGGTGATATAACCCCATAGTGTCACAGACAGGTGATATAACCCCACTAGTGTCACAGACAGGTGATATAACCCCACTAGTGTCACAGAAGTGATATAACCCCACTAGTGCTCACAGACAGTAATATAACCCCACTAGTGTCACAGACAGGTGATATAACCCCACTAGTGTCACAGACAGTGAATAACCAAGTGTCACGACAGGTAATAACCCCACTAGTGTCACAGACAGGTGAATATAACCCCACTAGTGTCACAGACAGGTGATATAACCCCATAGTGTCAAGACAGGTGATATAACCCCACTAGTGTCACAGACAGGTGTAATATATCACCACTATAGTCACAGACAAGGTATATATACATCCCCTACTAGTGTCACAGACAGGTGAATAACCCACTAGTGTCACAGAAAGGTGATATAACCCCACTAGTGTCACAGACAGGTGATATAACCCACTAGTGTCACAGACAGGTGAATAACCCCACTAGTGTCACGACAGGTATATAACCCCACTAGTGTCACAGAATAGGAATATAACCCCACTAGTGTCACAGACAGGTGATATAACCCACTAGTGTCACAGAAGGTACATAACCCCACTAGTGTCACAGACAGGTGATATAACCCCACTAGTGTCACAGACAGGTGATATAACCCCACTAGTGTCACAGAGAGGTATATAACCCCATAGTGTCACAGACAGGTGATATAACCCCACTAGTGTCACGGGACAGGTGATATAACCCCACTAGTGTCAAAAAGTGATATAACCCCACTAGTGTCACAGACAGGTATATAACCCCACTAGTGTCACAGACAGGTGATATAACCCCACTAGTGTCACAGACAGGTAATATAACCCCACTATGTCACAGACAGGTAATATAACCCCACTAGTGTCACAGACAGGTAATATAACCCCACTAGTGTCACAGACAGGTAATATAACCCCACTAGTGTCACAGAGAGGTAATATAACCCCACTATTGTCACAGACAGGTAATATAACCCCACTAGTGTCACAGACAGGTGATATAACCCCACTAGTGTCACAGAAAGGTGATATAACCCACTAGTGTCACAGACAGGTAATAAATCCCACTAGTGTCACAGACAGGTGATATAACCCCACTAGTGTCACGGGCAGGTAATATAACCCACTAGTGTCACAGACAGGTGATATAACCCCACTAGTGTCACAGACAGGTGATATAACCCCACTAGTGTCACAGACAGGTGACATAACCCCACTAGTGTCACAGACAGGTGATATAACCCCACTAGTGTCACAGACAGGTGATATAACCCCACTAGTGTCACAGAGAGGTGACATAACCCCACTAGTGTCACAGACAGGTGATATAACCCCACTAGTGTCACAGACAGGTGATATAACCCCACTAGTGTCACAGACAGGTGATATAACCCCACTAGTGTCACAGACAGGTGACATAACCCCACTAGTGTCACAGACAGGTGATATAACCCCACTAGTGTCTCTCGCAGGTAACTGTCAGGTAAGGTCACACAGCAGATGTCAGTAATGGACAGGAGACTTCTGTACCTGTAAGATCCAGTGGAAAGTTTCGCCCACCAGTGGAAATCCCATGGAGCCCCTGGGCATGGGCAGCTTGCAGGACTTGTCCCGAGTGGCCGCCCAGCGCAACTGCCACAGCTGCTGGGACACGGCGAGGAGAAGAGCCACGGACACCAGGCAGGCGGCCAGCGCGGCCAGGCACCACACCACCATCATCAGCCGGGGGTCAGCAGCCGCCGGACCTGGGGAGGGAGACAGCGTCACACATCGCCCGCAAGCGCCAGTCCAGAGCGGAGCGCCGGCGGCCACGACACGTAGGGCGCACTACTGCTCCTGTCCTCAGAGCAGCCGCTTATATACCGGAGGAGGCTGCGGGGGCGGGGAGACTACTGTACTGCTGCACGAAAGGCTGCTCCTCCTGTACTCACTGCTGCACGAAAGGCTGCTCCTCCTGTACTCACTGCTGCACGAAACGCTGCTCCTCCTGTACTCACTGCAGCACCTAAGGCTGCTCCTCCTGTACTCAATGCTGCACGAAAGGCTGCTCCTCCTGTACTCACTGCTGCACGAAAGTCTGCTCCTCCTGTACTCACTGCTGCACGAAAGGCTGCTCCTCCTGTACTCACTGCTGCACGAAAGGCTGCTCCTCCTGTACTCACTGCTGCACTAAGGCTTGCTCCTCCTGTACTCACTGCTGCACCAAAGGCTGCTCCTCCTGTACTCACTGCTGCACCTAAGCTGCTCCTCCTGTATACACTGCTGCACTAAGGCTGCTCCCTGTACTCACTGCTGCACCTAAGGCTGCTCCCCTGTATACACTGCTGCACTAAGGCTGCTACCTCCTGTACTCACTGCTGCACTAAGGCTGCTCCTCCTGTACTCACTGCTGCACTAAAGCTGCTCCTCCTGTACTCACTGCTGCACGAAAGGCTGCTCCTCCTGTACTCACTGCTGCACCAAGCTGCTCCTCCTGTACTCACTGCTGCACATAAGCTGCTCCTCCTGTACTCACTGCTGCACCTAAGGCTGCTCCTCCTGTACTCACTGCTGCACCAAGGCTGCTCCTCCTGTACTCACTGCTGCACCTAAGCTGCTCCTCCTGTACTCACTGCTGCACCTAAGGCTGCTCCTCCTGTACTCACTGCTGCACCTAATGCTGCTCCTCCTGTACTCACTGCTGCACCTAATGCTGCTCCTCCTGTACTCACTGCTGCACCTAAGCTGCTCCTCCTGTACTCACTGCTGCACCTAAATGCTCTCTCCTGTACTCCTGCTGCACCTAAGGCTGCTCCCCTGTACCACTGCTGCACTAAGGCTGTCCTCCTGTACTCACTGCTGCACCTAAGGCTGCTCCTCCTGTACTCACTGCTGCACAAAGGCTGCTCTCCTGTACTCACTGCTGCACTAAGCTGCTCCTCCTGTACTCACTGCTGCACAAAGCTGCTCCTTCCTGTACGTCACTGCTGCACCTAATGCTGCTCCTCCTGTACTCACTGCTGCACCTAAGCTGCTCCTCCTGTACACTGCTGCACCTAATGCTGCTCTCCTGTACTCACTGCTGCACCTAAGGCTGCTCCTCCTGTACTCACTGCTGCACCTAATGCTGCTCCTCCTGTACACTGCTGCACCTAATGCTGCTCCTCCTGTACTCACTGCTGCACCTAATGCTGCTCCTCCTGTACACTGCTGCACCTAATGCTGCTCCTCCTGTACTCACTGCTGCACCTAAGGCTGCTCCCCCTGTACTCACTGCTGCACATAAGGCTGCTCCTCCTGTACTCACTGCTGCACCTAAGGCTGCTCCCCCTGTACTCACTGCTGCACAAAGGCTGCTACTCCTGTACTCACTGCTGCACCTAATGCTGCTCCCCCTGTACTCACTGCTGCACGAAAGCTGCTCCTCCTGTACTCACTGCTGCACCTAAGGCTGCTCCCCCTGTATCACTGCTGCACGAAGGCTGCTCCTCCTGTACTCACTGCTGCACGAAAGCTGCTCCTCCTGTACTCACTGCTGCACAAAGGCTGCTCCTCCTGTACTCATGCTGCACTAAGGCTGCTCCTCCTGTACTCACTGCTGCACAAAGGCTTTCCTCCTGTACTCACTGCTGCACCTAAGGCTGCTCCTCCTGTACTCATTGCTGCACCAAAGCTGCTCCTCCTGTACTCACTGCTGCACTAAAGGCTGCTCCTCCTGTACACTGCTGCACCTAATGCGTGTCCTCTGTACTCACTGCTGCACAAAGGCTGCTCTCTGTACTCACTGCTGCACCTAAGCTGCTCCTCCTGTACCATTTCTGCATGAAAGGCTGCTCCTGTACACGCTGCACAAAAGCTGCTCCTTCTTGCGCACTGCTGCACCTAATGTGCTCCTCCTTACTCATGCTGACTAATGCTGCTCCTCCTGTACACTGCTGCACCTAATGCTGCTTCTCCTGTACTCACTGCTGCACTAATGCTGCTCCTCCTGTACTCACTGCTGCACCTAAGGCTGCTCCTCCTGTACTCATGCTGCACGAAAGGTGCTCTCCTGTACACTGCTGCACAAAAGGCTGCTCCTTCTGTGCGCACTGCTGCCCTAATGCTGCTCCTCCTGTACTCACTGCTGCACCTAATGCTCTCCTCCGTACACTGCTGCACCTAATCTGCTTCTCCTGTACTCACTGCTGCACCTATGCTGCTCCTCCTATACTCACTGCGGCACTAATGATGTTCCTCCTGTACTGATGCTGCACAAAAGGCTGCTCCTCCGTACTCACTGCTGCACGAAATGCTGCTCCTCCTGTACCGCTGCACGAAAGCTGCTCTCCTGTATCATGCTGCACGAAGGCTGCTCCTCCTGTACTCACTGCTGCACGAAAGGCTGTCCTCCTGTACTCACTACTGCACCTAAGGCTGCTGCTCCTATACTCACGCGGCACCTAATGATGCTCCTCCTGTACTCAATGCTGCCCTAAGGCTGCTCCTCCTGTATACACTGCTGCACCTCAGGCTGCTCCCCTGTACTCACTGCTGCACCTAATGCTGCTCCTCCTGATACACTGCTGCACCTAAGATTGCTCCTCTGTATACACTGCTGCACCTAAGGCTGCTCCTCCTGTACTCACTACTGCACCTAAGTCTACTCCTCCTGTACTCACTGCTGCACCTAAGGCTGCTCCTCCTGTACTCACTACTGCACCTAAGTCTACTCCTCCTGTACTCACTGCTGCACTAAGGCTGCTCCTCCTGTACTCACTGCTGCACCTAAGGCTGCTCCTCCTGTACTCATTGCTGCACGAAAGGCTGCTGCTCCTGTACTCACTGCTGCACCTAAGGCTGCTCTTCCTGTGCGCACTGCTGCACCTAATGCTGCTCCTGTTACACTGCTGCACTTCAGGCTTCTCCTCCTGTATGCACTGCTGCACCTAATGCTGCTCCTCCTGTACGCACTGCTGCACCCAATGCTGCTCCTGTATACACTGCTGCACCTAATGCTGCTCCTTCTGTGCGCACTGCTGCACCTAATGCTGCTCCTGTATACACTGATGCACCTAAGGCTGCTCCTCCTGTGCGCACTGCTGCACCTAATGCTGCTCCTGTATACACTGCTGCACCTAAGGCTGCTCCTCCTGTGCGCACTGCTGCACCTAATGCTGCTCCTCCGTACTCACTGCTGCACCTAATGCTGCTCCTCCTGTACTCACTGCTGCACGTAATGCTGCTCCTCCTGTATACACTGCTGCACCTCAGGCTGCTTCTCCTGTACTGACAGTTGCACCTAATTCTGCTCCTCCTGTATACACTGCTGCACCTAAGGCTGCTCCTCCTGTACGCACTGCTGCACTAATGCTGCTCCTCCTGTACTCACTGATGCACCTAATGCTTCTCCTCCTGTACTCACTGCTGCACCTCAGGCTGCTCCTCCTGTACGCACTGCTGCACCTAATGCTGCTCCTCCTGTACTCACTGCTGCACCTAATGCTGCTCCTCCTGTATACACTGCAGGACCAAGGCTGCTCCTCCTGTACTCACTGCTGCACCTAAGGCTGCTCCCCCTGTACTCACTGCTGCACATAAGGCTGCTCCACTGTACTCACTGGTGCACCTAAGGCTGCTCCCCTGTATACACTACTGCACCTAAAGCTGCTACTCCTGTACTCACTGCTGCACTAAGGCTGCTCCCCAGCATACACTGCTGCACCAAGGCTGAAACTCCTGTACTCACTGCTGCACCTAAGCTGCTCCCCTGTATACACTGCTGCATCTAAGGCTGCTCCTCCTGTACTCACTGCTGCACCTAAGGCTGCTCCCACTGTATACACTGCTCCACCTAAGGCTGCTCCTCCTGTACTCACTGCTGCACATAAGGCTTTTCCTCCTGCACTCACTGCTGCACCTAATGCTGCCCCCTGTATACATTGCTGCACCTAAGGCTGGTCCTCCTGTACTCACTGCTGCACCTAAGGCTGCTCCTCCTGTACTCAGTGCTGCACCTAAGGCTGCTCCTCCTGTACTCACTGCTGCTCCTCAGGCTACTCCTCCTGTACTCACTGCTGCACCTCAGGCTGCTCCTCCTGTACTCACTGCTGCACCTAATGCTGCTCCCCCTGTATACACTGCTGCACCTAAGGCTGCTCCTCCTGTACTCACTACTGCACCTAAGTCTACTCCTCCTGTACTCACTGCTGCACCTAAGGCTGCTCCTCCTGTACTCACTGCTGCACCTAAGGCTGCTCCTCCTGTACTCATTGCTGCACGAAAGGCTGCTCCTCCTGTACTCACTGCTGCAGAAAAGGCGGCTCCTCCTGTACTCACTGCTGCACCTAAGGCTGCTCCTCCTGTACTCATTGCTGCACGAAAGGCTGCTCCTCCTGTACATTGCTGCACAAAAGGCTGCTCCTTCTGTGCGCACTGCTGCACCTAATGCTGCTCCTCCTGTACTCACTGCTGCACCTAATGCTGCTCCTCTGTACACTGCTGCACCTAATGCTGCTCATCCTGTACTCACTGCTGCACCTAATGCTGCTCCTCCTGTACTCACTACTGCACCTAAGGCTGCTGCTCCTGTACTCACTGCTGCACCTAATGATGCTCCTCCTGTACTCAATGCTGCACCTAAGGCTGCTCCTCCTGTACTCACTGCTGCACAAAAGGCTGCTCCTCCTGTACTCACTGCTGCACAAAAGGCTGCTCCTCCTGTGCGCACTGCTGCACCTAACGCTGCTCCTCCTGTATACACTGCTGCACCTCAGGCTGCTCCCTGTACTCACTGCTGCACCTAATGCTGCTCCTACTGTATACACTGCTGCACCTAATACTGCTCCTCCTCTACTCACTGCTGCACCTAAGGCTGCTCCCCCTGTAGTCACTGCTGCACCTAAGGCTGCTCCTCCTGTACTCACTGCTGCACCTCAGGCTGCTCCTCCTGTATACACTGCTGCACAAAAGGCTGCTCCTCCTGTACTCACTGCTGCACCTCAGGCTGCTGCTCCTGTACTCACTGCTGCACCTAAGGCTGCTGCTCCTGTACTCACTGCTGCACCTAAGGCTGCTCCTCCTGTGCGCACACTGCTGCACCTAATGCTGCTCCTGTATACACTGCTGTACTTCAGGCTGCTCCTCCTGTACGCACTGCTGCACCTAATGCTGCTCCTCCTGTACGCACTGCTGCACCCAATGCTGCTCCTGTATACACTGCTGTACTTCAGGCTGCTCCTCCTGTACGCTCTGCTGCACCTAATGCTGCTCCTCCTGTACGCACTGCTGCACCCAATGCTGCTCCTGTATACACTGCTGCACCTAATGCTGCTCCTCCTGTGCGCACTGCTGCACCTAATGCTGCTCCTCCTGTACTCATGCTGCACGTAATGCTGCTCCTTCTGTATACACTGCTGCACCTCAGGCTGCTTCTCCTGTACTGACAGTTGCACCTAATGCTACTCCTCCTGTATACACTGCTGCACCTAAGGCTACTCCTCCTGTACGCACTGCTGCACCTAATGTTGCTCCTCCTGTACTCACTGCTGCACCTCAGGCTGCTCCTCCTGTACGCACTGCTGCACCTAATGCTGCTCCCCCTGTATACACTGCTGCACCTAAGGCTGTAACTCCTGTACTCACTGCTGCACCTAAGGCTGCTCCCCCTGTATACACTGCTGCACCTAAGGCTGTAACTCCTGTACTCACTGCTGCATCTAAGGCTTTTCCTCCTGTACTCACTGCTGCACCTAAGGCTGCTCCCCTGTATACACTGCTGCACCTAAGGCTGCTCCTCCTGTAATCACTGCTGCACCTCAAGCTGCTCCTCATGTACTCACTGCTGCACCTAATGCTTCTCCTCCTGTACTCACTGCTGCACCTAAGGCTGCTCCTCCTGTAATCACTGCTGCACCTCAAGCTGCTCCTCATGTACTCACTGCTGCACCTAAGGCTGCTCCTCATGTACTCACTGCTGCACCTAAGGCTGCTCCTCCTGTACTCACTGCTGCACCTAAGGCTGCTCCTCCTGTACTCACTGCTGCACCTAAGGCTGCTCCTCCTGTACTCACTGCTGCTCCTCAGGCTGCTCCTCCTGTACTCACTGCTGCACCTAATGCTTCTCCTCCTGTACTCTCTGCTGCACCTAAGGCTGCTTCCCTTGTACTCACTGCTGCACATAAGGCTTTTCCTCCTGTACTCACTGGTGCACCTAATGCTGTTTCCCCCTGTATACACTGCTGCACCTAAGGCAGGCTGGTCATCCTGTACTCACTACTGCACCTAAGTCTACTCCTCCTGTACTCACTGCTGCACCGAATCCTTCTCCTCCTGTACTCACTGCTGCACCTAATGCTGCTCCTCCTTTACTCAATGCTGCACCTAAGGCTGCTCCCCCTGTATACACTGCTGCACCTAATTCTGCTCCCCCTGTACTCACTGCTGCACCTAAGGCTTCTCCTCCTGTACTCACTGCTGCACCGAATGCTGCTCCTCCTGTAGTCACTGCTGCACCTCAGGCTACTCCTCCTGTACTCACTGCTGTTCCTAATGCTGCTCCTCCTGTACTCACTGCTGCACATAAGGCTGCTCCTCCTGTATACACTGCTGCACCTAAGGCTGCTCCTCCTGTACTCACTGCTGCACCTAAGGCTGCTCCTCCTGTACTCACTGCTGCACCTAAGGCTGCTCCTCCTGTATACACTGCTGCACCTAAGGCTGCTCCTCCTGTGCTCACTGCTGCACCTAATGCTGCTCCTCCTGTTGTCAATGGTGCACCTAATGCTGCTCCTATTGTACTTACTGCTGCACCTAATGCTGTTCCTCCTGTACTCACTGCTGCACCTAAGGCTGCTCCCCCTGTAGTCACTGCTGCACTTAAGGCTGCTCCTCCTGTAGTCACTGCTGCACCTAAGGTCGCTCCTCCTGTAGTCACTGCTGCACCTAAGGCTGCTACTCCTGTACTCACAGCTGCACCTTATGCTGCTCCTCCTGTACTCACTGCTGCACCTTATGCTGCTCCTCCTGTACTCACTGCTGCACCTAAGGCTGCTCCTCCTGTATACACTGCTGCACCTTATGCTGCTCCTCCTGTACTCACAACTGCACCTAAGGCTGCTCCTCCTGTATACACTGCTGCACCTAAGGCTGCTCCTCCTGTGCTCACTGCTGCACCTAAGGCTGCTCCTCCTGTATACACTGCTGCACCTAAGGCTGCTCCTCCCGTATACACTGTTGCATCCAATGCTGCTCCTCCTGTACTCACTGCTGCACCTAAGGCTGCTCCCCCTGTACTCACTGCTGCACATAAGGCTGCTCCTCCTGTACTCACTGCTGCACCTAAGGATGCTCCCCCTGTACTCACTGCTGCACATAAGGCTGCTCCTCCTGTACTCACTGCTGCACCTAAGGCTGCTCCCCCTGTACTCACTGCTGCACATAAGGCTGCTCCCCCTGTATACACTGCTGCACCTAAGGCTGTAACTCTTGTACTCACTGCTGCACCTAAGGCTGCTCCCCCTGTATACACTGCTGCATCTAAGGCTGCTCCTCCTGTACTCACTGCTGCACCTCAGGCTGCTCCTCCTGTACTCACTGCTGCACCTAAGATGTTCCTCCTGTACTCACTGCTGCACCTAAGGCTGCACCGAATCCTGCTCCTCCTGTACTCACTGCTGCACCTAACGCTGCTCCCTCTGTATACACTGCTGCACCTAAGGCTGATCCTCCTGTACTCACTACTGCACCTAAGGCTACTCCTCCTGTACTCACTGCTGCACCTAATGCTGCTCCTCCTTTACTCACTGCTGCACCTTAGGCTGCTCCTCCTGTACTCACTGCTGCACCTAAGGCTGCTCCTCCCATATACACTGCTGCACCTAAGGCTACTCCTCCTGTACTCACTGCTGCACCCAATGCTGCTCCTCCTGTACTCACTGCTGCACCTAAGGCTGCTTCTCCCGTATACACTGCTGCACCTAAGGCTGCTCCTCCTGTACTCACTGCTGCACCCAATGCTGCTCCTCCTGTACTCACTGCTACACCTAAGGCTGCTCCCCCTGTACTTACTGCTGCACATAAGGCCGCTCCTCCTGTACTCACTACTGCACCTAAGGCTACTCCTCCTGTACTCACTGCTGCACCTAATGCTGCTCCTCCTTTACTCACTGCTGCACCTTAGGCTGCTCCTCCTGTACTCACTGCTGCACCTAAGGCTGCTCCTCCCATATACACTGCTGCACCTAAGGCTACTCCCCCTGTACTCACTGCTGCACCCAATGCTGCTCCTCCTGTACTCACTGCTGCACCTAAGGCTGCTTCTCCCGTATACACTGCTGCACCTAAGGCTGCTCCTCCTGTACTCACTGCTGCACCCAATGCTGCTCCTCCTGTACTCACTGCTGCACCTAAGGCTGCTTCTCCCGTATACACTGCTGCACCTAAGGCTGCTCCTCCTGTACTCACTGCTGCACCCAATGCTGCTCCTCCTGTACTCACTGCTCCACCTAAGGCTGCTCCCCCTGTACTTACTGCTGCACATAAGGCTTTTCCTCCTGTACTCACTGTTGCACTAAGGCTGCTCCCCTGTACTCACTGCTGCACCTAATGCTGCTCCTCCTGTACTTACTACTGCCCCTAATGCTGCTCCTCCTGTACTCACTGTTGCACCTAATGCTGCTCCCTGTACTCACTGCTGCACCAAATTCTGCTCCTCCTGACAAGTTTTGATTTTCACCTTTAGCTGTTCCTGTGTTTAGATCTTTTAGTTGACCGTTTCCATGGTTACTGAGAGACAATGATACACATTCCATCACTTGTTACATTATTGACAAATACAAAAGTTTCTGTAAACTCTTAACCCCTTAGTGACAGAGCCATTTTGCAGCTTAATGACCGGGCCAATTTTTACAATTCTGACCACTGTCCCTTTATGAGGTTATAACTCTGGAACGCTTTAACGAATCCCGCTGATTCTGAGACTGTTTTTTCGTGACATATTGTTCTTCACGTTAGTGGTAAATTTTTTTATATGACTTGCTTTTATTTATGAAAAAAACGGAAATATGGCGAAAATTTTGAAAATTTAGCAATTTTCAAACTTTAAATTTTTATGCCCTCAAATCAGAGAGATATGTCACACAAATTTCTTAATAAATAACATTTCCCACATGTCTACTTTACATCAGAACAATTTTGGGAACAAAATTTTTTTTTGTTACGAAGTTACAAGGGTTAAAAGTTGACCAGCGATTTCTGTTTTACAACACCATTTTTTTTTTATTTTTTTTTTTTAGGGACCACATCATATTTGAAGTCACTTTGAGGGGTCTATATGATAGAAAATATCCAAAAGTGACACCATTCTAAAAACTGCACCCCTCAAAGTACTCAAAACCACATTCAAGAAGTTTATTAACCCTTCAGGTGCTTCACAGGAACTAAAGCAACGTGGAAGGAAAAAATTAACATTTAACTTTTTTTGAAAAAAATTTACTTTAGAACCATTTTTTATTTATTATCACAAGTGTTAAAAGAGAAAATGAACCACAAAATTTGTTGTCCAATTTATCTTGGTAGGGGCTACCTCAACATCCTATATATAATTATACATGTACAGCTGGTATAACCTGTGCATCTCCTGTATATAATTATATATGTACAGCTGGTATAACCTGGGCATCTCCTGTATATAATTATATATGTACAGCTGGTATAACCTGGGCATCTCCTGTATATAATTATATATGTACAGCTGGTATAACCTGAGCATCTCCTGTATAAAATTATACATGTACAGCTGGTATAACCTGGGTATCTCCTGTATATAATTATATATGTACAGCTGGTATAACCTGAGCATCTCCTGTATATAATTATATATGGACAGCTGGTATAACCTGGGCATCTCCTGTATATAATTATATATGTACAGCTGGTATAACCTGGGCATCTCCTGTATATAATTATATATGTACAGCTGGTATAACCTGGGCATCTCCTGTATATAATTATATATGTACAGCTGGTATAACCTGGGCATCTCCTGTATATAATTATATATGTACAGCTGGTATAACCGGACATCTCCTGTATATAATTATATATGTACAGATGATATAACCTGGTATCTCCTGTATATAATTATATATGTACAGCTGATATAACCTGGAATCTCCTGTATATAATTATATATGTACAGCTGGTATAACCTGGGCATCTCCTGTATATAATTATATATGTACAGCTGGTATAACCTGGGCATCTCCTGTATATAATTATATATGTACAGCTGGTATAACCTGGGCATCTCCTGTATATAATTATATATGTACAGCTGGTATAACCTGGGCATCTCCTGTATATAATTATATATGTACAGCTGGTATAACCTGGGATCTCCTGTATATAATTATATATGTACAGCTGGTATAACCTGGTATCTCCTGTATATAATTATATATGTACAGCTGGTATAACCTGGGCATCTCCTGTATATAATTATATATGTACAGCTGGTATAACCTGGGATCTCCTGTATATAATTATATATGTACAGCTGGTATAACCTGGATCTCCTGTATATAATATATATGTACAGCTGGTATAACCTGGGCATCTCCTGTATATAATTATATATGTACAGCTGGTATAACCTGGGCATCTCCTGTATAATATATGTACAGCGGTATAACCTGGAATCCTGTATATATTATATATGTACAGCTGTATAACCTGGGCATCTCCTGTATATATATATGTACAGCTGGTATAACCTGGCATCTCCTGTATAATATATGTACAGCTGGTATAAACCTGGGCATCTCCTGTAATAATATATATTACAGCTGGTATAACCTGGGCATCTCCTGTAATAATATATGTACAGCTGGTATAACCTGGCATCTCTGTATAATATATGTACAGCTGGTATAACGGCATCTCCTGTATAATTATATGTACAGCTGGTATAACTGGGTATCTCTGTATATAAATATATGTACAGCTGGTATAACTGGGTATCTCCTGTATATAATATATATGTACAGCTGGTATAACCTGGGCATCTCCTGTATATAATTAATTGTACAGCTGGTATAACCTGGGCATCTCCTGTATAAATATATGTACAGCTGGTATAACCTGGGCATCTCCTGTATAATAATATGTACAGCTGGTATAACCTGGGATCTCCTGTATAATATATGTACAGCTGGTATAACCTGGGATCTCCTGTATAATATATGTACAGCTGGTATAACCTGGGCATCTCCTGTATAATATATTGTACAGCTGGTATAACCTGGGCATCTCCTGTATAATATATGTACAGCTGGTATAACCTGGCATCTCCTGTATAATTATATGTACAGCTGGTATAACCTGGGTATCTCCTGTATAATATATATGTACAGCTGGTATAACCTGGGCATCTCCTGTATATAATTATATGTACAGCTGGTATAACCTGGGCATCTCCTGTTATAATTATATTGTACAGCTGGTATAACCTGGGATCTCCTGTATATAATATATATGTACAGCTGGTATAACCTGGGCATCTCCTGTATAAATATATAGTACAGCTGGTATAACCTGGGCATCTCCTGTAATAATATATGTACAGCTGGTATAACCTGGGCATCTCCTGTATAAATATATATGTACAGCTGGTATAACCTGGGCATCTCCTGTATAATATATGTACAGCTGGTATAACCTGGGCATCTCCTGTATAATATTATGTACAGCTGGTATAACCTGGGCATCTCCTGTATAATATATGTACAGCTGGTATAACCTGGGCATCTCCTGTATAAATTATATGTACAGTGGTATAACCTGGGCATCTCCTGTATATAATTATAATGTACAGCTGGTATAACCTGGGCATCTCCTGTATATAATTATATGTACAGCTGGTATAACCTGGGCATTCCTGTTATAATAATATATATGTACAGCTGGTATAACCTGGGCATCTCCTGTATAATATATATGTACAGCTGGTATAACCTGGGCATCTCCTGTATAATTATATGTACAGCTGGTATAACCTGGGCATCTCCTGTATAATATATATGTACAGCATGGTATAACCTGGGCATCTCCTGTATAATATATGTACAGCTGGTATAACCTGGGCATCTCCTGTATATAATTATATATGTACAGCTGGTATAACCTGGGCATCTCCTGTTATAATATATGTACAGCTGGTATAACCTGGGATCTCCTGTATAATATATGTACAGCTGGATATAACCTGGGTATCTCCTGTATAATATATGTACAGCTGGTATAACCTGGGCATCTCCTGTATAATATATGTACAGCTGGTATAACCTGGGCATCTCCTGTATAATATATGTACAGCTGGTATAACCTGGGCATCTCCTGTATAATATATGTACAGCTGGTATAACCTGGGCATCTCCTGTATAATATATGTACAGCTGGTATAACCTGGGCATCTCCTGTATAATATATGTACAGCTGGTATAACCTGGGCATCTCCTGTATAATATATGTACAGCTGGTATAACCTGGGCATCTCCTGTATAATATATGTACAGCTGGTATAACCTGGGCATCTCCTGTATAATATATGTACAGCTGGTATAAGTTGGGTGTTTTCTGATGTAATATTGTTTCCATCTGGAATAAGTAAAATATATAAAGTTCTGTTTTCCGTGATATTATAATTATATAGAGGTTTCCCTGTCTTCCCCGTGGGGAGGGATCTCCCGTGACGCTGATGAGACTCTGCTGACACCGGAGGGCTCTGGCTCCGTCAGCACCATGGCCAGCACCACTCTCCAGTCTGGCAGTGTGGAAGCTGCACAGCCCCTGATGACCGGGCAGGCTGACACTCAGTGCTGCAGGACAGGGGCAGGAGGACACTCAGTGCTGCAGGAGAGGGGCAGGAGGACACTCAGTGCTGCAGGACAGGGGCAGGAGGACACTCAGTGCTGCAGGACAGGGGCAGGAGGACACTCAGTGCTGCAGGACAGGGGCAGGAGGACACTCAGTGCTGCAGGACAGGGGCAGGAGGACACTCAGGGCTGCAGGACAGGGGCAGGAGGACACTCAGTGCTGCAGGACAGGGGCAGGAGGACACTCAGTGCTGCAGGACAGGGGCAGGAGGACACTCAGGCTGCAGGACAGGGGCAGGAGGACACTCAGTGCTGCAGGACAGGGGCAGAAGGACACTCAGTGGCTGCAGGACAGGGGCAGGAGGACACTCAGGGCTGCAGGACAGGGGCAGGAGGACACTCAGGGCTGCAGGAAAGGGGCAGAAGGACACTCAGGGCTGCAGGACAGGGGCAGGAGGACACTCAGTGCTGCAGGACAGGGGCAGGCTGACACTCAGGGCTGCAGGACAGGGGCAGGCTGACACTCAGGGCTGCAGGACAGGGGCAGGCTGACACTCAGTGCTGCAGGACAGGGGCAGGCTGACACTCAGCGTTGCAGGACAGGGGCAGGAGGACGCTCAGTGCTGCAGGACAGGGGCAGGCTGACGCTCAGTGCTGCAGGACAGGGGCAGGCTGAAGCTCAGTGCTGCAGGACAGGGGCATGCTGACACTCAGGGCTGCAGGACAGGGGCAGGCTGACACTCAGGGCTGCAGGACAGGGGCAGGCTGACACTCAGTGCTGCAGGAGAGGGGTAGGAGGACACTCAGGGCTGCAGGACAGGGGCAGGCTGACACTCAGGGCTGCAGGACAGCGGCAGAAGGACACTCAGGGCTGCAGGACAGGGGCAGGCGGACACTCAGTGCTGCAGGACAGGGGCAGGAGGACACTCAGTGCTGCAGGACAGGGGCAGGCTGACACTCATGGCTGCAGGACAGGGGCAGGAGGACACTCCGTGCTGCAGGACAGGGGCAGTCTTACACTCAGAGCTGCAGGACAGGGGCAGGAGGATGCTCAGTGCTGCAGGACAGGGGCAGGAGGATGCTCAGTGCTGCAGGACAGGGGCAGGAGGACGCTCAGTGCTGCAGGACAGGAGCAGGAGGACGCTCAGTGCTGCAGGACAGGGGCAGGAGGACGCTCAGTGCTGCAGGACAGGGGCAGGAAGACGCTCAGTGCTGCAGGACAGGGGCAGGAGGACGCTCAGTGCTGCAGGACAGGGGCAGGAGGACGCTCAGTGCTGCAGGACAGGGGCAGGAGGACGGGCAGGCGGACGCTCAGTGCTGCAGGATAGGGGCAGGCGGACGCTCAGTGCTGCAGGACAGGGGCAGGAGGACGCTCGGTGCTGCAGGACAGGGGCAGGAGGACGCTCAGTGCTGCAGGACAGGGGCAGGAGGACGCTCAGTGCTGCAGGACAGGGGCAGGAGGACGCTCAGTGCTGCAGGACAGGGCAGGAGGACGCTCAGGGCTGCAGGACAGGGGCAGGCTGACACTCAATGCTGCAGGACAGGGGCAGGAGGACGCTCAGTGCTGCAGGACAGGGGCAGGCTGACGCTCACGGTTGCAGTACAGGGGCAGGAGGACGCTCAGTGCTGCAGGACAGGGGCAGGCTGACGCTCAGTGCTGCAGGACAGGGGCAGGCTGACGCTCAGTGCTGCAGGACAGGGGCAGGCTGACGCTCAGTGCTGCAGGACAGGGGCAGGCTGACACTCAGGGCTGCAGGACAGGGGCAGGCTGACACTCAGTGCTGCAGGAGAGGGGTAGGAGGACACTCAGGGCTGCAGGACAGGGGCATGCTGACACTCAGGGCTGCAGGACAGGGGCAGAAGGACACTCAGGGCTGCAGGACAGGGGCAGGCGGACACTCAGTGCTGCAGGACAGGGGCAGGAGGACACTCAGTGCTGCAGGACAGGGGCAGTCTGACACTCAGAGCTGCAGGACAAGGGCAGGAGGACGCTCAGTGCTGCAGGACAGGGGCAGGAGGACGCTCAGTGCTGCAGGACAGGGGCAGGAGGACGCTCAGTGCTGCATGACAGGGGCAGGAGGACGCTCAGTGCTGCAGGACAGGGGCAGGAGGACGCTCAGTGCTGCAGGACAGGGGCAGGAGGACGCTCAGTGCTGCAGGACAGGGGCAGGCGGACACTCAGTGCTGCAGGACAGGGGCAGGAGGACGCTCAGTGCTGCAGGACAGGGGCAGGAGGACGCTCAGTGCTGCAGGACAGGGGCAGGAGGACGCTCAGTGCTGCAGGACAGGGGCAGGAGGACGCTCAGTGCTGCAGGACAGGGGCATGAGGACGCTCAGTGCTGCAGGACAGGGGCAGGAGGACGCTCAGTGCTGCAGGACAGGGGCAGGAGGACGCTCAGTGCTGCAGGACAGGGGCAGGCGGACGCTCAGTTCTGCAGGACAGGGGCAGGAGGACGCTCAGTGCTGCAGGACAGGGGCAGGAGGACGCTCAGTGCTGCAGGACAGGGCAGGAGGACGCTCAGGGCTGCAGGACAGGGGCAGGCTGACGCTCAGTGCTGCAGGACAGGGGCAGGCTGACACTCAGGGCTGAAGCACAGGGGCAGGAGGACGCTCAGTGCTGTAGGACAGGGGCAGGCTGACTATCAGGGTTGCAGGACAGGGGCAGGCTGACACTCAGGGCTGCAGGACAGGGGCAGGAGGACGCTCAGTGCTGCAGGACAGGGGCAGGCTGACACTCAGTGCTGCAGGACAGGGGCAGGCTGACACTCAGTGCTGCAGGACAGGGGCAGGCTGACACTCAGGGCTGCAGGACAGGGGCAGGAGGACACTCAGGGCTGCAGGACAGGGGCAGGCTCAGGGCAGCTGGGGACCCCTCCCCGATCAAGTGGAGCTACAGCAGCGCCCCCCATCACCAAACTCTGCCATTACAGGAGCTGAGACTGGTCACATGAAAACTATTACTGATGCACCTGGAAGGCTGTGAAGCAATTATTAGGACCGCCCACCGGACTCCTAACACCACAAGGAGCAGGAAGGTTGCAATAAATCTTTTCCTATAAAACCCTCCATCGCTGCTCCGATCATCCAGTTCCCTCTAAAGAGAGTTTTTATGTTAATGTAACTGCTGCTTATAAATAAAGCTGAAGCAAAATATACAGTGTACAATGAAAGGTGATTGGATGACCTAATAATTGGCTGCGTAGCATACCCATCCCCCAGGGTAGCAAGCTCCTGCCCATGGCACATACTGCTGTACTGTACGTTAGATCCTGAGGTCCATTCTGCAATGCCTCATCCGCTCCAGCTATTCCAAGCATACGTATGAGCATTATTTAAGAACACCCGGTGGTCGCGCATGCGCATAGCAGATACTGGTTGACTGTCATGTGGCGGTTGTGCAAACACCGAGCTGCACAAACTATTCTCCTGTACACCGTACTTGTGGCCCTGTCTGCCCTGCTACATGCACAGTGGTGGTACTTGCTGACTGTCACCGCAGAGCACAGGGGGTGATGCGGGAGAAGGTAGGAGAGCGTCAGCATGTCAGTGTAATGCACAGCCCATGCGCGGTACAGAGCGTCAGCATGTCAGTGTAATGCACCGCCCATGCGCTGTACAGAGCGTCAGCATGTCAGTGTAATGCACAGCCCATGCATGGTACAGAGCGTCAGCATGTCAGTGTAATGCAGAGCCATGCGCAGTACAGAGCGTCAGCATGTCAGTGTAATGAACAGCCCATGCATGGTACAGAGCGTCAGCATGTCAGTGTAATGCACCGCCCATGCGCTGTACAGAGCGTCAGCATGTCAGTGTAATGCACAGCCCATGCATGGTACAGAGCGTCAGCATGTCAGTGTAATGCACAGCCCATACATGGTAAAGAGCGTCAGCATGTCAGTGTAATGCACAGCCCATGCGCAGTACAGAGCGTCAGCATGTCAGTGTAATGAACAGCCCATGCATGGTACAGAGCATCAGCATGTCAGTGTAATGCACCGCCCATGCGCTGTACAGAGCGTCAGCATGTCAGTGAAATGCACAGCCCATGCATGGTACAGAGCGTGAGCATGTCAGTGTAATGCACAGCCCATGTGCAGTACAGAGCGTCAGCATGTCAGTGTAATGCACAGCCCATGCGCGTACAGAGCGTCAGCATGTCAGTGTAATGCACAGCCCATGCGCTGTACAGAGCGTCAGCTTGTCAGTGTAATGCACAGCCAATGCATGGTACAGAGCGTGAGCATGTCAGTGTAATGCACAGCCCATGCGCGGTACAGAGCGTCAGCATGTCAGTGTAATACACAGCCCATGCGTGGTACAGAGCGTCAGCATGTCAGTGTAATGCACAGCCCATGCGCTGTACAGAGCGTCAGCTTGTCAGTGTAATGCACAGCCATGCATGGTACAGAGCGTGAGCACATTCAGTGTAATGCACAGCAGCCCATGCGCAGGTAACAGATGCGTACGAGTGATGTCATGTATCAGATGCCGGTAAGGCGTGAGCACAGTATGCCGCCCATGCCAGACGTCCTTACACAGAGCGTAGCGGAGTGTCAGTAGTAATGCACAGCCCATGTCGCGGTAAGCAGAGTTGTATCACGCATGTTCAGATGAGTAGAATGCACAGCCCATGCGCTGGTACATGAAGCTGGTGAGCGATGTCAATGTAATGCAGTCAGCCCAGTGTAGCGCCTGGCAGTACAGAGCGTCAGCATGTAGTTAGAGCATGTGGTAATCTGCACAGCCCATGCGCGCGTAGCAGTCAGCAGCTGCTAGCATGTCAGTAGACATGCATAGCCAGGCATAAGTCGTAGCTGTCATGTAATGCACAGCCCATGCGCGTGCGGAGAGTCAGCATGTCAGTGTAATGCACAGCCCATGGCAGTACAGACGTCAGCATGTCAGTGTAATGCACAGCCATGGCGGTGCGGAGCGTCAGCATGTCAGTGTAATGCACAGCCCATGCGCGGTACAGAGCGTGAGCATGTCAGTGTAATGCATAGCCCATGTGCGTACAGACGTCAGCATGTCAGTGTAATGCACAGCCCATGCAGTACAGAGCGTCAGCATGTCAGTGTAATGCACAGCCCATGGCGGTACAGAGCGTCAGCATGTCAGTGTAATGCACGCCCATGGCGGTACAGAGCGTCAGCATGTCAGTGTAATGCACGCCCATGGGCGGTAACAGAGCTCAGCATGTCAGTGTAATGCACAGCCCATGGCGGTAAGAGCTCAGCATGTCAGTGTAATGCACAGCCCATGCGGGTACAGAGCTCAGCATGTCAGTGTAATGCACAGCCCATGCGCGGTACAGAGCGTCAGCATGTCAGTGTAATGCAGCCCATGTGCAGTACAGAGCTCAGCATGTCAGTGTAATGCACAGCCCATGCTGGTACAGAGCGTCAGCATGTCAGTGTAATGCACAGCCCATGTGCGGTACAGAGCGTCAGCATGTCAGTGTAATACACAGCCCATGCGGGTCGAGCGTCAGCATGTCAGTGTAATGCACAGCCCATGCGCGGTACAGAGCGTCAGCATGTCAGTGTAATGCACAGCCCATGCGGTACAGAGCGTCAGCATGTCAGTGTAATGCACGCCCATGCGCGGTACAGAGCGTCAGCATGTCAGTGTAATGCACAGCCCATGGCGGTACAGAGCGTCAGCATGTCAGTGTAATGCACAGCCCATGCGTGTACAGAGCGTCAGCATGTCAGTGTAATGCACAGCCCATGCGCGGTAAGGTCAGCATGTCAGTGTAATGCACAGCCATGCGCAGGTACAGAGCTCAGCATGTCAGTGTAATGCACAGCCCATGCGCGGTACAGAGCGTCAGCATGTCAGTGTAATGCACAGCCCATGTGCGGTACAGAGCGTCAGCATGTCAGTGTAATCACAGCCCATGCGCGGTACAGAGTGTCAGCATGTCAGTGTAATGCACAGCCCATGCGCGGTACAGAGCGTCAGCATGTCAGTGTAATGCACAGCCCATGTGCAGGTACAGAGCGTCAGCATGTCAGTGTAATGCACAGCCCATGCGCGGTACAGAGCGTCAGCATGTCAGTGTAATGCACAGCCCATGCGCGGTACAGAGCGTCAGCATGTCAGTGTAATGCACAGCCATGCGCGGTACAGAGCGTCAGCATGTCAGTGTAATGCACAGCCCATGCCGGTACAGAGCGTCAGCATGTCAGTGTAATGCACAGCCCATGCGCGGTACGAGCGTCAGCATGTCAGTGTAATGCACAGCCCATGCGCATGGTACAGAGCGTCAGCATGTCAGTGTAATGCACAGCCCATGCGCGGTACAGAGCGTCAGCATGTCAGTGTAATGCATCAGCCCATGTGCGTACAGAGCGTCAGCATGTCAGTGTAATGCACAGCCCATGCGGTACAGAGCGTCAGCATGTCAGTGTAATGCACAGCCATGTGCGGTACAGAGCGTCAGCATGTCAGTGTAATACACAGCTCATGCGGGTGCGAGCGTCAGCATGTCAGTGTAATGCACAGCCCATGCGCGGTACAGAGCGTCAGCATGTCAGTGTAATGCACAGCCCATGCGCGGTACAGAGCGTCAGCATGTCAGTGTAATGCACAGCCCATGTGCAGTACAGAGCTCAGCATGTCAGTGTAATGCACAGCCCATGCGCGGTGCGGAGCGTCAGCATGTCAGTGTAATGCACAGCCCATGGCGTACAGAGCGTCAGCATGTCAGTGTAATGCACAGCCCATGCGCGGTGCGGAGTGTCAGCATGTCAGTGTAATGCACAGCCCATGCGTGCTGCGAGCGTCAGCATGTCAGTGTAATGCACAGCCCATGCGCGTGCGGAGCGTCAGCATGTCAGTGTAATACACAGCCCATGCGTGTTACAGAGCGTCAGCATGTCAGTGTAATACACAGCCCATGTGCGGTACAGAGCGTCAGCATGTCAGTGTAATACACAGCCCATGCG
>JARQOD010000001.1:1445343-1485335 GCA_033576555.1 Oophaga sylvatica | reverse complement strand
AACACAGAACTACCCAAAACTTTCACCGTACACCCCGGCATCATCACAGCCTGTGCACACGAACACAGAACTACCCAAAACTTTCACCGTACACCCCGGCATCATCAGAGCCTGAGGACATGAACACAGAACTACCCAAAACTTTCACCGTACACCCCGGCATCATCAGAGCCTGTGTACATGAACACAGAACTACCCAAAACTTTCACCGTACACCCCGGCATCATCAGAGCCTGTGTACATGAACACAGAACTACCCAAAACTTTCACCGTACACCCCGGCATCATCAGAGCCTGTGTACATGAACTCAGAACTACCCAAAACTTTCACCGTACACCCCGGCATCATCAGAGCCTGTGTACATGAACTCAGAACTACCCAAAACTTTCACCGTACACCCCGGCATCATCAGAGCCTGTGCACACGAACACAGAACTACCCAAAACTTTCACCGTACACCCCGGCATCATCACAGCCTGTGCACATGAACACAGAACTACCCAAAACTTTCACCGTACACCCCGGCATCATCACAGCCTGTGCACATGAACACAGAACTACCCAAAACTTTCACCGTACACCCCGGCATCATCAGAACCTGTGCACACGAACACAGAACTACCCAAAACTTTCACCGTACACCCCGGCATCATCACAGCCTGTGCACATGAACACAGAACTACCCAAAACTTTCACCGTACACCCCGGCATCATCAGAGCCTGAGGACATGAACACAGAACTACCCAAAACTTTCACCGTACACCCCGACATCATCAGAGCCTGAGGACATGAACACAGAACTACCCAAAACTTTCACCGTACACCCCAAACTACCCAGATTCCGTACCACACTCCAAATATCACCACATCCCCCACCGTACACCCGATGTCACCACATCCTCCACCATACACCCAATGTCACCACATCCTCCATCGTACTCCCGATCTCACCGCATCCCCCACTGTACACCCAATGTCACATCCCCCATCGTACACCCAATGCCACATCCTCCATCGTACACCCAATGTCACCACATCCTCCATCGTACACCCAATGCCACATCCTCCATCGTACACCCAATGTCACCACATCCTCCATCGTACACCCAATGTCACCACATCCTCCATCGTACACCCGATGTCACCACATCCTCCACCGTACACCCGATGTCACATCCTCCACCGTACACCCATGTCATCCACCCACGTACACCCAATGTCACCACATCCCCACCATACACCCGATGTCACCACATCCCCCACCGTACACCCGATGTCACCACATCCCCACCGTACACCCGATGTCACCACATCCCCCACCGTACACCCATGTCACCACATCCCCCACCGTACACCCAATGTCATCCCCCACCGTACACCCGATGTCACCACATCCCCCACCGTACACCCGATGTCATCCCCCACCGTACACCCAATGTCACATCCCCCACCATACACCCGATGTCACCACATCCTCCACCGTACACCCGATGTCACCACATCCCCCACTGTACACCTGATGTCACCGCATCCCCATCGTACACCTGATGTCACCACATCCCCATCGTACACCTGATGTCACCGCATCCTCCACCGTACACCCGATGTCACCACATCCCCCACCGTACACCCGATGTCACACATCCCCACGTACACCATGTCATCCCACATCCCCATCGTACACCTCAATGTCACCACATCCCCACCGTACACCCGATGTCACCACATCCCCACTGTACACCTGATGTCACCGCATCCCCACGTACACCGATGTCACAATCCCCCACGTACACCTGATGTCACCACATCCTCCACGTACACCCGATGTCACCACATCCCCACCGTACACCCGATGTCACCATCCCCATCGTACACCTGATTCTCACCACATCCCCCATCGTACACCTGATGTCACCACATCCCCCACGTACACCCATGTCACCACATCCCCATCGTACACCTGATGTCACCACATCCCCATCGTACACCTGATGTCACCACATCCCCCACCGTACACCGATGTCACCACATCCCCACCGTACACCCATGTCACCACATCCCCCACGTACACCGATTCACCAGCATCCCCACCGTACACCCGATGTCACCACATCCCCACCGTACACCGATGTCACCACATCCCCCATCGTACACCATGTCACCATCCCCCACCGTACACCCGATGTCACCACATCCCCACCGTACACCGATGTCACCACATCCCCCACGTACACCTGATGTCACCACATCCCCCATCGTACACCTGATGTCACCACATCCCCCACGTACACCGATGTCACCACATCCCCACCGTACACCGATGTCACCACATCCCCACCGTACACCCGATGTCACCACATCCCCATCGTACACCTGATCTCACCACATCCCCCATCGTACACCTGATGTCACCACATCCCCCACGTACACCGATGTCACCAATCCCCATCGTACACCTGATGTCACCACATCCCCATCGTACACCTGATGTCACCACATCCCCATCGTACACCTGATGTCACCACATCCCCACCGTACACCCGATGTCACCACATCCCCATCGTACACCTGATCTCACCACATCCCCCATCGTACACCTGATGTCACCACATCCCCCACCGTACACCGATGTCACCACATCCCCATCGTACACCTGATTCACCACATCCCCCATCGTACACCTGATGTCACCGCATCCTCCACGTACACCCATGTCACCACATCCCCATCGTACACCGATGTCACCACATCCCCATCGTACACCTGATCTCACCGCATCCCATCGTACATCCGATGTCACCACATCCCCCATCGTACACCTGATGTCACCGCATCCCCATGTACACCATGATTCACCACATCCCCATCGTACACCTGATTCACCACATCCCCACGTACACCTGATGTCACCGCATCCCCACGTACACCCGATGTCACCACATCCCCCATCGTACACCTGATGTCACCACATCCTCCACCGTACACCCGATGTCACAATCCCCATCGTACACCTGATGTCACACTCCCACGTACACCGATGTCCATCCCCCATCGTACACCAATTCACACATCCCCCATCGTACACCGATGTCACCACATCCCCACGTACATCCGATGTCACCACATCCCCACTGTACATCTGATGTCACCACATCCCCATCGTACACCTGATGTCACCACATCCTCCATCGTACACCGATGTCACCACATCCCCATCGTACACCGATGTCACCACATCCCCATCGTACACCTGATCTCACCACATCCCCATCGTACACCGATGTCACCACATCCCCCACCGTACACCCGATGTCACCACATCCCCATCGTACACCGATGTCACCACATCCCCCATCGTACACCTGATGTCACCGCATCCCCACGTACACCCGATGTCACCACATCCCCCATCGTACACCTGATGTCACCACATCCCCTACCGTTCATATATTATTGCCATCTGTCATCTTTTGAAAAACAATTCATCTTCATCCCGTGTGAGAAAATCCTCTTTTCCAGCTATTATGGAGCAGCAGGACCCTGATTTGCACCATTTACCCCTCTAAGTGCTGGAAAGTTCAAAATACCCTGGAGAGGAGAGTATTACCCTGATCACAGCGTGGTGGAGACTTCTCCGAGCTGGGCCATGCTCCATTACCATGGAGAGACACCCGGTGGCCGATGCCCTGACGCCTCCATGAAAGCTTTCACCTAATTTCCGGAGGAATGTTGCTGATCTCAATGTTTACTGCTTTCTATAAGAATCTATATTTGCTGGATGAACGACCTATAATGACCTATAACCTCTGACATTCTGTGCGGTCCTAGTCCGTGACCTCCAGCTCTGAAATACTCTGTGCTGCGGGGATTCTGCTCCTTACTCTACATCATCTTCAGATGATAGCTGTGGCATCACTCTGCCCTCCCCATCACTTAGCTCACTCCTGTTGCATCAGATCCTGAAGTGGCCAACGAACAAGGTCAAGTTCCTTGTTGGGAGGAAAAGCTGCAGATTTTTGGCACTTTTGTGCAATAGATGGATTACTCGACCAGTCACTCATCTGAATAGTCACTAGAGGATACTACATTGCCATCTCATTTAAAGACTATAAACACTTTAAGGGTCATTTTTTATAGAAGTTCCTTAAAAATGTTTGACTAGTTGACTTCTGCAGCCTCTATGTATCAACGTACATGGCAGACTGCAGAATGAGTTAACTCATCCTTGTAGTATAAGTGAGAAAGATGAGAGCTGCAGACTCAGCAGTGAGAAGCAGCTCACTGACTGATTCACTGATAACTCAGTCTGCTATGTACAGTGACACACAGAGGATGTAGAAGACAAACAATCCAACAAAAATGCAATAAAACCCAATTGCAAAAAAAGTGCTTTTTAGCCTAAAATGAATGCAAATAAGTAAAAGAGCCCATATTGTCTTTGATGAGCGATTTTTAATTCTCACCGAACCCTATATTCCGCCTGGAAAAAGTTCCCATCTTTGATTGCCCAATATCAATCATCTTAGTGCAGCCTGTGGTCACTTCGCCAATCTGAAAGACGACATGACAGCTCTCCAGAAAGATACGATGACACATGGGTTTAAAATGGCAACGAGCCCAAACCACCATGGAAGGCGCAGCAGATCCACCTGGAGAAGTCAGACCTCCGTAGTCATGACTCCACGAGCCGACCGTCATCACACAGAGGCTCCTTCTCTATGGAGAAGGAATTTTTTTCAATGTTCCCATGGAGCAGAGTTATTATTGTTGGGGCCATCATTTAATTTTGGGGGTGGTAGGGCTGTGCAATCACACTGTGTTATGGAATGTGGGGTATCATAACATTTGAGGTACTGTATTTTGGGGGTTGTGAGTGCCATCATACTGTAGGCGCAGGGGCTGTAGGGTCCTTTATACTCTGTCGGGGTGCTATGGAGTCATCATACAGTGCTGGGAAGCTGTGCGTGCATTATATTGTGTGGGGGGCTGTGTGGGCATAATACTGTACATTTGGGGCTATAAAGGTGTTGGGGCAACCTATTGTGTGTGAGGGTTGTAGGGGCATCATACTGTATACCGGAAACTGTGGGGACATCATACTGTGTGTGGGAATTGTAGGGGCATCATACAGTATTTATGGATATGTGAGAAGATCATGTTGTGTTAGGAACTATTGGGCACCATATTGTGTGTGCATAATAAGGTATATAGGGATCTGTTGTTGGTCATATAGTGCGTGGGGCCTATAAGGGCAACATATCGTGTCTGGGGGACTGTGAGGGCATCATACTATATGCCAGGAGCTGTAGGACATCATACTGTGTGCAAGGGCTGTAGGCGCATCATACATTATGTGGAGGGGCTGTAGGAGCATCATACTGTGTGCAAGGGCTGTAGAAGCATCATACATTATGTGGAGGGACTGTAGGAGCATCATACTGTATGTGGAGAAGCAGAAGGAGCATCATACATTATATGGAGGGGCTGTAGGGGCATCATACTGTGTGCAAAGGCTGTATGGGCATCATACTGTGTGTGTAGGGGCTGTAGGGGCATCATACTGTGTGCAAGGGCTGTAGGAGCATCATACATTATGTGGAGGGGCTGTAGGGGCATCATGTGTGCAAGGACTGTATGGGCATCATACTGTGTGTGAAGGGTGCTGTAGGGGCATCATACTGTGTGCAAGTGCTGTATGGGCATCATACTGTGTGTAAAGGGGCTGTAGGGGCATCATACTGTATCTGGAGGGGCTGTCGGGGCATCATACTGTATGTGGAGGGGCTGTAGGAGCATCATACATTATATGGAGGGGCTGTAGGGCATCATACTGTGTGCAAGGGCTGTATGGGCATCATACTGTGTGTGAAGGGGCTGTAGGGGCATCATACTGTGTGCAAGGGCTGTAGGAGCATCATACATTATGTGGAGGGGCTGTAGGGGCATCATCCTGTGTGCAAGGGCTGCATGGGCATCATACTGTGTGTGAAGGGGCTGTAGGGGCATCATACTGTGTGCAAGGGCTGTATGGGCATCATACTGTGTGAGAAGGGGCTGTAGGGCATCATACTGTATCTGGAGGGGCTGTCGGGGCATCATACTGTATGTGGAGGGATTGTAGGAGCATTATACATTATGTGGCGGGGCTGTAGCAGCATCATACAGTGTGTGAAGGGGCTGTAGGGGCATCATACTATATGTGGAGGGGCTGTAGGGGCCTCATATTTTGAGTGGAGGGGCTGTAGGGGCATCATACTGTATGTGGAGGGTCTGTAGAGGCATCATACTGTGTGTGGAGGGGCTGTAGGGGCATCATACTGTTTGTGAAGGGGCTGTAGGGGCATCATACTGTTTGTGGATGGGCTGTAGGGGCATCAAACTGTTTCTGGAGGGGCTGTAGGGGCATCATACTGTATGTGGAGGGCTGTAGGGGCATCATACTGTATGTGGAGGGGCTGTGAGGGCATCATACTGTGTGTGGAGGTGCTGTAGGGGCATCACACTGTATGTGGAGGGGCTGTAGGGGCATCATACATTATGTGGAGGGTCTGTAGGGGCATCATACTGTGTGTGAAGGGGCTGTAGGGGCATCATACTATATGTGGAGGGGCTGTAGCGGCCTCATATTGTGTGTGGAGGGGCTGTAGGGGCATCATACTGTATGTGGAGGGGCTGTAGAGGCATCATACTGTGTGTGGAGGGGCTGTAGGGGCATCATACTGTGAAGGACTAAATTAAGAAAAATCAAAACTGAATGCTCCATTTTGTGTTTGTAACTCCATCTTGTCTTTATGAGATAAATTCTGTTACTAGGCAATAGTTTCTGGCCGTTGTAGAGAAGTAGAGTAAAGGTTATGGGCTGTGATAAAACCAGACTGCTCCAGTTTGGACAAGATATGAGACCTTGGGATTTATCACTGTAGAATGCTTTGAGAAATGAGTGTGTTATTGTTCTGTCCTATGTTACGTAGACATGACCATATATGTAGTTTCCTATTTTCTTGTATTCTTATAGGTTAATTTCCTTGTATTCTTACAGGTCAATTTTCTTGTATTTTCATTGGTTAAATGTTGTAGGTGTGGTTTTATACCATTGGTTGAAGTACAAGCTCACTAAATACTATAAAAGATGATGATGTAATACATGGGATAGAAATCTTGCTAGATTCTCCCAGACGGAATACGTGTCTGTTTGGTTATTTATGTTGCTAGCAACGTTCACTTAATTAATTTGGAAATCACTAGGTCAACCGTGAAGGGTCACTTAGATCCTACCTTAACAATACTGTTTGTGGAGGGGCATCATACTGTTTGTGGATGGGCTGTAGGGGCATCATACTGTATGTGGAGGGGCTGTAGAGGCATCATACTGTATGTGGAGGGGCTGTAGGGGCATCATATTGTATGTGGAGGGGCTGTGAGGGCATCATACTGTGTGTGGAGGTGCTGTAGGGGCATCACACTGTATGTGGATGGGCTGTAGGGGCATCATACTGTGTGTGGAGGAACTGTAGGGACATCCTACTGTGTGTGGGATGCTACTTGGGTAGATGTGGGGGGCCATCATAGTGTGTTAGGAACTGTTGAGGCACCATATTGTGTGCGGGGGGCTGTGGGGCCTTAATACTGTACATAGGGATTTGCGGGGGCATCATACTATGTATGGGGTCTACAGGGGGAATATACTGAGTATGAAAGTCTGTGGAGGCAAAATAATGTATGGGGGTAGCTGTCAAGTAAGTTACATCTAAGCATTATACGTATGGCTGAATAACAGGAGCAGTATGCTTTAGAAACTTCATTACAGCAGTAAATTACATGAATTAGACTCTTCTTACACAAGGTACTACAAGCCCTACTGTAAGGTGTATTAGCAGTAGCAGCGGGGGAGGTGCAGTAGGATAGAGGTGGCAGCACAACACTTGTTTGACAATGCTATTATGTATTTCTTCCTGCCAATAAAGCTGATTAGAATTTGTGAGGGTGAGGGGGGCTGATACTCAGCTTCTGCTGCACTGCCCCTCCCCCCACACTGACTGCCTGAGATGAGAGCTGTTACTCACACTCGGGTCTGCTGTGCTCCAGCACAGGTCACAACTGCAGTGAGGAGGGCAGACTGTCATTATGGCTCACATTAAGCCTGATCTGAGTGATCGTGGGCGTGGTCTTCTTTGCCCAGTGTGTTTCTGCCTGCTTATGATAGGTCAGCATCAGAAAGAGGAAGAAGTACACGCCCCCAGTGAAATCCCTCTGGTAACGCCCACTTGAACTTGAAAAACAGTAATTGTTTAGGTGCCAAATACTTGCTAATATCTCCACAACAGAGAGGTGAAATAAAAATATTAGAAGTGTTTATCACATCAAAATAAAAAAATGTTTTATTCAGCTCTGCAGCGCCTATTACATTGTGGGTTCAGATCAACATGAAAAATGTATATAGTATAGGATATATACAGAGTATATAGGGTATATAGAGAGTGTATAGAGTATAGAGAGAGTACAGGGTATAGAGAGAGTATAAGGTATATAAAGAGTGTACAGGGCATATAGAGAGTTTATAGGGTATATAGAGTGCATGGCGTATATAGAGAGTATATAGGATATACAGAGAGTGTATAGGGTATACAGAGAGTGTATAGGGTACAGAGAGAGTGTATAGGGTATATAGAGAGTGTATAGGGTATAGAGAGAGTGTATAGGGTATAGAGAGACTGTATAAGATATATAGTGTATAGGGTTTATAGAGAGTGTATAAGATAGATAGAGAGTGTATAGGGTATATAGAGAGTGTATAGGGTATAGAGAGAGTGTATAGGGTATAGAGAGAGTATAGGGTATAGAGTATAGGGTAAAGAGAGAGAGAGTATAGGGCATATAGAGAGTGTATAGGGTATATAGAGAGTGTATAGGGTATAGAGAGAGTGTATAGGGTATAGAGAAAGTGTATAGGGTATAGAGAGAGTATAGGGTATAGAGTATAGGGTAAAGAGAGAGTATAGGGCATATAGAGAGTGTATAGGGTATATAGAGAGTGTATAGGGTATAGAGAGAGTGTATAGGGTATAGAGAGAGTATAGGGTATAGAGTATAGGGTAAAGAGAGAGTATAGGGCATATAGAGAGTGTATAGGGTATATAGAGAGTGTATAGGGTATAGAGAGAGTGTATTGGGTATAGAGAAAGTGTATAGGGTATAGAGTATAGGGTATAGAAGAGAGAGAGTATAGGGCATATAGAGAGTGTATAGGGTATATAGAGAGTGTATAGGGTATAAGAGAGTGTATAGGGTATAGAGAGAGTATAGGGTATAGAGTATAGGGTAAAGAGAGAGTATAGGGCATATAGAGAGTGTATAGGGTATATAGAGAGTGTATAGGGTATAGAGAGAGTGTATTGGGTATAGAGAAAGTGTATAGGGTATAGAGTATAGGGTATAGAGAGAGAGAGTATAGGGCATATAGAGAGTGTATAGGGTATATAGAGAGTGTATAGGGTATAGAGAGTGTATAGGGTATACAGAGAGTGTATAGGGTATAGAGAGACTGTATAAGATATATAGTGTATAGGGTATTAGAGAGTGTATAGGGTATAGAGAGAGTATAGGGCATATATAGAGTGTATAGGGCATATATAGAGTGTATAGGGTATAGAGAGAGTGTATAGGGTATACAGAGAGTGTATAGGGTATAGAGAGACTGTATAAGATATATAGTGTATAGGGTATATAGAGAGTGTATAGGGTATAGAGAGAGTATAGGGCATATATAGAGTGTATAGGGTATATAGAGAGTGTATAGGGTATAGAGAGAGTGTATAAGATATATAGTGTATAGGGTATATAGAGAGTGTATAGGGTATAGAGAGAGTATAGGGCATATATAGAGTGTATAGGGTATACAGAGAGTGTATAGGGTATAGAGAGACTGTATAAGATATATAGTGTATAGGGTATATAGAGAGTGTATAGGGTATAGAGAGAGTGTATAAGATATATAGAGAGTGTATAGGGTATATAGAGAGTGTATAGGGTATAGAGAGAGAATAGGGCATATAGAGGGTTGTGACAGAGTCACTGCCTTTGTGGAGGAAGGGAGGTACGTGTCACTGCGCAGTGATGTGAAACCGGAATATATTTGTGGTTCCAGCTCACTAGGAGCGGAGAGGCCGGTACAGAGTTTTATGGGCCGGTTTTATGTGAGCAGCCGCAGTGTGGGTGGGAGGGTGCGCACCGTGCCCCTTTTCCCTGCAGGACCTACAGGTGTATGAGGACGTGCAGTGATGTCATGATCGCAGGACTCGTACATGTGATATATACCTGGGCCTGTGGTTCAGTCGGGGTGTTTTGGTAGAGAGGTGGAACTCCCGCGTGGCTTCCATAGGAGCTAAGGACGCTGTGTGTCACCTGCAGTGACGTCTGCAGGACAAGGACTCTGAGAGACTTTATCTTTTTGCCAGAAAGCCTTTGTTTTTCTGAACCCTGTGAAGGTTTGTGCTGTCTAAAATAAACCAGCCGGTGAATTTCTACTAGGACTGTCCCTGTGTCTACCACTGAAGCAGCGGAGCGAGTCATCTCCTCACACGTGGTGGTTCGAGTGCGGGCTGCGATCCAGGAACCCGGGTAGAGGCTGCAGACAACTGCATGTCCTGGGTGAAATCCGCCATACAGCACAAGATGTCCGGCAACATGGAGGAGCTGGTGAAACATCTCGTGCAGGCGCAGCAACAACACCAGCTGGCCAGTCAGCAGGCACAGCTAGCGCAACAGGAGACGAATAAGCTGTTGCTACAGCAGCTTCAGCAATTTCAGCAGCAGCAGTGACAGCAGCAGGAGGCGCGAACGCAACAAATGGAGCTCCTCGCAGAGGCGATCCTGAAGATGATACATACTCCTGGAAGACGGTAAGGTGAGCTATGCAGAAAATGACTCAGGGGATGATGTGGAAGGATTCTTGACAGTTTTTGAGTGGGTGGCTGAACGGGAGAGACTTCCGTCAGAGCAGTGGACAGAGGTTCTGGCGCCATATCTGACGGGGGAGCCCCAGAAGGCATATTATGACTTAGCCCTCCAGGATGTTAAGGAGTATGGTAAGTTAAAAACTGAGATACTGGCACGCCTGGGGGTGACAATGTCTGTAAGGGTTCAGCGAGTCCACCGCTGGGCATATGCTAGCGATAAACCACCTCACTCGCAGATGTTTGACTTGCTACACCTGGTCAAAAAGTGGCTGTAGCTAGAGTCTACTCTGGTCCAGACGGTCGAGCGGGTGGTGATGGACCGATTCATTCATTCCTTACCCAGGCTAGTATAGACCTGGGTTGCCCAGGGCGACCCTCGGAACGATGACGATTTGGTTGGACTGGTTGAGAGGTACCAGGGGGTGGAGAAATCCCTGGGGAGACCAGACGTTACTACGTTCCTCTACTGGGATACCCAAAGGGGTGCGGAATCACCAAAGAGGGTGGCTAGGCCCACAACGGGGAAACAAACTAATCCTGCTGAGGGGACCTCTAAGACTGGGATGAAAGACGTGATCTGTTGGTGGTGTCACAATCTCGGGCATGTAGCCGCCCGATGCAATATACTCCCTGAACCTATGGACTGCAGTCTCAGTAAGCGGTGCTCGTACTATGCTTACTCGGTCTGCGGGGTGGACTGTAAACCCAGTGACGGCCCCTTGTTGTGTGCCGTCTCCATTAAAGGGGTGAAGGTCCTCAGGCAGCTGGACTCTGGAAGTTTGGTGACACTAATCAGCGCTGCACTACCCCACCAGTTAATCCCCAATAAGTTGGTGGGTGTCCGCTGCATACATGGAGATGCCAAGGACTACCCTTTCACCAGAGTAACTATGGGGACAGACTGTGGTAATAAGACCGACGAGGTTGGGGTAGTGAGAGATTTGATCCTTCCCGTCATACTGGGTCTTGAGTTTTCCCTATTCCGGGATTTGTGGCAGAAGGGGGCTGTACCGAGTGTCCCGATGCAAAGCCAGGCCCCTCTGAAGGTAACTCCGTCGGGGGCGGAGGTGATGGAATTTCCCCATTATGTCCATGCTGGAGAGGGGAACGAGACTGTACCGGAGGAGCCCAGCTTCCCTGACTTAGAGGTACTCGGAGAGAACTTCCGGACTGCTCAGCTTCGAGACCTCACGTTGAAATATGAAATATGCTTTTGAAAATGTCACTGTTTGTAATGGGGTGCTCAAAAGCCGGGGGCTGACACCAGGTTTCCTCATTTTGCTCTGACTAGAGAGCTACTGTATCGGGTGACCAAATTGAGGGTTGGAGAAATTGTGGAACAGCTATTAGTTCCAACATCGCACTGGCGGAGGGTTCTAGATATGGCCCAAGCACATATACTGAGTGGTCACCTAGGGGTAGAAAAAACCCAGACGAGAGTACTGCAGAGATTCTATTGGCCAGGTTGTTACCGTGGGATTCTAGATTATTGTAGGTCTTGCCCCACCTGCCAGATAAGTGCCCTGTGTCTCACTTCAGAAGCCCCTTAGTACCATTGCCGGTGATAGAAATTCACTTCAAGAGAATCACTATGGACCTGGTGGTCCTCTTGTTAAGTCAGCACGCGGCCACCAATACATCCTGGTTGTGGTGGATTATGCGACCCGATACCCCGAAGCAGTGCCACTGAGGAACTCTTCAGCTAAAAGTATCGCCCAGGAGCTGGTACACATCTTTGCCAGGACCGGTTTGTCCAAGGAAATCTTGATGGATCAGGAAATGCCGTTTATGAGCAAGGTGATGCGGGAGCAGTGTAGAGTCCTCCAGATCGCTCAGCTGCGAACCTCCGTGTACCATCCGCAGACCGATGGCCTGGTGGAGCGCTTCAAGAAGACCTTGAAGGCCATGCTCAAGAGGGTCGTTGAGAAGAACGGTGGAGACTGGGACTATCTGCTCCCATTCTTGCTTTTCTCCATTAGAAAAGTTCCACAGGCCTCCATGGGATTCTCGCCGTTTGAGCTTCTGTACGGCCGAGATTCACAAGGGCTCCTGGACATCGGCAAAGAAACCTGGGAAGCCGGGTCACACCACACCAAAGCGTGACAGAGCATGTTACCCAGCTGCAGGAGAGGATGGCCCACGTAATGCTTATCGTGAAGGAACATCTGCTCCAGGCGCAGGAGGCCCAAGCCAGGGTGTACAACCAATCAGCCAGGCTGAGGCAGTTCCAAGCCGGTGATCAAGTGCTAGTACTCATACCAACGGTGGAAAACAAGTTCCTGGCCAAGTGACAAGGCCCATATGAGGTCATGGAGAAACTTGGGGACGTGAATTATAAGGTACACCAGCCCGGTCGCAGGAAGTCATACCAGGTTTACCATGTGAACCTGCTCAAACCATGGTGGGACCGTGAACCGCTGGAAGCTCCTTGCCTGGGGGCCCGTCTTGAAGCCAAAGTCGAGGAGGTCGTGATTGCAGAGACGTTAACACCGGCCCAGAAGCAGCAATGTCGAAAGCTGCTACAGCAGAACTGTGATGTATTCTCCGAATGGCCAGTGCGCACACAGGTCGTTGAACACGACATTTTAACAGAACCGCAGGTACGGGTGAACCTAAAACCCTATAGAACCCCGAAGCACACTGGGAGATAATCTCACAAGAGGTGAAGAGGATGCTGGGTAATAGAGGAATCAAAAAGTGGCTGGTCCAGTCCCATTGTCCTCGTACCAAAGCCCAGTGGCGAATGGCGGTTTTACAACTACAACTGCAAGATCAATGAGGTGTCTAGTGTTGATGCATACCCGGTGCCCCACGTGGATGAACTAATCAAGCGACTGGGACACGCGAAGCATATCACCACCCTCGACCTAAAGAAGGGGTACTGGCAGATTCCCATGTTGCAGAGCGCCAAAGAGAAGACGGCTTTCTCAACACCAGATGGCTGCTTCCATTACACCAGGATGCCATTCGGTCTGCAGGGGGCCCCCCGCTACCTTCCAGAGGGCAATGGATCGGGTCTTGGCTCCACACAGGAAGTATGCCGCCGCTTACCTGAATGACCTCGTCATCTTCAGCTATGATTGGAGCTCGCATCTCCCAAAAGTACAGGAGGTCCTCGATGCCTTGAGGAATGCGGAGTTTACTATAAACACGAAGAAATGTGCCATCGGGAAGGAGGAGGCCAGGTATTTGGGCTACACTGTCGGGCGAGGAGTAATGAAGCCCCAATGCAATAAGGAATGGCTCTGTGTAGGCATCCGGTTCTGGTCGCACCAGACTTTAAGGAGCTTGTGTTACAGACCGATGCTTCAGAGGCTGGATTAGGAGCGGTACTCTCACAGGAAATAAACGGAGAAGAGCATCCCATCCTATATCTGAGCCGAAAACTCTCTTCTATCGAGAAGAATTATGCGATTGTGGAAAAGGAGTGTTTGGCCATAAAGTGGGCCATAGATACACTAAGGTACTACCTCCTGGGCCGTGGATGTAAATTAGTGTCTGACCATGCCCCGCTGAGATGGTTGAGGGAGAAAATAGGGTAAGAACGCCAGGGTGACTAGTTGGTTCTTAGCTCTTCAGGACTTCTCGTTTCAGGTCGAACACAGGCCAGGGAAGTTACATGGTAACGTGGATGCCCTCTCCCGAATTCTCTGTCTGGTGTCGGATGGTGCTAAAACCCCCCAGCTTTGGGAAGAAGAGGGGAATATGTGACAGTCACGGGCTTTGTGGAGGAAGGGAGGTACGTGTCACTGCGCATGCAGCGGTCAGTGATGTGAAACCGGAGTGTTTTTGGTTTCCAGCACACTAGGTGCTGAGAAGCTGGTACAGAGTTTTATGTGAGCACCCGCAGTGTGGGTGGGAGGGTGCTCACCGTACCCCTTTTCCCTGCAGGACCTGCAGTGAAGCCTGCAGGACAAGGTCTTTGAGAGACTTTACCATTGTTTTACCTTTTTTCCTGAACCCCGCGAAGGTTTATGCTGTTCAAAATAAACCAGTTGGTGAATTTCTACTAGGACTGTTCCTGTGTCTACATTTATGAAGCAGCAGAGCGAGTCAACCCCTCACACGGTGTATAAGGTATATAAAGAGTGTAAAGGGTATATAGAGAGTATATGGGATATATAGAGAGTGTATAAGGTATAAAGAGAGTGTATAAGATATATGGAGAGTGTATAGGACATACAAAGTGTATAAGGTATATAAAGAGGATAAATAGGGTATATAGAGAGTATATAGGATATATAGAGAGAGTATAGGGTATAGAGAGAGTTTATAGGGTATACAGCCAGTGTATAGCGTATAAAAACAGTAAATACGATATATAGAGAGTGTATAGGATATATAGAGTATAGGACATATAGAGAGTGTATAGGGTATATAAAGAGTGTATAGAGTTTATATAGTGTATAGGATACATAGAGAGTGTATAGGGTATATAGAGAATGTATAGGGTATATAGAGAGTGTATAGCGTATATAGAGAGCTTATAGGGTATATAGAGAGTGTATAGGGTATATAGAGAGCTTATAGGGTATATAGAGAGTGTATAGGTTATAGAGAGAGAATAGGGTATATAGAGAGTGTATAGGGTATATAAAGAGTGAATAGAGTATATATAGAGAGTATATAGGATACACAGAGAGTGTATAGGGTATATAGAGAGTGTATAGAGAATAGATAGAGTGTATAGGACATACAGAAAGTGTATAGGATATATAGAGAGTGTATAGGGCATATAAAGAGTGTATAGAGTATATAGAGAGTGTATAGGGCATATAGAGAGTGTATAGGGTATATAGAGAGTGTATAGGGCATATAGAGAGTGTATAGGCCAGAGGTCTCAAACATGCGGCCCGTGAGGCAGGCATCTGCGGCCCGCGATGCACCACATGTCTCTCGCTAGAAGAGAGGAGGAGTGCGCCTCGCCTCATCGTTGTTCCGGACTGCAGCTTCCTCTCACACATTGAGCGGCGCGGCCGCGGAGCTGAAAGATGATGTCATCCAGCCACTCAATGTGTGAGAGGAAGTGAGAGGAAGGAAGCTGCCGGCGGCGCGGAGAGGTGAGTGTGGCCGCTGTGCCAGTGAAGCTGCTGTGTTGTGTGTGTGTGTGTGTGTGTGTGTGTGTGGTGAGTGTGTGTGTGTCTGTGTGTGTGCTGAGTGTGGCCGCTGTGGAGAGATGATGGCGGTGATAGGGAGAGGACCAATGATGGGAGTGATGTTGAGAGGGCCAGTGATGGGGACAGGGCCAATGATGGGGAGAGGGCCAATGATGAGAGTGATAGGGAGAGGGCCAGTGATGGGGACAGGGCCAGTGATGGGGAGAGGACCAATGATGGGAGTGATGGGGAGAGGGCCAGTGATGGAGACAAGGCCAATGATGGGGAGAGGGCCAATGATGAGAGTGATGGGGACAGGGCCAATGAGGAGAGGGCCAATGATGGGAGTGATGTGGAGAGGGCCAATGATGGAAGTGATGGGGAGAGGGCCAGTGATGGGGAGAGGGCCAATGATGGGAGTGATGGCGAGAGGGCCAATGATGGGTAGAGGGCCAATGATGGGGAGAGGGCCAGTGATGGGGACAGGGCCAATGACGGGGAGAGGGCCAATTATGGGGAGAGGGCCAATGATGGGAGTGATGGGAGAGGGCCAATGATGGGAGTGATGGAAAGAGTGCAACGATGATGGTGGGGGAGAGGGCAATGATGGGTGATGGGAGGAGGAAATGATGGAGGTGCTGGAATATCTACATTTCTGCATGAAGGGGATCATGATGGGCATATTTCTGCATGAAGGGGAACATGATGGGGCATATTTCTGCATGAAGGGGATCATGATGGGGCATATTTCTGCATGAAGGGGAACATGATGGGGCATATTTCTGCATGAAGGGGATCATGATGGGGCATATTTCTACATGAAGGGGATCATGATGGGGCATATTTCTACATGAAGGGGATCATGATGGGGCATATTTCTACATGAAGGGGATCATGTAGAATTGGATCTAATCCTCATAAACAGGGAGGAAATGGTGGAGGAGGTAAGAGTGGCTGGGACTCTAGGAGGTAGTGACCATGCTATTTTAGAATTTTGGATAACAAGAGGAGGAAGACCTGTGAAGACTCAGACATCAAGGTTAGATTTCAGAAAGGCAGATTTTAAGGAACTCAGAAAGAGAATTGGAGGGATCCAATGGCTGGATATCCTTAAGGATAAAAATGTCCAGGAAGGATGGAAAATCTTGAAAAATGAGATTCTCAAAGCACAATCGTTAACAATCCCGAAAAGAGGGAAGAATGGGAAGCATTTAAGGAAACCAGGATGGATGAACATAGAACTTAAACACATGCTAAAAAGGAAGAAAGAAATGTTTATCAAATGGAAAGAGGGAGGCATATCTAAAGAAGAATATAATGCCGTCTGCAGAACCTGCAGGGCACAAATCAGATTATCTAAAGCTGACAATGAATTAAGGCTTGCAAGTGACGTCAAAAGCAACAAAAAAGGATTTTGGGGATACGTCAAAAGTAAAAGAAAAGTCAAAGATGCTATAGGATTTTTACAGGATAAAAATGATGAAATGGTAAGTCAGGATGTTGAGAAGGCTGAACTTTTAAATTCCTATTTTGCATCTGTTTTCTCTCAGAAAGGAAATGTAACATCAACTGATCTTCACTGTCCTATTAAAGGAATAGAAGAATCCAGGATATCTATAAACAGAAAGACAGTGAGGAAACACTTAGCTAACCTAAATGAATTCAAGTCTCCAGGTCCAGATGAATTACACCCCAGAATACTGAAGGAGATAGCAGAAGAAATTCTTGAACCACTGTCCATAATCTTTGAAAATTCTTGGAGAACAGGAGAAGTCCCAGAAGACTGGAGAAGAGCAAATGTTGTTCCTATCTTCAAAAAGGGGAAGAAGGTGGACCCAGGGAACTACAGGCCGGTGAGTCTGACTTCTATACCAGGAAAGATCTTTGAACAAATTATTAAAGAACATGTATGCAAGTACCTGGATAAGAATGAAGTGATTAAACAGAGTCAGCATGGGTTTGTAACTAATAAGTCATGTCAGACTAACTTAATTTCCTTCTATGACAGAATCACTGACTGGGTGGATCAGGGAAATGCTGTAGATATAGTATATCTTGACTTCAGCAAAGCATTTGACAAAGTATCTCACACAATCCTTATTGAAAAAATGACTAAGTATGGAATGGACAAGGCAACTGTTAGGTGGATTCATAACTGGCTTAGTGATCGGACCCAAAGAGTGGTTGTAAATGGCTGCACATCCAGTTGGAAGAATGTCTCAAGTGGGGTACCACAAGGTTCTGTTTTGGGCCCTGTATTGTTCAACATCTTTATCAATGATTTAGATGAAGGAATTGAGGGTAAACTGATCAAATTTGCTGATGACACAAAGCTAGGAGGGGTAGCTAATACTAGAGAAGAGAGAGAGAGGATTCAAAAAGATATACATAAACTGGAGCAGTGGGCAGCAACTAACAGAATGGATTTTAACAGGGAAAAATGCAAAGTACTACATCTGGGCAATAAAAATGAAAAAAGCATATACAAAATGGGAGGAATAGGGCTAAGTAACAGCACATGTGAAAAAGACTTGGGTATGCTAATTGATCACAGACTTAACATGAGTCAACAGTGTGATGCAGCAGCAAAAAAGGCAAATGCAATTCTAGGATGTATCAACAGAAGCATACAGTCTAGATCACGTGAGGTCATTATTGCCCTCTACTCCTCTTTGGTCAGACCTCATCTGGAATACTGTGTCCAGTTTTGGGAACCACATTTTAAAAAAGACATCAACAAACTGGAGCAAGTTCAGAGAAGAGCCACCAGAATTGTGACCGGTCTGCAAACCATGTCCTATGAGGAACGGTTGCAGGATTTGGGAATGTTTAGCTTGCAAAAAAGAAGACTGAGAGGAGACTTAATAGCTGTCTACAAATATCTCAGGGCTGTCACATTGTAGAAGGATCATCTTTATTCTCATTTGCACAAGGAAAGACTAGAAGCAATGGGATGAAACTGAATGGGAGGAGACACAGATTAGATATTAGAAAAAACTTTTGACAGTTAGGGTGATCAATGAGTGGAACAGGCTGCCACAAGAGGTGGTGAGTTCTCCTTCAATGGAAGTCTTCAAACAGAGGCTGGATAGACATCTGTCTGGGATGATTTAGAGAATCCTGCTTTGAGCAGGGGGTTGGACCAGATGGCCCAGGAGGTCCCTTCCAACTCTACCATTCTATGATTCTATGATGGGGCATATTACTACATGAATGGGATTATTGTTTAACAATAATTTTGTACTGTATTAAGTTTGAAAATAATGTAGCCCACCAGCTTAAATTTTTTTTTTATGCGTGGCCCATTTACTCTGCCGAGTTTGAGACCCCTGGTATAGTGTATACAGAGAGTGTATAAGGGTATATAAATAGTGTATAGGGTATATAGAGAGTGTATAGGGTATAGAGAGAGTGTATAGGGTATATAGAGCGTGTATAGGGTATATAGAGCGTGTATAGGGTATAGAGAGAGTGTATAGGGTATAGAGAATGTGTATAGGGTATATAGAGAGTATAGGGTATATAGAGAGTGTATAGGGTATAGAGAGCGTGTATAGGGTATATAGAGAGTATAGGGTATGGAGAGAGTGTATAGGGTATATAGAGAGTGTATAGGGTATAGAGAGAGTGTTTTTAGGGTATAGAGAATGTGTATAAGGTATATAGAGAGTGTATAGGATATATAGAGAGTATAGGGTATAGAGAGAGAGTATAGGGCATATAGAGAGTGTATAGGTATTATAGAGAGTGTATAGGGCAGTGATGGCGAACCTTGGCACTCCAGCTGTTGGAGAACTACAACTCCCAGCAAGCCTCAACTGCTGCAGGTTGCAAGGGCATGCTGGGAGTTGTAGTTTTACAACAGCTGGAGTGCCAAGGTTAGCCATCACTGGTATAGGGTATAGAGAGTGTGTATATGGTATATAGAGAGTGTATAGGGTATAGAGAGTGTGTATAGGGTATATAGAGAGTGTATAGGGTATAGAGAGTGTGTATAGGGTATATAGAGAGTGTATAGGGTATAGAGAGTGTATAGGTTATATAGAGAGTGTATAGGGTATAGAGAATGTGTATAGGGTATATAGAGAGTGTATAGGGTATATAGAGAGTGTATAGGGTATATAGAGTACAGGGTATATAGAGAGCGTGTATAGCGTATAAAGACCACTGTGGTGGTGACCATAGCAGGCACCATCTCTACAGAACCTTAAGCCCCAGCTGGGACTTCTACTTTCTATATACAGCCTCTTGGTCCTTTTTTTCCTACCATTTAAGTGAGGTTTGATAAAGACCTGGAACAGGGTGGAAACGTTACCTCGTACCTCATTGTATTACCCTGTGGTGAATTTTGAATAAACTCTAGTACTATCTGCAAGACCAAACGACACTTATGTGCGTTGTTTCTCTCGTCTTTTATACCCGAGGCAGGTGATCTATTTTTAGATTTACCCAGTGTCCTTCTGTCCACCCTCACAGCCTTTCCCTATCTACCTTCGAAGTCAACAAACTGGTTATAGGATACAATACACAATTAGCATATCAGCACACAATATACACAGACTATGTACTAGTCACTATTACAGACTTACACAGTATGTTGAATGGTATGCAAGTCTGTCTTCTTGACCCACCAGACATAAACACTTAAATCCATAAGCCAATATACAGATAAAAAGTCAATTCTTCTTGGTTTCCAAAAACATGGTTGTCTGGGAAATTAAGATACAATCTGGTTTCTTCACACATCTACTACATTATCTGTACTCAGAGAGGTATCACTGTGTTATCTGTGGTGTTACATAGGACTGCAGGTGACATCTACTACATTATCTGTACTCAGAGATATCACTGTGTGATCTGTGGTGTTACATAGGACTGCAGGTGACATCTACTACATTATCTGTACTCAGAGAGTTATCACTGTGTTATCTGTGGTGCTACATAGGACTGCAGGTGACATCTACTACATTATCTGTACTCAGAGAGTTATCACTGTGTTATCTGTGGTGTTACATAGGACTGCAGGTGACATCTACTACATTATCTGTACTCAGAGAGTTATCACTGTGTTATCTGTGGTGTTACATAGGACTGCAGGTGACATCTACTACATTATCTGTACTCAGAGAGTCATCACTGTGTTATCTGTGGTGTTACATAGGACTGCAGGTGACATCTACTACATTATCTGTACTCAGAGAGTTATCACTGTGTTATCTGTGGTGTTACATGGGACTGCAGGTGACATCTACTACATTATCTGTACTCAGAGAGTTATCACTGTGTTATCTGTGGTGTTACATAGGACTGCAGGTGACATCTACTACATTATCTGTACTCAAGAGAGTTATCACTGTGTTATCTGTGGTGTTACATAGGACTGCAGGTGACATCTACTACATTATCTGTACTCAGAGAGTTATCACTGTGTTATCTGTGGTGTTACATAGGACTGCAGGTGACATCTACTACATTATCTGTACTCAGAGAGTTATCACTGTGTTATCTGTGTGTTTACATAGGACTGCAGGTGACATCTACTACATTATCTGTACTCAGAGAGTTATCACTGTGTATCTGTGGTGTTACATAGGACTGCAGGTGACATCTACTACATTATCTGTACTCAGAGAGTATCACTGTGTATCTGTGGTGTTACATAGGACTGCAGGTGACATCTACTACATTATCTGTACTCAGAGAGTTATCACTGTGTTATCTGTGGTGTTACATAGGACTGCAGGTGACATCTACTACATTATCTGTACTCAGAGAGTATCACTGTGCTATCTGTGGTGTTACATAGGACTGCAGGTGACATCTACTACATTATCTGTACTCAGAGAGATATCACTGTGTATCTGTGGTGTTACATAGGACTGCAGGTGACATCTACTACATTATCTGTACTCAGAGAGATATCACTGTGTTATCTGTGGTGTTACATAGGACTGCAGGTGACATCTACTACATTATCTGTACTCAGAGAGAGTTATCACTGTGTTATCTGTGGTGTTACATAGGACTGCAGGTGACATCTACTACATTATCTGTACTCAGAGAGTTATCACTGTGTTATCTGTGGTGTTACATAGGACTGCAGGTGACATCTACTACATTATCTGTACTCAGAGATATCACTGTGTGATCTGTGGTGTTACATAGGACTGCAGGTGACATCTACTACATTATCTGTACTCAGAGAGTTATCACTGTGTATCTGTGGTGTTACATAGGACTGCAGGTGACATCTACTACATTATCTGTACTCATAGTTATCACTGTGTTATCTGTGGTGTTACATAGGACTGCAGGTGACATCTACTACATTATCTGTACTCAGAGAGTTATCACTGTGTTATCTGTGGTGTTACATAGGACTGCAGGTGACATCTACTACATTATCTGTACTCAGAGATATCACTGTGTGATCTGTGGTGTTACATAGGACTGCAGGTGACATCTACTACATTATCTGTACTCAGAGAGATATCACTGTGTATCTGTGGTGTTACATAGGACTGCAGGTGACATCTACTAATTATCTGTATCAGAGAGTATCACTGTGTATCTGTGGTGTTACATAGACTGCAGGTGACATCTCTATATCTGTCTCAAGAGTATCACTGTGTTATCTGTGGTGTTACATAGGACTGCAGGTGACATCTGACTACATTATCTGTTACTCAGAGAGTTATCACTGTGTATCTGTGGTGTTACATAGGACTGCAGATGACATCTACTACATTATCTGTACTCAGAGAGTTATCACTGTGCTATCTGTGGTGTTACATAGGACTGCAGGTGACATCTACTACAATATCTGTACTCAGAGAGTTATCACTGTGTTATCTGTGGTGTTACATAGGACTGCAGGTATCATCTACTACATTATCTGTACTCAGAGAGTTATCGCTGTGTTATCTGTGGTGTTACATAGGACTGCAGGTGACATCTACTACATTATCTGTACTCAGAGAGTTATCACTGTGTATCTGTGGTGTTACATAGGACTGCAGGTGACATCTACTACATTATCTGTACTCAGAGAGATATCACTGTGTTATCTGTGGTGTTACATAGGACTGCAGGTGACATCTACTACATTATCTGTACTCAGAGAGTTATCACTGTGTTATCTGTGGTGTTACATAGGACTGCAGGTGACATCTACTACATTATCTGTACTCATAGAGTTATCACTGTGCTTATCTGTGGTGTTACATAGGACTGCAGGTGACATCTACTACATTATCTGTACTCAGAGAGTTATCACTGTGTTATCTGTGGTGTTACATAGGACTGCAGGTGACATCTACTAATTATCTGTACTCAGAGAGATATCACTGTGTTATCTGTGGTGTTACATAGGACTGCAGGTGACATCTACTACATTATCTGTACTCAGAGAGATATCACTGTGTTATCTGTGGTGTTACATAGGACTGCAGGTGACATCTACTACATTATCTGTACTCAGGAGTTATCACTGTGTTATCTGTGGTGTTACATAGGACTGCAGGTGACATCTACTACATTATCTGTACTCAGAGAGATATCACTGTGTTATCTGTGGTGTTACATAGGACTGCAGGTGACATCTACTACATTATCTGTACTCAGAGAGTTATCACTGTGTTATCTGTGGTGTTACATAGGACTGCAGGTGACATCTACTACATTATCTGTACTCAGAGATATCACTGTGTTATCTGTGGTGTTACATAGGACTGCAGGTGACATCTACTACATTATCTGTACTCAGAGAGATATCACTGTGTTATCTGTGGTGTACATAGGACTGCAGGTGACATCTACTACATTATCTGTACTCAGAGAGTTATCGCTGTGTTATCTGTGGTGTTACATAGGACTGCAGGTGACATCTACTACATTATCTGTACTCAGAGAGTTATCACTGTGTTATCTGTGGTGTTACATAGGACTGCAGGTGACATCTACTACATTATCTGTACTCAGAGATATCACTGTGTTATCTGTGGTGTTACATAGGACTGCAGGTGACATCTACTACATTATCTGTACTCAGAGAGATTATCACTGTGTTATCTGTGGTGTTACATAGGACTGCAGGTGACATCTACTACATTATCTGTACTCAGAGAGATATCACTGTGTTATCTGTGGTGTTACATAGGACTGCAGGTGACATCTACTACATTATCTGTACTCAGAGAGTTATCACTGTGTTATCTGTGGTGTTACATAGGACTGCAGGTGACATCTACTACATTATCTGTACTCAGAGAGATATCACTGTGTATCTGTGGTGGTACATAGGACTGCAGGTGACATCTACTACATTATCTGTACTCAGAGAGATATCACTGTGTTATCTGTGGTGTTACATAGGACTGCAGGTGACATTACTACATTATCTGTACTCAGAGAGTTATCACATGTGTATCTGTGGTGTTACATAGGACTGCAGGTGACATCTACTACATTATCTGTACTCAGAGGATTATCACTGTGTTATCTGTGGTGTTACATGGGACTGCAGGCGACATCTACTACATTATCTGTACGCAGAGAGTATCACTGTGTTATCTGTGGTGTTACATAGGACTGCAGGTGACATCTACTACATTATCTGTACTCAGAGAGTTATCACTGTGTTATCTGTGGTGTTACATAGGACTGCAGGCGACATCTACTACATTATCTGTACTCAGAGAGATATCACTGTGTTATCTGTGGTGTTACATAGGACTGCAGGCGACATCTACTCCATTATCTGTACTCAGAGAGTTATCACTGTGTTATCTGTGGTGTTACATGGGACTGTATATAAATGTCTTGCAGCTATTATTCAGACAATTCTCGGAATGCAGAGATAGACGCTGTGTCGGCTCTGCTGCGTCAGGTGAGATCACATGCGGCACACTCAGCTCTGCTGCACCACAGGTTACAAGTTTTGGGGTCGTTTTACTCGTTCTTGGATGTGATCGCTCAGGACTGTGATCAGTGATTTGCTGATCTCGCGATCGATCCTGATCAGACGCCAAAAACAAGTAAAAACATCACAAATGCAATTTGTTTCTTTTTTAGCAGGAAATGTATCCAAACAATGTCACCATCGATGTCATAGAGGAGCGCAGGAATCTGACATGGACACATTGTGTCACCGGCACGTCCGCCTGTGGAAGCTTCTACAGTAAGATATATGACTGATGCAGCAGAGCTGAGGAAGTGTCCCCAGACCAGTGTGTGACAGTGAGTGACAGTCCAGGCGACAACGGAGGAAAATCTGCTGCAAATTTCTGCTGTTAAAGTCTGAAATTTTTTATTTTTTAAAATGTAAAAATTTGAAATGTAAAAATATATTTTTCTATATTGAAGTTTCTAAAACATTTAAATTTGTGATCCTGTTGAATTTATTTAACCATTTCCTGCCGTCCGCGTATTCCTGTCACAGACGGCGTTACACAGTGACGACCGTCCGCAGCAAAGATTCGAAAGGCAGCAAATGGTAAAAGCAAAGCTGGAATAAAAAGTGAATGAAGAGTGAATGAAGAGTGAATGACATGGCCGTTCACACGGAATCATCTGCGCCGTCGCTGGCTGCTCGGCTGCTCCTCGTTCCGCTCATTAGTCGTTTACAGGAATCTTAACGAACGGAACGATATTACTACTCGGCAATCGCTTATTGGCAATCGCTCTACGTAAATGAGGCTTTAAGTGAGCAGCCAAGTCACTGTACAGGGTAATTCAATTATCTGCTCATTGTTCCCCCTCGGTGTAACGATCGGAGCACAACTAATGACTTTACACTGCGGCACGCACCCAGAAAGCGCAGCACAGAGGATCCCGCTCACTGCATCCAATTAAGTCAAAAGTATCGTTCTACACGCGGCTTTATATTTTCTTACATTTATTTATTTTTAATAGAAATTGTATTATTTTTTTAAAAAAAATATTTCCCTTTTTTTCTAACATCTTGGTTATTTTCTAAATTTCCTTCTTAAAATCAGTTTTTTTCCTATTTTTTTCTATGTTATTTAGAAGAAACAATGAAACAATCCTGAAGTAAAGCAGAGAACACAGATACATGCAGGACAGTGAGATACAATGTAGCAGAGTGGTGCAGAGTATAGCAGACAGAGTGATGTAGAGTGGTGCAGAAAGTAGCAGAATGGTGCATAGTGATGCAGAGAGAAGCAGAGTGGTGCAGAGTGAAGCAGACAGAGTGGTGCAGAGAGTAGCAGAGTGATGCAGAGTGGTGCAGAGTATAGCAGACAGTGATGCAGAGTGGTACAGAGTATAGCAGAATGGTGCAGAGTGTAACAGAGTGATGCAGAATGGTACAGACTGTAGCAGAGTGGTACAGAGTGTAGCAGAGTGGTGCAGAGTGTAGCAGAATGGTGTAGAGTGTAGCAGAGTGGTGCAGACTGTAGCAGAGTGGTGCAGAGTGTAGCAGAATGGTGCAGAGTGTAGCAAAGTGGTGCAGAATTGTACAGAGTGGTGTAGAGTGGTGCAGAGTGTAGCAGAATGGTGTAGAGTGTAGCAGAGTGGTGCAGAGTGTAGCAGAGTGGTGCAGAGTGTAGCAAAGTGGTGCAGAATTGTACAGAGTGGTGTAGAGTGGTGCAGAGTGTAGCAGAGTGGTGCAGAGAGGTACAGAGTGGTGCAGAGTGGTGCAGAGTGATGCAGAGTGATGCAGAGTGGTACAGAGTGTAGCAGTGATGCAGAATGGTGCAGAGTGGTGCAGAGTGATGCAGAGTGGTGCAGAGTGTAGCAGAGTGGTGTAGAGTGTAGCAGAGTGCAGCAGAGTAGTACAGAGTGTAGCAGAGTGATGCAGAGTAGTACAGAGTATAGCAGAGTGGTGTAGAGTGTAGCAGAGTGCAGCAGAGTACTACAGAGTGTAGCAGAGTGGTGTAAGAGTGCAGCAGAGTGGTACAGAGTGTAGCAGAGTGCAGCAGAGTGGTTACAGAGTGCAGCAGAGTGGTACAGAGTGCAGCAGAGTGGTGCAGAGTGTAGCAGCGTGCTGCAGAGTGATTCAGAGTGATGCCAGCAGGCAGCAGGTCACCTCTGGGAACAGATGCACTTACCTTACAGCAGCAGCACTTGGTTATGCAGAGAATCAAATAGGATTGTGGCAATTTTTCAAAGCAGTCCCTGACAATGCAAACAATCCTGCATTTTATAGAATGAACTCTTGGCTGGGTCCCCACCCACAGTGAGCTGTCCCTAATGAATATTCAGAGCTATTTAACAAAAAAAAGATGGGGGGGACTTCTTCCAGAAATGCCCCCTCCCCCTGTGAAGAGCTGGCTGCAGGCAGAGGATCAGGGGCTTTTTGCTTCTTCTTGCTCCTTTTTCGATCCTTTGCCTGTTTGCAGGGTCCAGTGTAAGTTGTCAGATGTCCCCCTTCTCACCCTCACACATGAGGCACTGGGGATCGGAGGCAAGTTTGTAGAGGGCTGAAGAAAGACAAGGTTTCAAGTTCACCCCAAAAAGATCCTCAAGCCTCCTTAACTGGGGAGCTGAGACTGAGGGGCACAGGGTGCGGGGCATGTGCTGCTTGGCTGGACTGATTTCAGTGCACTTGTCACTACAGCTGATATCTCAGCAACTGGCTGGGGCTGCCTGGCAGGATGCAGGGGTGCAGGCTGCTGCACCTAGGTGGGCTGGCATCTTCATAACCCTGACTGGCCAATGTCCTCCGACTCACACTGGGGTGTGAAGCAGGGTCACCGGCCAGGCTGCCTGCAATTGTAGGTAGGTGCTAAGGCACATGGCGAACCAGCTGTAAGGTCTCGCTCAGCACTGGCAGGCGCGGTGTCACCCCCTGGGGCATGCAGAGGTAACCTGCCTGGCAAGCAGGAGGTCACCTCCATGGGGCAGGCAGAGTGTCACCCCCAGGGGCAGGCAGAGGGTCACCCCTGGGCAGCAGAGTGTCATCTCCTGGGCAGGCAGAGGGTCACCCCCAGGGGCAGGCAGAGTGTCACCCCAGGGCAGGCAGAGGGTCACCCCCAGGGCAGGCAAGTGTCACCCCCAGGGGCAGGCAGAGTGTCACCCCCAGGGGCAGGCAGAGGGTCACCCCCAGGGGCAGGCAGAGTGTCATCTCCTGGGGCAGGCAGAGTGTCACCCCCAGGGCAGCAGAGGTCACCCCCAGGGGCAGGCAGAGTGTCATCTCCTGGGCAGCAGAGGTCACCCCCAGGGGCAGCAGAGTGTCACCCCCAGACAGGCACAGTGTCACTCCTGGGGCAGGCAGAGGGTCACCCGCTGGGACAGGCACAGTGTCACCCCCTGGGGCAGGCACAGTGTCACCCCCAGGGGCAGGCAGAGGGTCATCCTCCTGGGGCAGGCAGAGGGTCGCCCCCTGGGACAGGCACAGTGTCACCCCCTGGGATAGGCACAGTGTCACCCCCATGGGCAGGCAGAGTGTCACCCCCATGGGCAGGCAGAGTGTCACCCCCAGGTGCAGGCAGAGTGTCACCTCCAGAAGCAGGCAGAGGGTCACCTCCTGGGACAGGCACAGTGTCACCCCCATGGGCAGGCAGAATGTCACCCCCATGGGCAGGCAGAGTGTCACCCCCAGGGGCAGGCAGAGGGTCACCCCCAGGGGCAGGCAGAGTGTCACCCCCATGGGCAGGCAGAATGTCACCCCCATGGGAAGGCAGAGTGTCACCTCCAGGAGCAGGCAGAGGATCACCTCCTGGGGCAGGCAGAGGGTCACACCCTGGGACAGGCACAGTGTCACCCCCTGGGGCAGGCACAGTGCCACCCCCAGGGGCAGGCAGAGTGTCACCCCCAGGGCAGGCAGAGTGTCACCTCCAGGAGCAGGCAAAGTGTCACCTCCTGGAGCAGGCAGAGTGTGACCTCCAGGAGCAGGCAGAGTGTGACCCCCAGGGGCAGGCAGAGTGTCACCTCTTGGGCAGGCAGTGTCACCTCCTGTGCAGGCAGAGTGTCACCTCCAGGAGCAGGCACAGTGTGACCTTCAGGAGTAGGCAGAGTGTCACCTCCTGGGGCAGGCAGAGTGTCACCTCCAGGAGCAGGCACAGTGTCACCTTCAGGAGTAGGCAGAGTGTCACCTCCTGGGGCAGGCAGAGTGTCACCTCCTGGGGCAGGCAGAGTGTCACCTCCAGGGTAGGCACTGTGTCACCCCCAGGAGTAGGCACAGTGTCACCTCCAGGAGTAGGTACAGTGTCAGCCCCAGGGGCAGGCACAGTGTCACCCCCAGGGTCAGGCACAGTGTTCCCCCCCAGGGGCAGGCACAGTGTCACCTCCTGGGGCAAGCACAGTGTGACATTTAGGGGCAGGTACAGTGTCACTTTCAAGGGCAGGCACAGTGTCACCGTCGGGCAGGCACAGTGTCACCCCCATGGGAAGGCACAGTGTCACCTCCAGGGGCAGGCACAGTGTCACCAGGGGCAGGCACAGTGTCACACCCATGGGCATGCACAGTGTGACCTCCAGGGGAAGGCACAGTGTCACTTCCAAGGGCAAGAAGAGTGTCACCCCCATGGGAAGGCACTGTGTCACCTCCAGGGGCAGGCACAGTGTCACCTCCAGGGGCAGGCTCAGTGTCACCTTTAGGGGCAGGCACAGTGTGATCTGCTGGGGCAGGCACATTGTCACCTCCAGGTGCAGGCACATTGTCACCTCCAGGGGCAGGCACAGTGTCACCTCCAGGGGCAGGCACAGTATGACATTTTAGGGAAGGCACAATGTCACCTCCAGGGGCAGGCACAGTGTCAATTCCAAGGGCAAGAAAAGTATCACCGTCAGGGGTAGGCACTGTGTCACCTCCAGGGGCAGGCATAGTGTCACCTCCAGGGGCAGGCACAGTGTCACCTCCAAGGGCAGGCACAGTGTCACTTCTTGGGGCAGGCACTATGTCACCCTCAGGGGCAGGCACAGTGTCACCTCCTGGGCAGGCACAGTGTCACGTCCAGGGGTAGGCACAGTGTCACCCACTGGGGTAGGCACAGTGTCACCTCCTGGGGCAGGCACAGTGTCACCTCCTGGGGTAGACACAGTGTCACTTCTTGGGGCAGGCACAGTGTCACCCCCAGGGGCAGAGGCACAGTGTCACCCCCAGGGGCAGGCACAGTGTCACCTTCTAGGCAGATAGCACTGGTTTACTGGGGCTTTTTGCCAGTGTTGCTGTAGCAGGGGATGGCGTGTGTCCTTTGAATCTAGACAGTCTTTTCTGTGGCAGCGGGTATCGGAGATATTCCAGACCAGGAACCCTGTGCTACGGGATTATCGGCCATTGCGGATACTATTAATTACCGTGAATCATTATTGCATCTGTACCGGGATAACTGTTGCATTTGGGGATATGTGAGTCCTGCACTGATGACTCGTCATCGCCTGCAGCTGCAGAGGTCAGCCACATACTCAGTATCAGACAGCCACATACTCAGTATCAGACAGCCACATACTCAGTATCAGACAGCCACATACTCAGTATCAGACAGCCACATACTCAGTATCAGACAGCCACATACTCAGTATCAGAACAGCCCATACTCATATCAGACAGCCACATACTCAGTATCAGACGCCACATACTCAGTATCAGACGGCCACATACTCAGTATCAGACGCCACATACTCAGTATCAGACGGCCACATACTCAGTATCAGACAGCCACATACTCAGTATCAGACAGCCACATACTCAGTATCAGACAGCCACATACTCAGTATCAGACAGCCACATACTCAGTCTCAGACAGCCACATACTCAGTATCAGACAGCCACATACTCAGTATCAGACAGCCACATACTCAGTATCAGACGGCCACATACTCAGTATCAGACAGCCACATACTCAGTATCAGACAGCCACATACTCAGTATCAGACAGCCACATACTCAGTATCAGACGGCCACATACTCAGTATCAGACGGCCACATACTCAGTATCAGACGGCCACATACTCAGTATCAGACGGCCACATACTCAGTATCAGACGGCCACATACTCAGTATCAGACGGCCACATACTCAGTATCAGACAGCCACATACTCAGTATCAGACAGCCACATACTCAGTATCAGACAGCCACATACTCAGTATCAGACAGCCACATACTCAGTATCAGACGCCACATACTCAGTATCAGACAGCCACATACTCAGTATCAGACAGCCACATACTCAGTATCAGACAGCCACATACTCAGTATCAGACGCCACATACTCAGACTCAGTATCAGACAGCCACATACTCAGTATCAGACAGCCACATACTCAGTATCAGACAGCCACATACTCAGTTATCAGACAGCCACATACTCAGTATCAGACAGCCACATACTCAGTATCAGACAGCCACATACTCAGTATCAGACAGCCACAACTCAGTATCAGACACCACATCCAGTATCAGACGCCACATACTCAGTTCAGACGCCACATACTCAGTATCAAGCCATATCAGTATCAGACAGCCAATATCATTATCAGACGCCACATACTCAGTATCAGAACATACTCTTAGACAGATCCTATCAGACAGCAAACTCAGTATCAGACAGCCACATACTCAGTTCAGACAGCACATACTCATATCAGGCCACATCTCAGTATCAGCAGCCACATACTCAGTATCAGACAGCCACATACTCATATCGACAGCCACATACTCAGTACAGCAGCCACATACTCAGTTCAGACAGCACAACTCAGTTCAGACAGCCACACTCAGTATCACAGCCCATACTCAGTATCAGACGAGCCACACGCAATACTCAGTATCAGACGGCCACATACTCAGTTCAGACGCCACATACTCAGTATCAGACGGCCACATACTCAGTATCAGACGGCCACATACCAGTATCAGACGCCACATACTCAGTATCAGACGGCCACATACTCAGTACTGACGGCACATACTCAGTATCAGACGGCCACATACTCAGTATAGACGGCCACATACTCAGTATCAGACGGCCACATACTCATATCAGACGGCCACATATCAGTTCAGACGCCACATCTCAGTACATCGTACGCCACATACTCAGTTCAGACGCCACATACCAGTATCAGACAGCCACATACTCAGTATCAGACAGCCACATACCAGTATCAGACGGCCACATACCTCGTTTCAGAGCGCCACATACTCGTATCAGACGCCATACTCAGTATCAGACAGCCACATATCATATCAGCGCCACATACTCAGATCAGACAGCCATACTCGTTAACAGCCACATACTCAGTATCAACACCACATACTATATCAGACGCATACTCAGCGAAGACTCACGTATACAGCATCTCAGACAACAGACATACTCAGTATCAGACAGCAATACTCAGTCAGCACCACATACTCAGTATCAGACAGCCACATACTCAGTATCAGACAGCCACATACTCAGTATCAGACAGCCACATACTCAGTATCAGACGCCACATACTCAGTATCAGACAGCCACATACTCAGTATCAGACAGCCACATACCAGTATCAGACAGCACATACTCAGTATCAGACAGCACATACTCAGTTCAGACAGCCACATACTCAGTATCAGACAGCCACATACTCAGTATCAGACAGCCACATATCATTGCGCACATATCATCAGCGCCACATACTCAGTATCAGACGGCCACATCTCAGTTCAGACGCCACAAACCAGTATCAGACAGGCCATCATACGTCAGTATCAGACAGCCACATACTCAGTATCAGTGCACTATCGTATCAGACAGCCTACGTTCGCAGCACATATCGTATCAGAGCTATGTTGAGCACTACTCAGTTCAGACGCATATCAGTTCAGACGCCACTATCGTATCAGACGCAATATCAGTATAGACGCACTACTCATATCAGACAGCAATTCAGTTCAGACGCCCTTCAGTATCAGACGCCAATACTCAGTATCAACGCCACATACTCAGATCAGACGCCACTATCAGTATCAGACGGCAATACTCAGTATCAGACGGCAATCTCAGTTCAGACGGCACATCTCGTATCAGACGGCCACATTCAGTATCAGACGCCACATTCAGTATCAGACAGCACATACTCAGTTCAGACACACATATCAGTTCAGACAGCACTATCATATCAGACAGCCACATACTCAGTTCAGACAGCACATACTCAGTTCAGACAGCCATTCAGTATCAGACAGCCATATGTATAGACAGCCACATATCAGTTCGACGCCACATCATTAGCGCCCATACTCATTCAGACGCCACATATCAGAGCGCCAATATCAGTATCAGACCAATACTCAGTTCAGACGCCACATTCAGTATCAGACGCCATGTCAGTTCAGACGCATATCAGTACAGCGCACATACTCAGTCAGAGCCCATACCAGTATCAGACGCAATACTCAGTATCAGACGCCACATACCGTTCAGACACTATCATACAGAGACTCTCAGACAGCCATCTCAGTATAGACAGCCACATACTCGTTCAGACGCCACTATCGTTCAGACAGCCACATACTCGTATCGACCCACATACTCAGTTCAGACGCCACATATCAGTATAGACGCACTATCAGTTCAGACGCCACATCCAGTATCAGACGCACATACTCAGTATCAGACAGCCACATACTCAGTATCAGACAGCCACATACTCAGTATCAGACGCCACATACTCAGTATCAGACGCCACATACTCAGTATCAACGCCAATCAGTATCAGACACACATACTCAGTATCAGACAGCCACATACTCAGTATCAGACAGCCACATACTCAGTATCAGACAGCCACATACTCAGTATCAGACAGCCACATACTCAGTTCAGACAGCCACATACTCAGTTCAGACAGCCACATACTCAGTATCAGACAGCCACATACTCAGTATCAGACAGCCACATACTCAGTATCAGACAGCCACATACTCAGTATCAGACAGCCACATACTCAGTATCAGACAGCCACATACTCAGTATCAGACAGCCACATACTCAGTATCAGACAGCCACATACTCAGTATCAGACAGCCACATACTCAGTATCAGACAGCCACATACTCAGTTCAGACAGCCACATACTCAGTATCAGACAGCCACATACTCAGTTCAGACAGCCACATACTCAGTATCAGACGCCACATACTCAGTATCAGACGCCACATACTCAGTTCAGACGCCACATACTCAGTATCAGACGGCCACATACTCAGTATCAGACGGCCACATACTCAGTATCAGACGCCACATATCAGTATCAGACGGCCACATACTCATTCGACGCCACTCAACGCACATATCAGCAAACTTCAAAGCCAATACTCTAGACAGCCAACTGTCACATACTCAGTACAACCATCAGATAAGCACATATAGTCACGCTCTTCAGAGCCACATACTCAAGCACATACAGTACGACCATCAGTTCGACGGCCACATACTCAATCAGACGGCCTACTCAGTTCAGACGGCCCATAACGACACATATACGCACATTCGTCAGCGCAATATCAGTACAGACGCCACATACTCATCAGCCACATACTCATACGGCCAATACTTCAGATCGACCACAACATATCAAAGGCCACATACTCAGTATCAGACAGCCACATACTCAGTATCAACAGCCAATACTCAGTATCAACAGCCACATACTCAGTTCAGACAGCCACATACACATATAAGCCACATACTCAGTCTCAGACAGCACATACTCAGTTCAGACAGCCACATATAATCAGACAGCCACATACTCAGTATCAGCAGCCACATACCAGATCAGACAGCCACATCTCAGTATCAGAGCCACATACTCAGTATCAGACGGCACATACTCAGTATCAGACGCCACATACTCAGTCTCGACGCCACATACTCTATCAGACGCCACATACTCAGTTCAGACGCACATACTCAGTATCAGACAGGCACATACTCAGTTCAGACGGCCACATATCAGTCCAGACGGCCCATAAGTATAACGGCCAATACTCAGTAACAGACCACATACTCAGTCAGGCCATACTCAGTATCAACAGCCACATCTCAGTATCAGACACACATACTCAGTACAGACGCACATACTCAGTATCAGACAGCCACATATCAGAGACAGCCACATCTCAGTACAGCAGCCACATATCAGTTCAGACAGCCACATACTCAGTATCAGACCACACATACTCAGTCAACAGCCACATACTCAGTATCAGACAGCCACATACATCTAGACAGCCACATACTCAGTACAACACAATCAGTATCAGACAGCCACATATACAGACAGCACATACTCAGTCTCAGACAGCCACTATACAGACAGCCACATACTCAGTATCAGACGCCACATACTCAGTATCAGACAGCCACATCTCAGTATCAGACAGCCACATACTCAGTCTCAGACAGCACATATCTCAACAGCCACATACCAGTATCAGACAGCCACATACCGTTCTAGACAGCCACATACTCATATCAGACAGCCACATACTCAGTTCAGACACCACATACTCAGTATCAGACGGCCACATACTCAGTTCAGACAGCCACATACTCAGTTCACGCCACATACTCAGTATCAGACAGCCACATACTCAGTATCAGACAGCCACATACTCAGTATCAGACAGCCACATACTCAAGGGTATGCCACACTGAACAATATCGCTAACGGGATCGCTAAAAAACGTCACTATTTAGCGATCCTGTTAGCGATGTTGTTCAGTGCGGCACCTTCCAGCGACGAGCTTCCTGCTGTGATCTCGCTCGTCGCTGGAATCGTTCCGGACCCTATTTTATCGTCGGCGCTCCCGCTGGGTAAGTATCTAATCGCTGTGTGGCACCTTTTCTTAGCGATTTAGCGGTACTTTTGTACTGCTAAAGTCGTTAAGAAGATCGCTAACGGCGATAGCGTCGTTAACTATATCGCTAAATGTGGCCGCACTTAGCGATATAGAAACAATCCCGCTAGCGATCGCATTAGTATGCGTCGTTATTGTGATCGCTAGCGGGATTGTTTAGTGTGGCAGTACCTTCAGTCTCAGACAGCCACATACTCAGTCTCAGACAGCCACATACTCAGTATCTGTTAGCACCACCCTGGAGTCCTGCTCTGACAGTCAAGGTCTCCAGTGTGTCTCTTCACTCACCCATGCTTCGGTCAGTTCTTCCCTTCCCCATGCTCTGCATCAGCATGTGCACTTGCTATTTCCTCCCCAGCCAATTGCTGTGGGATATTATGTATATATTGCTTCCTCCCCACTGGGGAGGTGCCTGAGCAAACTTCCTGTTTCATAGTCTAAGTTGTGTAAGATTGAATACTAGTCCCAGCTGCACTATACTGCAGAAAACTCTCACACTGCTAGTGGGGATCTCACGAGATCACCGCAGTTCAGTCCAGCTGGGAATGGAGCCTCAGTGACAGGACATAACCTCAATGATGTCACCGCCGGTCACTGAGGCTGCGCTCGCAGCAGCTCACTCACCAGTGGTTTTCAGCCTGGACGGTTGCATCTTGGCACCGTCCAGGTTGAAAACTGTTTATCTACGGCGTGGGACAGAACGACGGACAGGTATGGTATATTGTTGCTTTTTTATTTTAGTTTTATTACAGGAGATCGAGGGCTTCGGTGGAATTAGGCGAGGTCGTAAGTATGGTTTAATTAAGATTATTAAAAGAGTCTGTGTCATTCTTTCAATTAAAGGACTTTTTAATGGCTGTGCCTTTATTTCCATACAATTATAGGATTAGTAATGGCTAGGTGTCTTATAGACATCTCTCCATTACTAAGCCGTGGGCTTGATGTCACCTGATAATACAAAGGTGACATCAACCCCCCCGAACTATCACCCTACTTGCTACAGCTACAGGGCAAGTGGGAAGAGCCGGGCAAAGCGCCAGAATTGGCACTTCTAACAGATGTGCCTTTTCTGGGCAGCTGTGGGCTGCTTTTTTTAGGCTGGGGGGGCAATATCCATGGCCCCTTACCAGCCTGAGAATACCAGCGCCCAGCTGTCAGCTTTAGCAAGGCTGGTTGTCAAAAATGGGGGGGACCCCACGCCATTATTTTTAAGTTATTTAATTAAAAAAAACAGCGTGGGGACCCCTCTATTCTTGATAACTAGCCTTGCTGAAGCTGACAGCTGAGGGTTGCAGTCCCCAGCTGTGAGTTTTATCTAGCTAGTTAGCAAAAATACAGGAGAACCCATGCGTTTTTTTTTTTAATTATTTACAGCGCAGGAGCGGCTGATGAAATTAATTGAAATCACTGTAATTAGCGGCAGCAGGTGTCGGATGATGGGAGCAGTAGTCCCATCAGCTGACACCAGTGACAGGAGGTAAACTTTATACCTCCGATCACAGCTGAGCGCTCATGCTTTCTTTTGTGGAAACCACAGCTCTCTGACTGGCGGGGATGATTTCACTGCCGATCAGAAGCAGTGTTTGAACGCTGCCATGCACATGACAGTGCGACAAACACCTGGTGTTCGGGCAGCCGAACCCAAACAGTAACACAGATTCCTGGTGAGGTCCATGTTCGGTGTCTTGCCCTGAACAGTAGGTGTTTGGTACGGACACTGAACTTTACTGTTCGGGTTCGCCCATCTCTATTATCTATCTATTATCTACAGGTGCTCCTCACAAAATTAGAATATCATCAAAAAGTTAATTTATTTCAGTTCTTTAATGCAAAAAGTGAAACTCATAATATATTATATAGAGTCATTACACACAGGGTGATCTATTCTATAGAGTCATTACACAAGTGATCTATTCTATAGAGTCATTAACACAGAGTGATCTATTCTATAGAGTCATTACACACAGAGTGATCTATTCTATAGAGTCATTACACACAGGTGATCTATTCTATAGTCATTACACACAGAGTGATCTATTCTATAGAGTCATTACACACAGAGTGATCTATTCTATAGAGTCATTACACACAGAGTGATCTATTCTATGAGTCATTACAACAGAGTGATCTATTCTATAGAGTCATTACACACAGAGTGATCTATTCTATAGAGTCATTACACACAGAGTGATCTATTCTATAGAGTCATTACACACAGAGTGATCTATTCTATAGAGCATTACACACAGAGTGATCTATTCTATAGAGTCATTACACACAGAGTGATCTATTCTATGAGCATTACACACAGAGTGATCTATTCTATAGAGCATTACACACAGTGATTTTATGAGTCTTACACACAGAGTGATCTTTTATAGGCTTAACACAGAGTGATCATTTATGAGCATTACACACAGAGTGATCTATTCATAGACATTACCACAGAGTGATCTATTCTATAGCATACACACAGAGTGATCTATTCTATAGAGTCTTACACACAGTATCTATTCTAAGAGTATTACACACAGAGTGATCATCTATAGAGTCATCACACAGAGTGATCTTCTAAGAGCATACACACAGGTGATCTTTTATAGGCATACAACAGATGATCTATTCTATAGAGACATTACACACAGAGTGATCTATTCTATAGAGTCATTACACACAGAGTGATCTTTTAGAGCATTAACACAGTGTCTATCTATAGGTCATTACACACAGTGATCTATTCTATAGAGCATTCACACAGAGTGATCTTTTATAGAGTATAACACGGTGACTATCTATAGAGCATTACACACAGAGTGATCTATTTAGAGTCTTACACCAGAGTGTTATTCTATAGAGCATTACACACAGTGATTATTTTAGGTCATTAACACAAGTGATCTATTCTATAGAGAATTACACACAAGTGATCTATTCTATAGAGCATTCACACAGGTGATCTTTCTATAGTCATTAACACAGAGTGATCTATTAAGCATTACACACAGTGATATTCTTAGAGCATTACACACGAGTGATCTATTTATAGAGCATTACACACAGATGATTATTAAGAGCTTACACACGGTGATCTATTCTATAGAGCATTCACACGGTCTATTCTATAGAGCATTACCACAGGTGATCTATTCATAGAGCATTACACAGAGTGATCTATTCTATAGAGAATACACACAGAGTGATCTATTCTATAGAGTCATTACACACAGAGTGATCTATTCTATAGAGTCATTACACACAGAGTGATCTATTCTATAGAGTCATTACACACAGAGTGATCTATTCTATAGAGACATTACACACAGGTGATCTATTCTATAGAGCATTACACACAGGGTGATCTATTCTATAGAGTCATTACACACAGAGTGATCTATTCTATAGAGACATTACACACAGAGTGATCTATTCTTTTTTTTTTTTTTTTTTTTTTTTTTTTTTTTTTTTTTTTTTTTTTTTTTTTTTTTTTTTTTTTTTTTTTTTTTTTTTTTTTTTTTTTTTTTTTTTTTTTTTTTTTTTTTTTTTTTTTTTTTTAAAAAGGGCATTACACCCACAGAGTGACTATTCTATGGTTTTACAAAAGTGATCTTTCTATAAGAAAACACCGGGGATCTATTTTTAAAGCATTACACACGGGGATCATTAAAAGAGCATTACACACGAGTGACATTTATAGGCATTACACAAGAGGATCTTTCTATAGAGCTTTACACACAGGGATTATTCATGGGCTTTACACACGGGGAAACTTTCTATGGGTTTTACACACGGGATCACCCCCCCCCCCCCCCTTTCCCCCCCCAATTTTATAGAAAATTAACCCGAGTGATCTATTCATGGCATTACACACAAGGACTTTCTATAGGTCTTTACACACAGGGTGATTTTCTTAGAAAATACAACGGGTGATTTTCTTAAAATTTACACAAAAAGGATCTATTCTAAAGATTAAACAGGTGATCTATTCTATGGGGAAAAAAAAATTTTTAACACAAAGGATTATTTATGGGCATTACACACGGGGTGATCTTTTTAAAAAGGTTACCAAAAGGGTGATTATTTATAGAGCATTACACACAGGTATCTATTCTATAGAGCAAACACAGGTAT
>JARQOD010000001.1:1379933-1445243 GCA_033576555.1 Oophaga sylvatica | reverse complement strand
ACCCCCAAAAACCCTGCAGCTGTAATCACGCAAAAGGGGGCAAAACAAATTTAAGTTAGGGGCCAAATAATATTTACGCCCCACTTTTCATTTTTTTTATTTTCACAAAAATTTTTAAAAAAACCAATAAATTTTTGTTCAACTTTAAATTTTGTCCACTTTTTTGAGTCTTCACCAAATTTACTTTTGGAAATTTTTTTTGAAGCATGAAAGTCACGAGCAGTTGAAAATGCGGGACAAGGGTCCTGGGCCCTGAACTGCCCCTAAACTAAGGGGGGACCTGTCTTTTTCCCTTACTTGGGGGGAACTTAATGGTAGTGGGCCTAACCCCGACCTGCCCGCTCCTTTTTTCCCAGCTAAACCCACCACCCCCCCCCCGGGGTGAGATAGGGAAAAAGTGAATTAACCAAAAACAACCATTCTTGAAGAAAACCTGTTGGAGTCTGCAAAAGACCTGAGACTGGTACGGAGATTTGTCTTCCAACAAGACAATGATCCCAAACATAAAGCAAAATCTACAAAGGAATGGTTCACATATAAAAGTATCCAGGTGTTAGAATGGCCAAGTCACAGTCCAGATCTGAATCCAATCGAGAATCTGTGGAAAGAGCTGAAAACTGCTGTTCACAAACGATCTCCATCCAACCTCACTGAGCTCGAGCTGTTTGCCAAGGAAGAATGGGCAAGAATTTCAGTCTCTCGATGTACAAAACTGATGGAGACATACCCCAAGCGACCTGCAGCTGTAATCACAGCAAAAGGTGGCACAACAAAGTATTAAGTTAAAGGGGCCAAATAATATTGCACGCCCCACTTTTCAGTTTTTGTATTTTCACAAAAATTTAAAATAACCAATAAATTTCGTTCAACTTCACAATTTTGTCCCACTTGTTGAGTCTTCACCATAATTTACATTTGGTATCTTTATGTTTGAAGCATGATATTGTCACGAGGCAGTTGTAGAAATGCAGGGGACAAGGATCCTGGGTCCCTGAACTGCCCCTAAAGCTAAGGGAGGACCTGTCTTTCCTTAACTTGGGGCATGCTTAATGGTAGTGAGGCCTAAGTCCCCGACCTGTCCCTGTCTCCTGTTTAGCCCTGAGCTAAACCCACCAACCCCCTCCCCCGGAGGTGAGATAGGGAATAATGTGAATTACACCAAAAACAACCAAAAGGAAAGACAGACACCTAAGGGTTAATCAACTAAACAATAAACACTTAGCTTTCTCTGCTGTTAAGCTCCGCACAGCAGAGTAAGGCCCCAGATGAGGGAAGCAACTGAAGTACCGCTGCTCTCAGCAGCTCCTGGCTCCAGCTAGGTTGGTTTCCAGAGGAAGCAATATTACCAACACCAGCTGACAACTCAGGTGACCTTATAAAGGGCGTGGGAGTGGTCGCCACCTACTCCTGACAAGTAATCAGGCATGCAATTCAACCAGCAGCCACCGGGGCAAAGACTGAGATTAACCCCTGCTGGCCAGACAGGAAAGAGGTTTCAACATGCAGAGAGAGATCTGCCACAGATCCAAATGTGGATCATGACAGTACCCCCCCTTTAATGAGGGGCCTCTGGACCCTCAACACCGCACCTCATATACCACCTACGGTGAGGATGCCTCGATCCACCAGGGTTCACCCCAGCAGTCACCTGATTCTCAGGTCTACGGCAAACGCGGACAGATGGAAGTGGCCATAACGTATGCTCCGGAGGTACCACAAATCTCCAGAGTGCCGACCTGGGAATGAGTTATGTAGGGGCATAACTGGGGTTAACTCCAGTAGGTAAGTCCCCGGGCCAAGAATGGCCGACACCCAATTCGGCCTGATCACCTGAGAACTCCAGACTCCAGCAGCACACTTCCACCGGATGTTTTTGGTGTACACCCATACATACTCGTTCACACACAGGTCCGGACCTGAACGTTCATTGCCACACGCGTTTGCCACAAGACGGTGAACTCTTTCAGGAACTGACAACAGAGGCTTCCCCCTGTGTCACCACACTCACACATTTCTAAGAGGAAACCACCACCCTCCCCTGACCCCTCCTCCCAAGAGGGCTCCGACTCACAGGGTTGGCTAGTGGTGAGGGTTGGGGCCTGCCCCTACTCCTTGGCAGCACCTCTGCTGCCCCCCACTGGAGAAGGGGAAGGTTGCAGAAAGACGGCAGAGACAGTAGCCCCCAGGCAGCAGCCCTCACACGACTGACCCAAGCTGACTACCTCCCTGGAGCGCCAATCTATGACCGGGTTGTGTTTTGTCAGCCAAGGGAGGCCTAAAACGATGGGTATTGGCATACCCTCCAAGACGTAGCATGACAGGGAATCCTCATGACGAGTCCCTATACGCAGGCGTATATCATGCACAACCTGGGTCACACTCCCCTGGCTGAGTGGGACAGAGTCAATGGTCTGGATGTCTAGTGGTTTTGCTAGCGTCTTACACATCAGGCCATTGGTCCGGACAAAGTGAGCATCCACCAAATTGACTCCTGCTCCACTGTCCACAAGCACCGGTATACCCTTAGATACCCCGCCAATCACCACTCTCGCAGACAGGGTACACTGAGGGGAAGAAGTGGAGGAAATATTCACTCCCTGGTTGCCTCCCTCCACACGACCAGGGGGATGCGGCTTCTTAGAAGGCACAGGTATTTTGGCGCGAACTGGGCAGACCCCAATGAAATGATCAGTCTGCCCACAAAAAAAACATGCCCCCACACCACGTCGAACCGCAGGCAACCCAATTTGGGAACCAACTGCTCCCAACCGGAATAGGTTCGTCCGGCTGCTCAACTGTGTCCTCCTCCCTAGTAAGGAGAACAGGGGGCAGTTTTGGTGTATGCCTCTCCCTGAGGCGTCTATCCACCCGGAAGGCAAGGGACATGGTGGCCTCCAATGACCTGGGGGCGGCGTACTGCACCAGAGTATCCTGCAACCTTGGGACAGACCCTGCACAAAATGACTCCTAAGGGCAGGATCATTCCACTGTGTGTCAGTGGCCCATCTCCTGAACTCCGAGCAGTACTTCTCAACCGGCCGGTCCCCCTGCTTGATTTTACAGAGTCGGGATTCCGCCAGGGAGACGCCATCAGGATCTCCATACACCAGCACCAGAGCCGCAAAAAACCCATCCACCGACCGTAAAGATGGTGAATTGGCCGGCAGGGAGAAAACCCAGGATTGGGGGATCACCCCTAAGGCTATGTGCACACGTTGCGGAATTGCCATGGAAATTTCCGCGGCAATTCCGCACCTCCCTGCCGCGGGAAATCCGCATATTATAGGTATGCGTATTCCCGCTAAACACTAGCGTTTTACAAGCTATCTGACAGGGTGGTCACACGAGTCAAACAAGTGTTTGACTCGTGTGACCAACTTTTTACTATTGATGCCGCATCAATAGTAAAAAGATCTAATGTAAAAATAATAAAAAAAATAATAAATAATGATATTCTCACCTTCCGGCGGCCCCATGCAGCTTTCCCGCCTCTCAGCGACGCTCCCGGCAAGTTCCGTTCCCAGGAGTCCTTTGCGGCAATCATCCCGATGACGTAGCATCTCGCGAGACCGCTACGTCATCTGGGTGATCTCGCAATGCACTCCTGGGAACGCGATTGGCGGGAGCGTCGCTGAGAGGCGGGAAAGCTGCGTGGGACGCCGGAAGGTGAGAATATCATTATTTATTATTTTAATTATTGTTTTTACATGGATATGGTACCCAGGGCTTCGAGGAGAGTCTCCTCTCCTCCAGACCCTGGGTACCATCCGCACATGAACCGCTTACTTTCCGCATGGTGGGCACAGCCACATGCAGAAAGTAAGCGGTTCAATGCATTCCTATGGCGGCGGAATCGCCGCGGTTCCGCAAAAAAGAATGAGCATGCTGCGGATTCTCCCGCGATGCGATTCCGCCGCGGAAAAACCCGCAGCATGTGCACAGCATTGCGGAATCTCATAGGCCTTAATGAGTTGTATTGTGTAAGCGGTTTTGCCGCGGTTTCGCTGCGTTTCCGCCGCGAAAAACCGCGGCAAAACCGCTAAAAAACCGCAACGTGTGCACATAGCCTTAGAAGGGAGACAATAATCCCCACACGCTGTTCCTCACTCCCTGATGAATGGGGGCGGAGCCTGAAATACAATTTACAGGCCTCCTGAAAGACCAGAAATGTATCTCTCCCTCCAGAAAACCTGTCAGGGAGAGATATCTTAGGTTCTGGTTGAACCTGCATCTGAGCCGAGGCCCAGAACCCCACTAACTGCTGTAGCTGCTGCACCACCTCACCCCGCAGCAATTTAAGCTCACCTGTAAGGGTCTGAAGCAGCTGGGCAAAGGCCTGCATTTGGCCATGGCTCACAGGAAAGGGAAAGGGAGAAAAAAAAAACTTCGGTTGGTAATGTCACGGGGCAGTTGTAGAAATGCAGGGGACAAGGATCCTGGGCCCCTGAACTGCCCCTAAAGCTAAGGGAGGACCTGTCTTTCCTTAACTTGGGGGCACGCTTAATGGTAGCGAGGCCCAAGTCCCCAACCTGTCCCTGTCTCCTGTTTAGCCCTGAGCTAAACCCACCAACCCCCTCCCCCGGAGATGAGACAGGGAATAATGTGAATTACACCAAAAACAACCAAAAGGAAAGACAGACACCTAAGGGATAATCAACTAAACAATAAACACTTAGCTTTCTCTGCTGTTAAGCTCCGCACAGCAGAGTAAGGCCCCAGATGAGGGAAGCAACTGAAGTACCACTGCTCTCAGCAGCTCCTGGCTCCAGCTAGGTTGGTTTCCAGAGGAAGCAATATTACCAACACCAGCTGACAACTCAGGTGACCTTATAAAGGGAGTGGGAGTGGCCGCCACCTACTCCTGACAAGTAATCAGGCATGCAATTCCACCAGCGGCCACCGGGGCAAAGACTGAGATTAGCCCTTGCTGGCCAGACAGGAAAGAGGTTTCAACATGCAGAGAGAGAGATCTGCCACAGATCCAAATGTGGATCGTGACAAATATGTGGGAAAGGGTTGAAAAGTTCCAGGGGGCCGAATACTTTCGCAAAGCACTGTATACATCAGTATAGAGCAAATTATATATACACTGGTATAGAGCATGGTATATATACACAGTATAGAGCATGGTATATATACGCTAGTATAGAGCACGGTAAATATACGCTAGTATAGAGCATGGTATATACAGTCATGGCCAAAAGTTTTGAGAATGACACAAATATTATATTTTCACATGATCTGCTGCCCTCTGGTTTTTATGTGTGTTTGACAGATGTTTTTATCACAGACAGAAATATAATAATTGTAAACATATGAGTAACAAAAGCTTATATTGACAGTTAGAATGAGTTAATGCAGCAAGTCAATATTTGCAGTGTTGACCCTTCTTCTTCAGGACCTCTGCAATTCTCCCTGGCATGCTCTCAATCAACTTCTGGACCAAATCCTGACTGATAGCAGTCCATTCTTGCACAATCAATGCTTTCATTTTGTCAGAATTTTTAGGTTTTTGTTTGTCCACCCGTCTCTTGATGATTGACCACAAGTTCTCAATGGGATTAAGATCTGGGGAGTTTCCAGGCCATGGACCCAAAATCTCTATGTTTTGTTCCCTGAGCCATTTAGTTATCACCTTTGCTTTATGGCAAGGTGTTCCATCATGCTGGAAAAGGCATTGTTGATCGCCAAACTGCTCTTGGAGGGTTGGGAGAAGTTGCTCTTGGAGGACATTCTGGTACCATTCTTTATTCATGGCTGTGTTTTTAGGCAAGACTGTGAGAGAGCCGATTCCTTTGGCTGAGAAGCAACCTCACACATGAATGGTTTCAGGATGCTTAACAGTTGGCATGAGACAAGACTGGTGGTAGCGCTCACCTTGTCTTCTCCGAATGAGGCGTTCTCCTGATGTCCCAAACAATCGAAAAGGGGATTCATCAGAGAAAATAACTTTACCCCTGTCCTCAGCAGTCCACTGCCTGTACCTTTTGCAGAATATTAGTTTGTCCATGATGTTTTTTCTGGAGAGAAGTGGCTTCTTTGCTGCCCTCCTTGAGACCAGGCCTTGCTCCAAGAGTCTCCGCCTCACAGTGCGTGCAGATGCACTCACACCTGCCTGCTGCCATTCCTGAGCAAGCTCTGCACTGCTGGTAGCCCGATCCCGCAGCTGAAACACTTTTAAGAGACGGTCCTGGCGCTTGCTGGTCTTTCTTGGGCGCCCTGGAGCCTTTTTGGCAACAATGGAACCTCTCTCCTTGAAGTTCTTGATGATGCAATAGATTGTTGACTGAGGTGCAATCTTTCTAGCTGCGATACTCTTCCCTGTTAGGCCATTTTTGTGCATTGCAATGATGACTGCACTTGTTTCTTTAGAGATAACCATGGTTAACAGAAGAGAAACAATGATGCCAAGCACCAGCCTCCTTTTAAAGTGTCCAGTGGTGTCATTCTTACTTAATCATGACAGATTGATCTCCAGCCATGTCCTCATCAACACCCACACATGTGTTAATGGAGCAATCACTGAAAAGAGGTTAGCTGGTCCTTTTAAGGCAGGGCTGCAATGATGTTGAAATGTGTTTTTGGGGATAAAGTTCATTTTCTAGCCAAATATTGACTTTACAAGTAATTGCTGTTAAGCTGATCACTCTTTATAACATTCTGGAGTATATGCAAATTGCCATTAGAAAAAGTGAAGCAGTAGACTTTGTAAAAATTAATATTTGTGTCATTCTCAAAACTTTTGGCCATGACTGTATACACTAGTATAGAGCATGGTATATATACATTAGTATAGAAAATTGTACATATACGCTAGTATAGAGCACGGTATATATACACTAGTATAGAGCACGGTATATATACACTAGTATAGAGCATGGTATATATACACTAGTATAGAGCATGGTATATATACACTAGTATAGAGCACGGTATATATACACTAGTATAGAGCATGGTATATATACACTAGTATAGAGCACGGTATATATACACTAGTATAGAGCATGGTATATATAGGCTAGTATAGAGCATGGTATATATACGCTAGTATAGAGCACGGTATATATACACTAGTATAGAGCACGGTATATATACACTAGTATAGAGCATGGTATATATAGGCTAGTATAGAGCATGGTATATATACACTAGTATAGAGCATGGTATATATACGCTAGTACAGAGCACGGTATATATACACTAGTATAGAGCACGGTATATATACACTAGTATAGAGCACGGTATATATACACTAGTATAGAGCACGGTATATATACACTAGTATAGAGCATGGTATATATAGGCTAGTATAGAGCATGGTATATATACACTAGTATAGAGCATGGTATATATACGCTAGTACAGAGCATGGTATATATACACTAGTATAGAGCATGGTATATATACACTAGTATAGAGCATGGTACAGTGGGCAAAATACTGTAAGTATTTGATCCCTTGCTGATTTTCTAAGTTTCCTCACTGACAAAGACATGAACAGTCTATAATTTTAAGGGTAAATTAATTTTAACATTGAGAGATAGAATATCTAATATATAAAGCTGAATGTATGTATGGGGTATGTATGTGGGTATGTTTGTCCGGGATTGGAATCCGCACCGTCGCACTTACGGGCATGAAATTTTGCACGCCCGCACGTCTCGACCCCGAAAGCGTCCTAGGCTATGTTTTGAATCGAAATTTTAACCCCGCGCGTTCCAAATCGCCAAACAATTTTGGCCCTATCTACATAATGGGGAGAAAGCTGAATGCTTGTGTGTATGTCCGGCATAGGAATCTGCATTTACGGGCATGAAATTTTGCACACCCGCACGTCTCGACCCCGGGAGCGTCATAGGCTAGGTTTTGAGTCGAAATTTAACCCCGCGCATTCCAAATCGGCAAATAATTTTGGCCCGGGATAGGAATCTGCACCGTTGTACTTACGGGCATGAAATTTTGCATGCCCGCACATCTCAACCCCAGGAGCATCATAGGCTATGTGTTGAATGGAAATTTTAACCCCCGCACGTTCCAAATCGCCAAACAATTTTGGCCCTATCTACATAATGGGGAGAAAGCTGAATGCTTGTGTGTATGTCCGGCATAGGAATCTGCATTTACGGGCATGAAATTTTGCACACCCCCACGTCTCGACCCCGGGAGCGTCATAGGCTAGGTTTTGAGTCGAAATTTTAACCCCGCGCATTCCAAATCGGCAAATAATTTTGGCCCGGGATAGGAATCTGCACCGTTGTACTTACGGCATGAAATTTTGCATGCCTGCACATCTCAACCCCAGGAGCATCATAGGCTATGTGTTGAATGGAAATTTTAACCCCCGCACGTTCCAAATCGCCAAACAATTTTGGCCCTATCTACATAATGGGAGAAAGCTGAATGCTTGTGTGTATGTCCGGCATAGGAATCTGCATTTACGGGCATGAAATTTTGCACACCCCCACGTCTCGACCCCGGGAGCGTCATAGGCTAGGTTTTGAGTCGAAATTTTAACCCCGCGCATTCCAAATCGGCAAATAATTTTGGCCCTATCTACATAAGGGGGAGAAAGCTAAATACTTGTATATAGATATAATCATTACAATTTGTTATAACTAACCGTAGTTAGGTACTATGCCCGGGCAGCGCCGGGCTCTTCAGCTAGTCAAAAATAAAATCCAGAAAATCACATTGTATCAATTATATAAATTTATTTTCATTTTGCAGTGAGAAATAAGTATTTGATCCCTCTGGAAACAAGACTTATTACTTGGTGGCAAAACCCTTGTTGGCAGCGCAGCAGTCAGACGTTTCTTGTAGTTGTTGATGAGGTTTGATGTCAGGGGGAATTTTGCTCCATTCCTCTTTGCAGATCATCTCTAAATCATTAAGATTTTGAGGCTGTCGCTTGGTAACTCGGAGCTTCACCTCCTTCATAAGTTTTCTATGGGATTAGGGTCTGGAGACTGGCTAGGCCACTCCATGACCTTAATGTACTTATTTTGAGCCACTCCTTTGTTGCCTTGACTGTATGTTTTGGGTAATTATCTTACTGGAAGACCCAGCCACGACCATTTTTAATGTCCGGGCGGAGGGAAGGAGGTTGTCACTCAGGATTCTATGGTACATGGCTCCATCCATTCTCCCTTTGATGCAGTGAAGTAGTCCTGTGCCCTTAGCAGAGAAACATCCCCAAAACATAATATTTCCACCTCCATGCTTGACAGTGGGGATGATGTTCTTTGGGTGATAGGCAGCATTTATCTTCCTCCAAACACGGTGAGTTGAGTTAATGCCACAGAGCTCAATTTTTGTCTCTTCTGACCACAGCCCTTCTCCAATCACTCACAGAATCATCCAGGTGTCATTGGTAAACCTTCAGACGCCCTGCACATGTGTCTTCTTGAGCAGGGGACCTTGCCGGCACTACAGGATTGTAAACCTTTACACCGTAATGTGTTACCAATGGTTTTCTTGGTGACTGTGGTCCCAGCTGCCTTGAGATCATTAACAAATTCCCCCGTGTAGTTTTAGGCTGATCTCTCACCTTCCTCATGATCAAGAATATCCCAAGAGGTGAGATTTTACATGATGCCCCAGATCGATGTCACTTGACAGTCATTTTGTATTTCTTCCATTTTCTTACTATTGCACCTACAGTTGTCTCCTTCTCACCCAGCGTCTCACTTATGGTTTTGTAGCCTATTCCAGCTTTGTGCAGGTCTATGATCTTGTCCCTAACATCGTTAGAAAGCTCTTTGGTCTTGCCCATGTTGTAGAGGTTAGAGTCTGACTGATTAACTGAGTCTGTGGACAGGAGTCTTTTATAAAGGTGACTATGTAAGAGCTGTCTGTAATGGAGGTAACGAGCTGATTAGGAGTCTAACTGGTCTGTAGCAGCCAGAACTCGTAATGGTTGGTAGGGGATCAAATACTTATTTCTCACTGCGAAATGCAAATAAATTTATATAATTTATACAATGTGATTTTCTGGATTTTATTTTTGATATTCTATCTCTCAATGTTAAAATTAACCTACCCTTAAAGTTATAGACTGTTCATGTCTCTGTCTGTGGGAAAACTTACAAAATCAGCAAGGGATCAAATACTTATTTTCCCCTCTGTATATATGCTCTACTATAGAGCACGGTATACGTTATATACACTACTATAGAGCATGGTGTTTATACACTAACACTAGTATAGAGTATGGTATATATATATATATACTAGTATAGAGCATGGTGTATATATACACTAGTATAGAGTATGGTATATATATATATATATATATATACTAGTATAGAGCAGAGAATGGTATATATACTCTATTATAGCACATGGTACAGTTGTGCTCAAAAGTTTACATACCCCAGCAGAATTTTTGCTTTCTTGGCCATTTTTCAGAGAATACGAATGATAACACCAAAACTTTTTCTCCTCTCATGGTTAGTGGTTGGGTGAAGCCATTTATTGTCAAACTTTTGTGTTTTCTCTTTTTAAATCATAATGACAACCCAAAAACATCCAAATGACCCTGATCAAAAGTTCACATACCCAGGTGATTTTGGCCTGATAACATGCACAGAAGTTGACACAAATGGGTTTGAATGGCTACTAAAGGTAACATCCTCACCTGTGACCTGTTTGCTTGTAGTCAGTGTGTGCATAAAAGCTGAGCATTTCTGGGATCCAGACAGACTCTTGCATCTTTCATCCAGTCACTGACGTTTCTAGATTGTGAGTCATGGGGAAAGCAAAAGAATTGTCAACGGATCTACAGGAAAAGGTAGTTGAACTGTATAAAACAGGAAAGATATACAAAAAGATATCCAAGGAATTGATAATTCCAGTCAGCAGCGTTCAAAGTGTGATTAACAAATGGAAAATCAGGGGCTCTGTAAAAACAAAACCACGTCTGGTAGATCAACAAAAATGTCATCCTCAACTGCCAGGAAAATTGTTTGGGATGCAAAGAAAAACCCGCAAATAACATCAGCTGAAATACTGGACTCTTCTAGCGGTGTGGCTGTTTCAAGATGCATAATAAGGAGGCACTTGAAGAAAAATGGGCTGCACGGTCAAGTCGCCAGAAGAAAGCCATTACTGCGCAAATGCCACAAAGTATCTAGCCTACAATACGCAAAACAGCACAGAGAAAAGCCTCAAAACTTCTGGAACAAGGTAATTTGGAGTGATGAGACCAAAAGTGAACATTTTGGCCACATACATAAGCGTTAGATTTGGGAGAGGTCAACAAGGCCTATGATGAAAGGAGCACCATTCCTACTGTAAAGCACGGAGGTGGATCGCTGATATTTTGGGGATGCGTGAGCTACAAAGGCACAGGAAACTTGGTCAAAGTTGAAGGAAAGATGAATGCAGCACGTGATCAGCAAATACTGGAGGCAAATTTACAATCATCAACCCGGAAGCTGCACATGGGACGTACAGTACTTGAACGTTCCAACAAGACAACGATCCAAAACACAAGGCTACGTCGACCTGTCAGTGGCTATAGCAGACAAAGTGAAGGTTCTGGAGTGGCCATCTCAGTCTCCTGACCTCAATATCATTGAGCCACTCTCAGGAGTTCTCAAGCGCGCAGTTCATGCTAGACAGACCAGGAATTTACAGTAACTGGAGGCTTTTTGCTAAGAAGAGTGGGCAGCTTTACCATCTGAGAAAATAAAGAACCTCATCTGCAACTACCACAAAAAACTTCAAGCTGTCATTGATGTTAGAGGGGGCAATACACGGTATTAAGAAATGGGGTATGTGAACTTTTGATCAGGGTCATTTGGATGTTTTGGGTTGTCATTGTGGCGCCCCTGAGGGCTCAGTCACCACAGAGGTTTTGCACCTCATCCAGAGGTGTGATACTTCGCTCTCAGGTAAGGAGGGAGCACCACCCAGGACTCTAACACCTGCACCCAACACAGACTATAGCAGCCGGGCACCATGGAGGTACCCTGCGGAGGATGGTCTCATCCCAGGCTGGGTAGTAAAGAGTGCATGGGTGGGTGGAGCTAGTAAGAAGGAAGGGAAGTGAAGCTTTAGAGAGCAGGAGAGTGAGAGAGACGTGAGAAGAATGTGAAAGGAAGCAGACCTGCTGACAGGCAGCATCCTGTCAGGGGGAGCTGCAGAGAGAGAGAGTTTGGGAGGGGACGTGAAGCTGAGAGCTGCTGTACCCAGACAGAGAAAGTGAGTTACGGAAGGAATGGAAGGGAGGCTTCTGGAAGGAAAGAAGAGGTCCTAGGGGCACGGATAGTGAGTGATCCATCCGTGGGGCCCAATCCAAGTGTGGAGGGACCAGGTCGCAGAAGGGACTTGGCCCCTAGCCTAGTGGAGAACTTTAAGACTTAGCTAGCAAGCCGACTGCTGTGGCAACCTTGGGGTCACAGACAACAACCACATTCATCTTCTCCGGACAGGCAGCTATATAGAATCAAGGAAACACAGAGAAGACGTTATTCGACAGGATTCGCAGCAGCCGATCTGGGATACTGTTTGTGGTGTGCTGGAAAGGACGCAGGAGTAGGAATCAGCACAGTGAGACGGCCAGTGAAAGGAACACATAGAAAGGAGTCCTGGAAAGGTGTTTCCCAATCTACCTGGGAGTTTGCTTAGCCCCTCGCCTGGAGGACGTGGCACCAAGCGGGCACTTGTACTGCATGCATCTGAACTGTGAGTAAAGCCTTGGAAACTGCATCTGACTGTGTCCTCTTAAGTTCTTCATGCGGCACCCACTCCACTCTGCTACATCTCCCAGCACCATTACTTTCTACAACATCTCTCTGCCCTGAGACGACCAGTTTCACCTGTGGGAAGCTATTCCAACTCTGCTGCATCACACCATCAGTCTCAGAGGATCTGCATTGCAGCACTGGTCATCTCTGACCAGATACCACAAGTGGCGTCACAAGCACTTTACTACAAACTCTATCATCCTCTGTAAATATTCCCCTTTTATTGGACGCCCAGGGCCACGGACCGGGTCACTGCTGCCGTGACACATCCCTTTGAGACACCGGCCCGGTACCGAGAATCCCACTGCCCTGGTGGGCGATCCATCATTATGATTTAAATAGAAAACACACAGTAGTTTGAGAACAAATGGCTTCACCCAACCACTAACCATAAGTGGACAAAAAGTTTTGGTTTTATCATTCATATTCTCTGAAAAAAGGCCAAGAAAGCTAAAATTCTGCCGAGGTATGTAAATTTTTGAGCACAATTGTATGTACACACTAGTATAGAGCATGATATATATCGACTAGTATAGAACATAATATATACACACTAGTATAGAAAATGGTGTATATACACTAGTATAGAGCATGGTATATATAAGTCATGGACATGGTTTGTGGAACCACTGTGCAATGGACCATGGAGAGCCTGGGGGGGCGTAACTAGGTGAGCACCATACTACTCACTAGAGCCTCTGATGGTGAGGTTAGACTTGGCTCCAGATGAACGCTGGGTGACACTCCAGGACAGACCAACAGCAGCTGGACCCAGATGGACAGACTGGATGAAGCAGCAGGCAGAGTTTGTATCAGAGTGCAGCAGAGTTTGTATCAGAGTGCAGCAGGCGGGATTGCACAAGAGTGCAGCAGGCGGGATTGCACAAGAGTGCATCAGGCATGATTGCACAAGAGTGCAGCAAGGACTGGCATGCAACCTTACACAACACAGACTGCAAAACAGGAAGGTTGCTCAGGCACCTCCCAATTGGGGAGGAAGCAATATATACATTCTGCCCCACAGCCATTGGCTGGGGAGGTAATAGCAAGTGCACATGCTGTCATTTTAAGAGGGCAGGAGCCCATGCGCGCATGCACGCGTGCTCTGAGGACATGGCTAGAAGCCCAGTTGGAAGTTCTGCTGGAAGTATACATAGCATGGGAAAGCGAAGAACCGATCACAGCACGGGTGAGGGAAGTAACACGCTGGAGATCCTGCCTGTCAGAGCAGGGCTCCGGCGTGGTGCTAACAGTCCTCCCCCTTTTACGCCCCCTCTTCTTCTGACCATTGAGGAAGTTCTGGAGGAGAATCAGAGCGTGGATGCTTTCCGTAGGCTCCCAGGACCTCTCTTCGGGACCAAATCCCTTCCAGTCAACAAGAAGGTCTTGCCTCTCACCTTCTTCATGGCCAAGATGTTTTCCACTTCAAAAACATAATCCGAGGCAGTTGGCATGGGGGTGGTACTGGGATCCTTGAAAAAGGGACACAGGATGACCAGCTTCAGCAGAGATATATTGAAGGAATTCGGAATCCATAGTGAAGGAGGCAACTTGAGTTTATAAGAGACCTCGTTAACCCGCTTAAGCACTTCGAAAGGCCCGATAAATGAGGAACCAACTTGTACGAGGGAACCTTCAGCCGGACGTACCTGGACGAGAGCCATACCTTGTCGCCGGGACGGAAGCACGGGGGATCCAAGCGCCTTTTGTCTGCATGTCTCTTCATACAGGCAGAGGATGCTATTAAAGTGGCTTTGGTGTCCTTCTGCAACTTTACAAAATTCTTGGAGAGGACATCTGCCGCAGGAACATCAGCAGAAACCATCACCGGAAGGGGAACCTCGGGTTGCCGACCGAACACAATGTAGAAAGGAGACTCTCCTGAGTCTTCACCAACATGATTGTTGTACGAGAACTCAGCTCAGGGAAGCAATTTCACCCAATCATTATGGTGGGCATTGACAAAGGTGGACGACAAACTCACATTTAGTGGCCAATGTCAGGCAGCTGCTGCCAAGGCAAATAAAATAATGGGATGCATTAAAAGAGGCATAGATGCTCATGAGGAGAACATAATTTTACCTCTATACAAGTCACTGGTGCGACCACACTTAGAATACTGTGTGCAGTTCTGGTCTCCGGTGTATAAGAAAGACATAGCTGAGCTGGATCGGGTGCAGAGAAGAGCGACCAAGGTTATTAGAGAACGGGGGGGTCTGCAATACCAAGACAGGTTATTACACTTGGGGTTATTTAGTTTGGAAAAACGAAGGCTTAGGGGTGATCTTATTACAATGTATAAATATATGAGGGGACAGTACAAAGACCTTTCTAATGATCTTTTTACTCTTAGACCTGTGACGGGAACAAGGGGGCCTCCTCTACGTCTGGAGGAAAGAAGGTTTAGTCATAATCACAGACGCAGATTCTTTACTGTAAGAGCAGTGAGACTATGGAACTCTCTGCCGTCTAATGTTGTAATGAGTGATTCCCTACTAAAATTTAAGAAGGGACTGGATGCCTTTCTTGAAAAGTATAATATTACAGGCTATATTCACTAGTTTCCTAGATACTGCCTTGATCCAGGGAGGTAGTCTGATTGCCGTATGTGGAGTCGGGAAGGAATTTTTTTCCCCAATGTGAAGCTTACTGTTTGCCACTTGGGTTTTTTTTTGCCTTCCTCTGGATCAACATGTTAGGGCAGGTTAGGATAGGATATGGGGTGAACTAGATGGACTTAAAGTCTTCCTTCAACCTTAATAACTATGTATGTTACTATGTTAAAGTGTCGCATGTAGTTGCCCAGGAACTGGTTGACATGCTTCACTTGCCCATTGGACTGGGGTGATAGGCAAAGGAGAGCTCGCCAGAATCTGGAAGTGAACTGTGAACCTCGATAGAGCACAATGTGACGAGGAAATCCGTGCAGGCGGAAAATATGTTTGATGAAGCTGTCAGCCAGTTCTGGAGCGGATGGAAGAGAAGACAACGAGGTAAAATGTGCCATTTTGGAAACGCGATCCACGACAACCCAGATGACGGTGCAACCATCGGATACTTGCAAATCCTTAATGAAGTCAATTGCAATGTGCTGCCGTGGACCAGATGGTACGGGTAGCGGCAAGAGAGAACTGGTAGGAAGTCGTCTAGGGACTTTATTGCGGGCACAAATCGGACAGGCAGCCACATAAGCATAGATCTCTCTCCTCATGGATGGCCACCAGTAGTGGCGAGAAATCAATTGTGGCGTCTTCCTTTGTCCCGCGTGAAAAGCTACCTTGGACAAGTGGTCCCATGACAAAACTCGCTCCTTCTCAGATTCAGCCACGAGGGTTTTTCCTGGGGAATTCGATTTTAAAATGGAGCTGCAATTGAGATGTCTAACCGCAGCTCCCTTCATCCTCTTTGGGGCTTTCAGAAAAAGCCAAGTGCAGACACTTAGGGAATGAATGGATCAGTGGTTGAGTCGTACATGCTGCTCCATACTAATAGGGATAAGAGTTCACAATCTGCAGATCGGTGCAGCTCCCAGCAGTTGGACCCTCGCCAATCTATAGCTTGCCATTTATCAGCACACAGTAAAGCTCAGCACTTACAGCCTTCCTCAGTAAAGCTCAGCACTTACAGCCTTCCTCAGTAAAGCTCAGCACTAAAATCTTTCCTCAGCAAAACTCAGCACCTACAGCCTTCCTCAGTGAAGCTCAGCACCCACAGCCTTCCTCAGTAAAGCTCAGCACTTACAGCCTTCCTCAGTAAAGCTCAGCACCCACAGCCTTCCTCAGTAAAACCCAGCACCCACAGCCTTCCTCAGTAAAGCTCAATACCTACAGCCTTCCTCAGTAAAACTCAGCACCTACAGCCTTCCTCAGTAAAACCCAGCACCTACAGCCTTCCTCAGTAAAGCTCAGCACCCACAGCCTTCCTCAGTAAAGCTCAGTACTACAATCTTCCTCAGCGAAACTCAGCACCTACAGCCTTCCTAAGTAAAGCTCAGCACTTGTCTTACACCCTTCCTCAGTAAAGCTCAGCACCTACAGCCTTCCTCAGTAAAGCCCAGCACTTATAGCCTTCCTCAGTAAAGCTCAGCACCTACAGCCTTCCTCAGTAAAGCCCAGCACTTATAGCCTTCCTCAGTAAACCTCAGCACTACAGCGGTCCTCAGTAAAGCTCAGCACCAACAGCCTTATTTAGTAAAGCTCAGGACCTTCAGCCTTCCCAGTAAAGCTCAGCACCTGCAGCCTAAGTCAATAAGGCTCAGTGTCAACAGAGTTCCTCAATAAAGCTCAGAGCCAACACCATCCATTAGTTTAGCTAAGCGCCAACACCTTTCCTCAGTAAAGCTCAATACTTATGAGTCGCACAACACCAGGGTTATGGGGTACTCGGCACCGAGCCCGTTGAAGTCTATGGGGAATGTCACAAGTAGCACAGCTCGGTCCGTTGCCCTGGGCGCTCATTCAAAGGGGGATATTTACAGGGGATTCTAGGAATAGTTTGTGACGCCACCTGTGGTTTCTGATCAAGGTGACCAGCGCTGCAGGGTGAATCCTCTGAGGGTTGGGGCAGCAAGGTGGTAAGTCTCCCACAGGTGAGACTAGATGGATCCCTCAGGATGAAATGATGGTGCAGGGTGCAGGCAAGAAGTCAGACACACACAAGTCAGTCTCTTTCCATACCTTTACTGGTGATGGTTGCAGGTATGTCCCGGGAAGCTGCTCAGGGTGGAGTATGCACATCCAGGTAATTGCCAAGTAGGTTTAAGGCCTCCTTTCCCTTTAAAGTGTATGAGTCCTAACTTGTGTGAAGTCAAGTTTAACTCTAAGCAAGACAGCTTCGCCCGGCCAACATTGTGGTGGAAGTCTTCTTCTGGCAAGAACTAAGTCTATATGGCTGCAGACCCAACTCCTGTTCTGCCTGACCCCGGTTACGTATCGGCACTTAGGGCTACCCTCTGTGACTTGAAGTCCAGCAGGGATTCCGGTGTTTCTCTCACTAGCCGTAAAGGTACTAGCAATACTTCGGACCCGGTGTCCGGTTAAGTCGAGTGAGGGTGTTCTGTCACCGAAGTCACTCCTTCCTAGGGTCACCACTCGCCCGTCGCCCTACTCTCATCCTTAACATAAGCACAGGGCAGCAGTAGGTATTGTCATCAGCTTTCTTCCTTCCACAGCTCACTGACCATTTCTCAGTTAACTCGATGTTCTGCAAACTGTAGTCCCCTTCCTTCTTTCCTTCTTGAACTCTGTCCAGAGCGGCTATCAGGACCTTCCGTCAGACTGATTTTGTGCTCGCTCCGAGAGTCACTTTCCACTTGCATAGGGTACTAACAGTCTAGATGTTCCGAGATATCAGCTTGCAATCTCTCTCTCCTCTGTCTCTGACTAGAATGTCTCTGACAGGAAATCTCCATCCTCAGACTACCTCCAACTCCCTCCAGTCTGGAATGAACCAACTGCTGCCTATCTCACACCCTTAAATCGTCTAAGATTCCCTCTGGTGGTAATCTAGGGAAGTGTGAGTGATGTGAATGAATATCAGATTTTGCAGTTACCTTTTCTGTGCATACTCCTGGAACATGTGTACCAAGCGCAGCTGGGCCACACATCCCCCCAGTTATCATCAGCACTCCCGGGCTGAAAAAGGAAAAAAAAACAATTTTTATAATAACATCAACAACATAACTCATCCCTTGCGGGAGGTAAGGACACTTTAACGTTACAATATGTACAAAGGCAAGTAGAAAAAATATCAAAACACTTTTCACATCAATAAATACAAGACAAGATTCTTGTGGAGGACCCGCACCAAAAACCTCCCACGTGGGTCCTGGGTGGGCTGCAGGACTTCATTGCTGCAGACCTCACTCAAGGCCACACCATACGGGTTTTTCTTCTGAGGTAGTAAGGCTTTATGTAAAACCAAGATGGGACACCGAAGTGTCAACTATTCACAATTAAAGTTCTATGCTGCAAGAGTCCTCAGCACGCAGTCCTTTTATAAACATTTCAATTAGAAAAATCACATTTCTATAATATTACTTCACATTAATACTGTGTTACTCATTACCCAACTGGGGTATACTATGCAAACATCATCACATAACAATAAAGTGCAAATCTTCAACTTTGTACAGATGCAGTAAACCCTGTCTGGGTCCTACTGGTCTTCTTTTTTGCAGATAGCGATGACGTCTTCCACTCCTGGAGCTGGAAGCACACGGTGCGCTCTGGAACGCATCACAAATATATCATGTCCTGCTACCTGTGTCTGGGTAGCCACAGTCCTTGTTTCACTTGTGCGATTGGCTTTGCGACTTCCTGGAGGCCTTACAGGTGCCTCTTCTAAGTACAGGTCTTCCAATGATGACGCAGATTTGCGCAATGGCTTAATTGAGGACGCACTAGCTGGTTGCGTTGTAGTATAAGATGCTGGACAGGAAGCAGGTGCGCGCAGTGGCTCAGTTGAAAACGCACTAGGCTTTTGCGATGCAGAGTAAGGTGCAGTATACGATGCAGGGCACGATGCGGGTGCGCAGCCTGGCGCTGATGCGGCTGGGGCCCGGGACACCGAGACACGGGGGACATTGCCGGCTTCAGGGACGGGGTCGCTGACACGGGAGACATTCAAGGCATACCACCCCTTAAGGCCCCAGTGTCGCGTGTAGGTGACTATATCCCCTATCAAGAGATCCCTTCCCGGGTGCGCATCTGTGTAGCCCTGGTATTTAAGGTACACAATACCAGGAGGATGAGTGGAGAGGTAACGGTTAAGGGCTCTACATGACATCACATACACTTCGGACACACCCAGCAGGGGTGTAGAGGGGTGTGGTTTTTTAGCACAAGTGAGTCTGGAAGCGTCTCCTGAGGTGGAGGGAGAGAGAACGAGTGCCTGTCTGGAGAACCAAGATTCCTGTCGATTCAGAGAGACAGTACAGTAGTGGAGGCTAGTATGGATAACCGAATGATATCCTAGCCTAGTCAGTGCTGAGATTGAGAGTGTGAGCAAGTCGAAGGGCACAGTGGAAGGATTCTTAGAAGTGCTTTAGGATTGGAGAAGTCCTGCACATTGTCACCGGTCACTGGAGACCGAGGTGTCACTATAGCTCCAGGCATAGTGATAAAAGAACCAGAGGCTTACTGGACCTTAGGTAACAGAAAGCAGCCCCAGGAGTGTCGGTACGTAACTGGGGTCAGGGGGAGTGAGAACCTTGAGTCAGTGCACGACAAGATTAGGAACTCAGCTCTCTCAAAAGAAGGCTCCGACCACAAAACTGACCGGGCAGTACAGCTTTGAAATAGCTGGAGTTTCAGGAGTGAACTACGCTTTATGCTGGTTGGACTTATCATCATTGGAAAGTTAAGGAGGCCCCTACCTTGCTCAGCCGTTGCCTCAAAACTCATCCTCCATCAACCCCATCAGCCTCCCTGGGACCTGCCTGAACAACTTGAAGTAAAAGGTATGGAAAGACGCTGATGTGTGAGACTGTGTTATTCAATTATATCCCTGCACAACTCCACCATAACTATCGACCTGAGGGAAGAGTCCCACCTGTAGGGGACCCGACATCTAGCTGCCTCACCATCCCCTCAGAGATCTACAGCAGCGCTGGTACAAAATTACCAGGAACTACAGGTGGCGTCACGAACTGTATATAAATCTATCCCCTGTAAATATACCCCCCCCAACATACGCCTGACCGCCAGGGCCACAGACCGAGCCACCGCTACCTGTGACAACCCCATAGACTTCTACGGGCTCGGCTCTGAGTACCCCATTGCCCTGGTAACCCACAATTGTGGTGCGTGGTCGAGACACATCTGGCAGGTGAGACTCCACATCCCTGCGGTTAACGAATACCTCCTGGTACAGGCCTGGCTCATGGATGAACCCCCAGCCTCCCTGGAGTTTAAAGTCTCTAATGGCCCCCTGGCGCCGCGGTTCCCGGAGCGTACCTTTATCTCTCCTGACGTTTTCTTTATCAGCGAGATCCTTTTCCTGGTACCTCCTGCGAAGCTGCTGCGCCTCTCTCTGCTCCTGCTGCTGTCGCTGCTCGTGCTCCCTGCGTCGCCACTCGTTCTCCATCTGGGCGGCGTATTCTACGTCGTCCAGGTACTCCTTCTGCTCCCAGTCGATCTCCATCACGGACGGCTGGGTCTCCTCCGGCGTCCCTACCGGGGGACTGCATTCCGCTGCGGCCTCCAGGCCTGGCTGGCACTCCGGAACGAGCAGGGCCTCCTCAGCCTCCTTCTCTCCCGCCGCGTCCCCGGCGGAGTCAGGATCAGCACTTTTGGAGCCGGCCTCCGGTTTCTCATCAGCCGCTGGCAATGGTGGCACAGGTAACGGTTGCGCTTCTGGAGGAGAGAGCGTTGCGTCCCACAGCAGCCGCTGTTTCAGGGCACGCCAGCTTTTCTCCATCGCCTCCATTTCTTTACGGTGGCGGGCCATGTCTTCCAGCATCGCATCCACCTCCTCCACTTTTTCCATTCTTCGGTCGGTCTCCCGACCTGGGGACGGCTCAGGCACAGGCAGTAGCTCTTCAGGGGAACGGGGTCTGCGCACCGCCGCTCCTCCACACAGCGTCTCCTGTCCTTCCGCCATCTCACTCCAGGCCAGACTGTGTTTTCCATCTGGAACAATCTGGTTGTAATGTATGTAGTACAGTTCATATAGCGTCTTGTGCTTGGGTGCGATGAAAATACATGAGACACAGGTTTGATATAGAAGGTCTTGTATTACTTCATACAAGTGGCAAAAATAGTCACACAGTTTGCAGATACAGAAGCAGGAGACACAGCAGGCCAGAGTAACTTAAGCTCAGCAATCACTCTCCACAACAGGTTCAGGATCTTCTTCTCTGTTACCGTAAGTCCATGCAAACGTGGATCTTTCAAAGAGCAGGGTTCAGAGTCCACAAGTGCTTCAGAGTTCCTCAGTAGGAATAGCTGGAGTACATAGTCCAAGGCTTCCAGGAGTCAGGTCACAGGTTCACTGCAGGCTAGATTCTGAAGCACTGATTGCTCAGCTGTGGCTGCTTAAGAAGCAAGAGGGAGAGAATCAGGGCGGGAACATGAAAGCTGAAAACTCCATATTGACCGAGGGCAAGATAGCTGCAGCAAGACAGAAAGCAAAATGGCTGACGGAAAACTGAGTTTCAAGAACATGTACAAAGAACCTTACATTACTCCCCCCTTAGGGACAACCTCCGGATGGCCTCAGACCAGGCTTGTCTGGGTACCTCTGATGAAACTGGCGGAGCAAACGAGGAGCATTAACGTTATTGACTGGTTCCCATGAGTTGTCCTCCACTGGGTAGCCCTGCCATTTAATCAAATATTGTAACTGATTTCTGTATAACCTGGAATCTAGAATTCTTTCCACCACAAATTCTTCCTGACCATCGACTAGCACTGGGTCAGGGCAAGGAGAAGAACGTCCAGGAAACGTATTGGGTGTTGCAGCCTTTAGTAGGGATACATGAAAGACAGGGTGGATTCTCATAGTTCTAGGCAATTGAAGACGACAAGCAACGGCACTTATAATTTTACTGATTTTATAGGGTCCAATGTACTTATGTCCCAACTTAGACGATGGAATCCTTAACTTAAGATTTCTGGTTGACAGCCAGACCAGGTCTCCTACCTTGAAAGCTGGTGCAGGTTTACGAAATTTATCTGCTGCTTTCTTGTACCTTTCCTGAGCCAATTCCAGATTCTCCTTTAGAAGATCCATATTCTTCTGTAAAGACGTGATTCTTTCGGCCACTGCTGGTAAAGGCGTTTCTATGGGAAATCGTGGAAGAATGTTAGGATGATAACCTAGATTGGAGTAAAAAGGAGACTGCTTAGTGGAGGCGCTCTGAGAGTTGTTATAAGAGAACTCAGCCAATGGAAGTAGATCCACCCAATCATCCTGTAGGTGGCAGATAAAGCAGCGGAGATACTGCTCCAGAGTTTGATTGGTTCGTTCGGTCTGTCCATTAGTCTGGGGATGAAAAGCAGAAGAAAGGTTTACTTTAATGTCCAATGCTGCACAGAAATTTTGCCAAAACCTTGAAGTGAATTGCACCCCTCGATCCGAAATAACCTCATCCGGTACTCCATGTAAGCTAAACACATCTTTAATCATCAAATCTGATGTCTGTTTTGCAGTGGGTAAGCCGACACAAGGAATAAAATGAGCTGCCTTTGTTAAACGATCAACCACCACTAGAATGGTGTTTTTCCCTTGAGAGGTTGGTAACTCCACAATGAAGTCCATAGAAATGGATCCCCACGGGCGGGACGGGGTGGGAAGAGGTTGTAACAGACCAGTTGGTGAGGAGCGAGGTGTTTTGCATCTTGCACAGACTTCACATGAAGTGACATAGTTTAAAACATCCTTCCTGCAAGTGGGCCACCAAAAGAAACGAGAAAGAAATTCCTGTGTCTTTAGAATTCCTCTATGCCCGGCTATCTTGGAATCGTGAATGAGTTGCAATACTCTCAATCTGACTGTTTCAGGAATATACAGACGTTGTCCCAGAATCCACACACCATTCTTAAAGACAAGACTTACGTCCCTTGGGGTTGTGCCAACAAGGAATCCGCATGGTATGCTTCCTTGATGTCCTTAAGTAGGTCTTGATTATGAATCACTCCCAGGAATCTAGAGTCAGGAAGAATAGTCTTAGGACGAGCAAGTGGACGGGTCTCTGCTGAATGAATCCTAGAGAGTGCATCAGCCTTTCCATTGCGCGATCCTGGTCTATAAGAAATGACAAAATTAAATTGGTTTAAGAAAAATTCCAGCGAGCCTGGCGAGGAGTCAGGCACTTAGCCGACCTGATAAATTCAAGGTTACGATGGTCTGTCAGGACGACTATTTGCTGTGCAGCTCCCTGAAGAAGGTGTCTCCATTCTTTGAAGGCGGCAATAATGGCCAACAACTCTCTATTGCCCACATCGTAGTTCCTCTCAGCCGAAGACAACTGCTGGGAAAAGAAGGCACAGGGATGCAAGACATTCTTCTCACCTGTTCTCTGAGAGAGTATAGCTCCAACGGCACAATCTGAAGCATCCACCTCTATTATGAAGGCAAGTTCGGGGTTGGGATGTACCAAGATAGGTGCGGTGGTAAATTTATCTTTTAGACGAGAAAATGCTTCCTGGGCTTGGGGAGTCCAGGAGAACCTAGACTCTTTCCGGGTAAGTTGGGTGATAGGTGACACTACCTCAGAGAAATTCCTAATGAAACGTCTATAGAAATTGGCAAACCCGATGAAGCGCTGCACCTCCTTCACATTTCTAGGACTTGGCCAATCCTTGATGGCTTGGGTCTTACTTCCATCCATACTAATTCCTTGTGTAGACAGTACATACCCCAGAAATTGAATTTCGGTCCTATGGAATTCACACTTTTCAAGTTTGATGTAAAGATGGTTTTGTCTTAGACGTTCCAAGACCATTCTCACATGTCCATGATGTTCCTCTGTGGAGTTAGAAAAAATTAGAATATCATCCAAATAAATCACCACGAATGTATCTAGGAGATCCCTGAAGATGTCATTCACCAAGTGTTGGAAAGTGGCTGGGGCGGTACTCAGACCAAAAGGCATAACTAGATATTCAAAGTGTCCATAGCGTGACCTGAATGCAGTCTTCCATTCATCCCCAGGTCTAATACGGACCAAGTTATAGGCCCCACGGAGATCCAATTTAGAGAAAATTTTGGCATGCCGCACTCTCTCCAATAACTCAGGGATTAAAGGCAATGGATAACGGTTTCTAATAGTAACCTTATTGAGTTCCCTATAGTCTACGCAGGGTCTCAGAGATCCATCTTTCTTCTTCACAAAGAAGATGGGTGCACCTGCAGGAGATGAAGAGGGGCGTATGAAGCCCTTGGCTAGATTTTCGTCTATGTAATCCTTTAAAGCCTTTAGCTCAGGCCCCGCCAGGGGGTAGATCTTACCAAAAGGTATCTCTGCTCCAGGCAATAATTCAATTGGACAATCATATGGACGGTGAGGGGGAAGCTGGTCAGCGTTTTTCTTGTCACATAAATCCACATAGTCCTGGTATACAGCTGGTAGTTCAGGGACTGACATGGTTCCTTTAGGAACAGAGCAAGCTGAAACTTCTGGACTCATCTGTTTCTCTGGAAAGTGTAATTCCTTGGTCTCCCAGTTAATGGTAGGGTTCTGAGCCTGCAGCCATGGTAGCCCTAGAATAATGGGAAAGTGGGGAGAAGAGATAAGCATAAAGGACAGTTTCTCTTGATGATCTTTACCCATAAGGACCCTTAAAGGCTCCGTTTCCTGATCCACTGGTCCAGAGGTCAGCAGGGAGCCATCCACAGTTTCCATCTGTACTGGAGTAGCCTTCTTCACTGAACGTATCCCCTGTTTCAGAGCAAAGGAGACATCCATAAAATTCCCACTTGCCCCTGAGTCGATCATAGCAGAGCTAGACACCCAGACTGAGTTAACCCAGAGTTTGATGGAAAGGAAGCAATGAGAATTGTTTTTCCTACAACTCAGCTGGGACAACCGCTGAGGAAACTTGAAAAATTGCAGCGTTTACACAGTCATCGTCCTCAGAAGTAACGGAGTTTAAGTCCGAGAAATCAAGATCTGTTGCTGCAGATCTCTCTGGAGCCTGAGGCTCGGCTGGGGCAGTTTATAATGAAGTGCCCTGACTTACCACAATAGAAACATAGATTTTCCTTAAAACGATGTTCCTTGCGTGCATCACTAACCCGTCTTTGTAAAGAGTCTACCTGCATGGGTTCAGGTTCAGGTTCCCGTGTGATCCTACTCAAAGGTTCCTTAGCTGGGGAGGAAGGTAGGAAAAGGTTAGTGCGATTGCTTTCGAACCATCTCTCTTGCCTGCGTTCAGTCAGGCGAGCATCAATACGGATGCAGTAGTTAATAAAGTCACCTAACGCAGTGGGAGGGTCGGCACGAGCAAGTTCATCCTTAATTAGTGGAGACAACCCCTTTCGAAAAATAGATTTTTTGGCGGAACTGTCCCAGGTGGTATCAAGGGCCCATCTCCTGAAATCCAAGGCATATTCGGCTACCGAGTGCTTACCTTGGCGCAAAGTTAACATGGCTGCTTCAGCTGTTGCACCTCGATTGGGGTCATCAAACACCTGCCCCATGGCTGAAATGAAAGCATCAAGATGATCCAAACATTCATCCTCAGTCTCAATCAGAGGGTTTGCCCACATTAAAGCCTTGTTGGTAAGTAACATAATTATAGTAAGCACTTTAGATCGTTCAGTGCGAAATTGTGAAGCATGTGCAGAAAAAAACAGATTGCATTGGTTAATAAATCCCCTGAATTTTTCACGTTCACCGCCAAAACGAAAAGGGGCAACTTGGGAATCCCAGAACTTGGGGCTACGGCAGGAGCCTGGACTCGCTCCTCTAGAACCTCAATCCTGGCTCGCAAATCCTGGGCAGTCTGTCCAAACACCTGCAAATTGTGATTAGTGAGGTCCTGTAGGTTTGTAAAACGGGTTTTTATAGTCTGTAAATCTGCAAGGATATTATCAGTCACTCCGCAAAGTTCCTTTATGCGGGCCTCCATTTTCCAGATCTTTTAAGACAGGAGTACTGGAAGGAGAGGAGAAAAGAAAAAAAAAAAACAATAGTGTTTACCTGTGGTAACACTACAAAGAGAAAAAAAAACTTAAGGGAATTGCTCACCTGGAATGGTTGTGAGAAGTCACAACCACTGTCATCACAGAAAGTACAACTGGACGTCTGATATCCACAGTTACAGCAGACACAGCCTTCCCAGACCCAGCAGACACTGGTCTCTTCCGTGGAGGCGGGACTTTCGCTTCCTCTTCTTGGCATAGAGGATGAAGAGGAGGTGGATCTCCCTTGCAGTATGGCAGGCTCTCGTATTGTAATAGCATTTAGACAGGGCGCCCATAGCTTTCGCGCCACAGGGGGGGGGTACGCCCACGAATGCACGCCCACCTTCTTCACCAGCGCCTCAGGGCGCGAATATGGTGGCAAAATGGCGGAAAATGGCACCAAAAATCACAAAAACTGCACACAGTCTTTTTGCACAAAAACAGTCCACTTTAGGCACACAGGACTCACATTTAGTAAGCTTCGTATCCTGTTCGTGACGCCAAGGAGATGAGTCGCACAACACCAGGGTTATGGGGTACTCGGCACCGAGCCCGTTGAAGTCTATGGGGAATTTCACAAGTAGCACAGCTCGGTCCGTTGCCCTGGGTGCTCATTCAAAGGGGGATATTTACAGGGGATTCTAGGAATAGTTTGTGACGCCACCTGTGGTTTCTGATCAAGGTGACCAGCGCTGCAGGGTGAATCCTCTGAGGGTTGGGGCAGCAAGGTGGTAAGTCTCCCACAGGTGAGACTAGATGGATCCCTCAGGGTGATATGGCAGTGCAGGGTGCAGGCAAGAAGTCAGACACACACAAGTCAGTCTCTTTCCATACCTTTACTGGTGATGGTTGCAGGTATGTCCCGGGAAGCTGCTCAGGGTGGAGTATGCACATCCAGGTAATTGCCAAGTAGGTTTAAGGCCTCCTTCCCCTTTAAAGTGTATGAGTCCTAACTTGCGTGAAGTCAAGTTTAACTCTAAGCAAGACAGCTTCGCCCGGCCAACATTGTGGTGGAAGTCTTCTTCTGGCAAGAACTAAGTCTATATGGCTGCAGACCCGACTCCTGTTCTGCCTGACCCCGGTTACGTATCAGCACTTAGGGCTACCCTCTGTGACTTGAAGTCCAGCAGGGATTCCGGTGTTTCTCTCACTAGCCGTAAAGGTACTAGCAATACTTCGGACCCGGTGTCCGGTTAAGTCGAGTGAGGGTGTTCTGTCACCGAAGTCACTCCTTCCTAGGGTCACCACTCGCCCGTCGCCCTACTCTCATCCTTAACATAAGCACAGGGCAGCAGTAGGTATTGTCATCAGCTTTCTTCCTTCCACAGCTCACTGACCATTTCTCAGTTAACTCGATGTTCTGCAAACTGTAGTCCCCTTCCTTCTTTCCTTCTTGAACTCTGTCCAGAGCGGCTATCAGGACCTTCCGTCAGACTGATTTTGTGCTCGCTCCGAGAGTCACTTTCCACTTGCATAGGGTACTAACAGTCTAGATGTTCCGAGATATCAGCTTGCAATCTCTCTCTCCTCTGTCTCTGACTAGAATGTCTCTGACAGGAAATCTCCGTCCTCAGACTACCTCCAACTCCCTCCAGTCTGGAATGAACCAACTGCTGCCTACCTCACACCCTTAAATCGTCTAAGATTCCCTCTGGTGGTAATCTAGGGAAGTGTGAGTGATGTGAATGAATATCAGATTTTGCAGTTACCTTTTCTGTGCATACTCCTGGAACATGTGTACCAAGCGCAGCTGGGCCACACATCTACAGTTTTCCTAAGTGAAGCTCAGCACCTACAGCCTTCCCCAGAAAAGCTCAGCACCTAAAGCCTTCCTCAGTAAATCTCAGCACTTACAGCCTTCCTTAGTAGAGCTCAGCACCAACAGCCTTCCTCAGTAAAGCTCAGTGGCAACAGACTTCCTCAGTAAAGATCAGCACTTAGAGACTTCCTCAGTAAAGCTCAGCACCTACTGCCTTCCTCTGTAAGTTCAGCACCTACAGACTTCCTCAGTAAAGCTCAGCACCAACAGCCTTCCTCAGTAAAGCTCAGCACCTACAGCCTTCTTCAATAAAGCTCAGCACATACAGCCTTCCTGAGTAAAGCTCGGCACTTACACCCTTCCTCAGTAAAGCTTAGCACCTACAACCTTCCTCAGTAAGGCTCAGCACTTATAGCCTTCCTCAGTAAAGCTTATCACCTACAGCCTTCCTCAGCAAAGCTCAGCACTTACAACCTTCCTCAGTAAAGCTCGGCACCTACAGCCTTCCTCAGTAAAGCTCAGCATTTACAACCTTCCTCAGTAAAGCTCAGCACATACAGCCTTCCTCAGTAAAGCTCAGCACCTACAGCCTTCCTCAGTAAAGCTCGGCATCTACAGCCTTCCTCAGTAATGCTCAGCACCAACAGCCTTCCTCAGTAAAGCTCAGCACCTATAGCCTTCCTCAGTAAAGCTCAGCACCCACAGTCTTCCTCAGTAAAGCTCAGCACTTACAGTCTTCCTCAGTAAAGCTCAGCACTTACAGCCTTCCTCAGTAAAGCTCGGCACCTACAGCCTTCCTCAGTAAAGCTCATCACCTACAGCCTTCCTCAGTAAAGCTCAGCACTTACAGCCTTCCTCAGTAAAGCTCAGCACTTACAGCCTTCCTCAGTAAAGATCAGCACCTACAGCCTTCCTCAGTAAAGCTCGGCACTTACAACCTTCCTCAGTAAAGCTCAGCACCTACAGCCTTCCTTAGTAAAGATCAGCACTTACAACCTTCCTCAGTAAAGCTCAGCACCTACAGCCTTCCTCAGTATAGCTCAGCACTTACAGCCTTCCTCAGTAAAGCTCAGCACTTACAGCCTTCCTCAGTAAAGCTCAGCACCTACAGCCTTCCTCAGTAAAGCTCGGCACTTACAACCTTCCTCAGTAAAGCTCAGCACCTACAGCCTTTCTTAGTAAAGATCAGCACTTACAGCCTTCCTCAGTAAAGCTCAGCACTTACAGCCTTCCTCAGTAAAGCTCAGCACTAACAGCCTTCCTCAGTAAAGCTCAGCACTTACAGCCTTCCTCAGTAAAGATCAGCACCTACAACCTTCCTCAGTAAAGCTCGGCACTTACAACCTTCCTCAGTAAACTCAGCACCTACAGCCTTCCTCAGTAAAGCTCAGCACTTACAGCCTTCCTCAGTAAAGCTCAGCACTTACAGCCTTCCTCAGTAAAGCTCTGCACTTACAGCCTTCCTCAGTAAAGCTCAGCACCTACAGCCTTCCTTAGTAAAGATCAGCACCTACAGCCTTCCTCAGTAAAGATCAGCACCTACAGCCTTCCTCAGTAAAGCTCGGGACCTACATCCTTCCTTAGTAAGGCTCAGCACTTATAGCCTTCCACAGTAAAGCTCGGCACCTACAGCCTTCCTCAGTAAAGTTCGGCACCTACAGCCTTCCTCAGTAAAGATCAGCACCTACAGCCTTCCTCAGTAAAGATCAGCACCTACAGCCTTCCTCAGTAAAGCTCAGCACTTACAGCCTTCCTCAGTAAAGCTCAGCACTTATAGCCTTCCTCAGTAAAGATCAGCACTTACAGCCTTCCTTAGTAAAGATCTTCACTTACAACCTTCCTCAGTAAAGCTCAGCACCTACAGCCTTCCTCAGTAAAGCTCAGCACCTACAGCCTTCCTCAGTAAAGCTCGGCACTTACAACCTTCCTCAGTAAAGCTCAGCACCTACAACCTTCCTCAGTAAAGCTCGGCACCTACAGCCTTCCTTAGTAAGGCTCAGCACTTATAGCCTTCCTCAGTAAAGCTCAGCACTAACAGCCTTCCTCAGTAAAGCTCAGCACTTACAGCCTTCCTCAGTAAATCTCAGCACTTACAGCCTTCCTCAGTAAAGCTCAGCACTTACAGCCTTCCTCAGTAAAGCTCAGCACCTACAGCCTTCCTCAGTAAAGCTCGGCACTTACAACCTTCCTCAGTAAAGCTCAGCACTTACAGCCTTCCTCAGTAAAGCTCAGCACCTACAGCCTTCCTCAGTAAAGCTCGGCACTTACAACCTTCCTCAGTAAAGCTCAATACCTACAGCCTTCCTCAGTAAAGCTCGGCACCTACAGCCTTCCTCAGTAAAGTTCGGCACCTACAGCCTTCCTCAGTAAAGCTCAGCACTTACAACCTTCCTCAATAAAGCTCAGCACCCACAGCCTTCCTCAGTAAAGCTCAGCACCTACACCCTTCCTCAGTACAGCTCAGCACCAAACGTCTTTCTCAGTAAAGCTCAGCACCTACAGCCTTCCTCAGTAAAGATCAGCACTTAGAGACTTCCTTAGTAAAGATCAGCACCTACAGCCTTCCTCAGTAAAGCTCGGCACCTACAGCCTTCCTCAGTAAAGATCAGCACCTACAGCCTTCCTCAGTAAAGCTCGGCACCTACAGCCTTCCTCAGTAAAGCTCGGCACCTACAGCCTTCCTCAGTAAAGCTCAGCACCAACAGCCTTCCTCAGTAAAGCTCAGCACCAACAGCCTTCCTCAGTAAAGCTCAGCACTTACAACCTTCCTCTGTAAAGCTCAGCACCTACAGCCTTCCTCATTAAAGCTCAGCACTACAATCTTTCCTCAGCAAATATTTATCTATCTATTATTTATCTATTATCTATCTATCTATGATCTATCTACTCTCTATCTATCTATCTATCTATCTATCTATTTATTATCTATCTATTTATCTATCTATCTATCCTCTATTCTATCTATCTATCTACTATATCTATTATCTATCTATTATGTATCATCTCTCTACTCTATCTGTCTATCCACAGTAGGTGCCTCTCATCACTGTGCAGGAGGCCTGCAGACCTCTGTCCTGCCTCAGACCCGCCGTTTCCCGTGCTGTGATCTCTGGATTTAGTGGCTGTGACTTTGGACCTTTCTGCACACGGATATTGCCTCCACAATCTGGATTCCATTTTTAGTTCCTATTTTGTTCCTTTTTTTTTCCCCTTGAAATGAATAGAGGAAAATATTTCTTAGTTCTTGTTATTTATTCCTTAATATTCTTTGTTCTGCTCCTCTCCGCTCTTGTGTGATTAATTTACTTCTTCCATTCTGCGGTTTCCTTTTTCACTTTATGACTATTGTTGTGTTTTATTTAATCCTTTTTCTTTTAATGAACAGAAGAAAAAAAAAAAGAATTTGCTTACTGAAATATCAAAGCAGATGTGTTCTTGTGCTTCACATTTCAATTTTGGTAGAAAAAAAAACCCATTACATCTTAAAAAAAAGTAGTTTACTGTAGCAAAAGCCCAAAATGTCTCTGAGTAAAGTTGAACCTTGAGGTTTCTGGGAGCGAAGCAGCGAGCCGGTCTGGCGGATCTCAAGCAGCTCGCTGTCATGCGACACCTGCGACAAATGAACACCTTTTATCTACAGAAACAGTGCGATGGAGAAGCAGTTGGCAGATGGGAAGCATTTGGTTTCATCGTCCAATTTGGATTTTTCTCTTGTTGGGAACCGTGCAAGGATTTGTAGAACTTTCCAAAAAGCCTCACAAGAGGTGGCAGAATGTACAGTCATGGCCAAAAGTTTTGAGAATGACACAAATATTATATTTTCACATGATCTGCTGCCCTCTGTTTTTATGTGTGTTTGACAGATGTTTTTATCACAGACAGAAATATAATAATTGCAAACATATGAGTAACAAAAGCTTATATTGACAGTTAGAATGAGTTAATGCAGCAAGTCAATATTTGCAGTGTTGACACTTCTTCTTCAGGACCTCTGCAATTCTCCCTGGCATGCTCTCAATCAACTTCTGGACCAAATCCTGACTGATAGCAGTCCATTCTTGCACAATCAATGCTTTCATTTTGTCAGAATTTTTAGGTTTTTGTTTGTCCACCCGTCTCTTGATGATTGACCACAAGTTCTCATTGGGATTAAGATCTGGGGAGTTTCCAGGCCATGGACCCAAAATCTCTATGTTTTGTTCCCTGAGCCATTTAGTTATCACCTTTGCTTTATGGCAAGGTGCTCCATCATGCTGGAAAAGGCATTGTTGATCGCCAAACTGCTCTTGGAGGGTTGGGAGAAGTTGCTCTTGGAGGACATTCTGGTACCATTCTTTATTCATGGCTGTGTTTTTAGGCAAGACTGTGAGAGAGCCGATTCCCTTGGCTGAGAAGCAACCCCACACATGAATGGTTTCAGGATGCTTAACAGTTGGCATGAGACAAGACTGGTGGTAGCGCTCACCTTGTCTTCCCCGAATGAGGCGTTTTCCTGATGTCCCAAACAATCGAAAAGGGGATTTATCAGAGAAAATAACTTTACCCCAGTCCTCAGCAGTCCACTGCCTGTACCTTTTGCAGAATATCAGTCTGTCCATGATGTTTTTTCTGGAGAGAAGTGGCTTCTTTGCTGCCCTCCTTGAGACCAGGCCTTGCTCCAAGAGTCTCCGCCTCACAGTGCGTGCAGATGCACTCACACCTGCCTGCTGCCATTCCTGAGCAAGCTCTGCACTGCTGGTAGCCCGATCCCGCAGCTGAAACACTTTTAAGAGACTGTCTTGGCGCTTGCTGGTCTTTCTAGGGCGCCCTGGAGCCTTTTTGGCAACAATGGAACCTCTCTCCTTGAAGTTCTTGATTATGCGATAGATTGTTGACTGAGGTGCAATCTTTCTAGCTGCGATACTCTTCCCTGTTAGGCCATTTTTGTGCATTGCAATGATGACTGCACGTGTTTCTTTAGAGATAACCATGGTTAACAGAAGAGAAACAATGATGCCAAGCACCAGCCTCCTTTTAAAGTGTCCAGTGGTGTCATTCTTACTTAATCATGACAGATTGATCTCCAGCCATGTCCTCATCAACACCCACACCTGTGTTAATGGAGCAATCACTGAAAAGAGGTTAGCTGGTCCTTTTAAGGCAGGGCTGCAATGATGTTGAAATGTGTTTTGGGGGATAAAGTTCATTTTCTAGCCAAATATTGACTTTGCAAGTAATTGCTGTTAAGCTGATCACTCTTTATAACATTCTGGAGTATATGCAAATTGCCATTAGAAAAAGTGAAGCAGTAGACTTTGTAAAAATTAATATTTGTGTCATTCTCAAAACTTTTGGCCATGACTGTAATGTGTCCATGAAAGTCCAAGCATTGAGTAATACCAGCACCAGTGCACACCAGTACACACCAATGGTCTTCTGAGCAGGGCCGGCATCACCACCCGCAAGTGCCGGAGCCCTGGACAAATGAGGGAGCCCACTTGTCATCCGGGACACCATTAGTCATACCTGCCAGCTGTTGACCGGCACCCAGAGTTCTCGGTGGTGATGTCGCAGTAACGCTGTGGTATGAGGAAGCGCTCTTAGTGCCGCATAAGTTTCGTTAGCACTGCCCGAGAGCTGGTGAGGATCCTCGCACATGTAAAGCAGCTGTGCCCCAGATCGCCAGGCTCCATCTCCCGCCAAGTACATATCGCTGTGTGTGTGTGTGCGACTCTTCTAGATTCTCACTCTACAGTCCTAGTAGTGTCATGATGGACCCCCCGGCTTCTTCCACCTCCTCAGACACCCCCCAGATCAGTAACTGTGAGAACCCCAAAGGAGAAGGAAGCGTTTGCTGTCCCGGAGACCAGCAGTGTCCTAGAGGAAAGCTATCAGTAATGGCGGATCTGACGTCTGCACTGGTTGGATCAGTGACGGTGGATCTGAACTAGTAGTGGTTGCATCAGTGACGGTGGATCTGACCTGGTAGTGCTTGGATCAGTGACGGTGGATCTGACCTGGTAGTGGTTGGATCAGTGACGGTGGATCTGAACTAGTAGTGGTTGCATCAGTGATGGTGGATCTGACCTGGTAGTGGTTGTATCCGTGACGGTGGATCTGACCTGGTAGTGGTTGGATCAGTGACGGTGGATCTGACGTCTGCACTGGTTGGATCAGTGACTTTGGATATGATCTGGTAGTGGTTGAATCAGTGACGGTGGATCTGACCTGGTAGTGGTTGGATCAGTGACGGTGGATCTGACGTCTGCACTGGTTGGATCAGTGACTTTGGATATGATCTGGTAGTGGTTGAATCAGTGACGGTGGATCTGACCTGGTAGTGCTTGGATCATGTGACGGTGGATCTGACCTGGTAGTGGTTGGATCAGTGACTGTGGATCTGACCTGGTGGTGGTTGGATCAGTGACAGTGGAACTGACCTGATAGTGGTTGGATCAGTGACAGTGGATCTGATCTGGTAGAGGTTGGATCAGTGATGGTGGATCTGACCTGATAGTGGTTGGATCAGTGACTGTGGATCTGACCTGGTAGTGGTTGAATCAGTGACGGTGGATCTGACCTGGTAGTGGTTGGATCAGTGACGGTGGATCTGACCTGATAGTGGTTGGATCAGTGACTGTGGATCTGACCTGGTAGTGGTTGGATCAGTGACGGTGGATTTGACCTGGTAGCTGTTGGATCAGTGACAGTGCATCTGACCTGGTAGTGGTTGGATCAGTGACTGTGGATCTGACCTGGTAGTGGTTGGATCAGTGACGGTGGATCTGACGTCTGCACTGGTTGGATCAGTGACTTTGGATCTGATCTGGTAGTGGTTGAGTCAGTGACGTTGGATCTGACCTGGTAGTGGTTGGATCAGTGACGGTGGATCTGACCTGGTAGTGGTTGGATCAGTAACTGTGGATCTGACGTTTGCACTATTTGGATCAGTGACGGTGGATCTAACCTGGTAGTGGTTGGATCAGTGACAGCGGATCTGACCTGGTAGTGGTTGGATCAGTGACTGTGGATCTGACGTCTGCACTAGTTGGATCAGTGACGGTGGATTTGACCTGGTAGTGATTGGATCAGTGACGGTGGATCTGACGTCTGCACTATTTGGATCAGTGACTGTGGATCTTACCTGGTAGTGGTTGGATCAGTGACGGTGGATCTGACCTGGTAGTGGTTGGATCAGTGACGGTGGATCTGACCTGGTAGTGGTTGGAGCAGTGATGGTGGATCTGACCTGATAGTGCTTGGATCAGTGACGGTGGATCTGACCTGGTAGTGGTTGGATCAGTGATGGTGGATCTGACCTGATAGTGGTTGGATCAGTGATGGTGGATTTGACCTGGTAGCGGCTGGATCAGTGACAGTGGATCTGACCTGGTAGTGGTTGGATCAGTGACTGTGGATCTGACCTGGTAGTGGTTGGATCAGTGACAGTGGAACTGACCTGATAGTGGTTGGATCAGTGACGGTGGATCTGATCTGGTAGAGCAGTGTTTCTCAACTCCAGTCCTTGCACAGGTGATAATTTTATCACCTGCTCAAGCATTAATTCCATCACCTTTGCAATACTAAGGAAATCCTGAAAACATGACCTGTTGGTGGGTCCAGAGGACTGGAGTTGAGAAACACTGTGGTAGAGGTTGGATCAGTGACGGTGGATCTGACCTAATAGTGGTTGGATCAGTGACGGTGGACCTGACCTGATAGTGGTTGGATCAGTGATGGTGGATCTGACCTGGTAGTGGTTGGATCAGTAACTTTGGATCTGACCTGGTAGTGGTTGGATCAATGACAGTGGAACTGACCTGATAGTGGTTGAATCAGTGACGGTTTATCTGACCTGGTAGTGGTTGGATCAGTGACGGTGGATCTGAGTGTGTGGATCAAAGGGGACATTATTATTATTGGAAGATGTATTATTATTTTATAGAGCAAAGTAAGGCATAATTGTTGCATGGAGCTTTATTGAGGACATAATTATTTTATGAGGGCACAAAGGGGCATAAATATTGTATGGGGATAAAGAGGGACATCATTATTGTATGGGGTAAAAAGGAACTTCATTATTGTATGGGGTGATAAAGAGGGACATCATTATTGTTATGGGGTAAAGAGGGGCATCATTATTGTATGGGGTAAAGAGGGACATCATTTTTGTTGGGGGGTAAAGAGGGACATCATTATTGTATGGGGGTAAAGAGGGACATCATTATTGTATGGGGATAAAGAAGGACATCATTATTGTTTGGGGGTAAAGATGGGCATCATTATTGTATGGGGTAAAGAAGGACATCATTATTGTATGGGGTAAAGAGGGACATCATTATTGTATGGGAGGGTAAAGAGGAACATCATTATTGTATGGGGTAAAAAGGAACTTCATTATTGTATGGGGTGATAAAGAGGGACATCATTATTGTTTGGGGTAAAGAGGGGCATCATTATTGTATGAGGTAAAGAGGGACATAATTATTGTTTGGGGGTAAAGAGGGACATCATTATTGTATGGGGGTAAAGAGGGGCATCATTATTGTATGGGGCTAAAGAGGGACATCATTATTGTATGGAGGTAAAGAGGGGCATCATTATTGTATGGGGTAAAGAGGGGCATCATTATTGTATGGGGATAAAGAGGGGCATCATTATTGTATGGGGATAAAGAGGGACATCATTATTGTATGGGGTAAAGAGGGACATTATTATTGTATGGGGTAAAGAGGGGCATCATTATTGTATGGGGTAAAGAGGGACATCATTATTGTATTGGGTAAAGAGGGACATTATTATTGTATGGGGATAAAGAGGGGCATCATTATTGTATGGGGTAAAGAGGGACATCATTATTGTATGGGGTAAAGAGGGGCGTCATTATTGTATGGGGCTAAAGAGGGACATCATTATTGTATGGGGCTAAAGAGGGACATCATTATTGTATGGGGTAAAGAGGGACATTATTATTGTATGGGGTAAAGAGGGACATCATTATTGTATGGGGTAAAGAGGGACATCGTTATTGTTTGGGGATAAAGGGGCATCATTATTGTATGGAGTAAAGAGGGACATCATTATTGTTTGGGGGTAAAGAGGGACATCATTATTGTATGGGGGTAAAGATGGACATCATTATTGTATGGGGATAAAGAAGGACATCATTATTGTTTGGGGGTAAAGAGGGGCATCATTATTGTATGGGGTAAAGAGGGACATCATTATTGTTTGGGGTAAAGAGGGACATCATTATTGTATGGGGTAAAGAGGGGCATCATTATTGTATGGGGCTAAAGAGGGACATCATTATTGTATGGAGGTAAAGAGGGGCATCATTATTGTATGGGGATAAAGAGGGCATCATTATTGTATGGGGGTAAAGAGGGCATCATTATTGTATGGGGTAAAGAGGGACATTATTATTGTATGGGGTAAAGAGGGACATTATTATTGTATGGGGTAAAGAGGGACATTATTATTGTATGGGGGTAAAGAGGGACATCATTACTGTATTGGGGTAAAGAGGGACATCATTATTGTATGGGTAAAGAGGGACATCATTATTGTATGGGGTAAAGAGGGGCATCATTATTGTATGAGGGTAAAGAAGGACATTATTATTGTATGGGGCACAAATCAGGTCATTTCCAAGGGCACATGACATCTTCATGAGGGGGCACTATCATTATGTGGAGGCATAGAGAGGGCAGTATAGCTGTGTTTAGGTAGAGGGGGTACAGTGTTAGCTGTGGGATGTCAGAAAGCTGAGGAATGGAAATGGGGGATGAATTAATGGAATTATTGCTGAGTTGGCCTCTAGTTTAGTAAAAATTGAGTGAAAATTATGAGTCCAAATTTTTGTGTGAAATTCTGCAGAAACAAGACATGAATGGTATGACGTTGTCACAGAGGTCTGGGCTGTGGAAGAACAGGGGAAACGAATGACTTCAGTCCTGTAAAACATCATTGGTGAGTCATTGGATTTATCAGTAAATAAAAGACACATATCTATGGTATACAGGGTATGGTATGCTACGAGTCACTGGGCGCAGCTGATATCTACCACTATATGGTCACTGTATGGCGGTGATATTAGTCTTGGTACAGTAGTTTTTGTTAATGATCAGTATGGTGTTATGATTCGGTTTCTATGTGGTGGTAATATGTGGACAGGGTGTGGCGGTATAACACCGATCAATCGTGGAATGTGTTAAAGGGCCCACTGAGACTCTTTTGCCCGGGGCCCATGAAAACCTGGAGCCGGCCCTGTTTCCTAGGAGAATTGCCCACAAGAAGGATGGGGATCTCCTGTCACCTCTACGAAAGGTCCCAGCACCAGCGCTATCAGCTCCCTCTTCTCCTTAGTAGATAATGAGCTGGACTATTAGCCATCCTAATAAGTGGATATAAAGCAGCCAAATAAACAGTATCCTGATATATGGTATCCTGATGTACGGTATCCTGATGTACGGTATCCCGATATACAGTATCCTGATGTACGGTATCCTGATGTACGGTATCCTGATGTACGGTATCCCGATATACAGTATCCTGATGTACGGTATCCCGATATACAGTATCCTGATGTACGGTATCCTGATGTACGGTATCCTGATGTACGGTATCCCGATATACAGTATCCTGATGTACGGTATCCCGATATACAGTATCCTGATGTACGGTATCTTGATCTATGGTATCCCGATATACAGTATCCTGATGTATGGTATCCCGATATACAGTATCCCGATATATAGTATCCTGATGTACAGTATCCCGATATACAGTATCTTGATATACAGCATCCTGATGTACGGTATCCCGATATACAGTATCTTGATATACAGTATCTTGATTTACGATATCCCGATATACAGTATCCTGATGTACGGTATCTCGATATACAGTATCTTGATATACGGTATCCCGATATACAGTATTCTTATATACAGTATCCTGATATACAGTGCCTGTAGCATCCAGGCCAATATAATTAAATAGCGCAACTGCAGTAGAGGTTATTGTCAGCACACCTGGTGGGCGAGGGCAATGAAGTGTAATGTCTGTATCCCTGGTGATTCAGGGTAATGAAGGAATAATGCCCATATCCTTGCTGGATGAGATTAGGGAAAGCATAATGTCTATATCCCTAGTGGTCAAGTGCAATCATTTTGCAATGTCGATATCCCTCGTGGATAAGGTCAATGTAGGCATAATGTCTGTATCCATGGTGGTGAAAGAAAGTGGTATAACTAGAGTCCAATGGGCCCTGACTCAAAATTTGGACCTGGACATCACCTACATGACTGGTCAGATGTATGAGCCCCTTTTGTAGCATTTTAAATCCTATAAATAAATATGTGTTGCCTCCATAGAGTAATAATGTCCCCTACTTTGTACAAATAACCCCATCCTGTACTCCTTCCAGTAAGAATGATCCCCATCCTGGCCACTTCCTGAAATGTTCCACATCATGAGCCACTTCCTGTAATTATTTCCTCCATCCTGGACCCCTTCCAGTAATAATGTTCCCCATCATGATGTAATGACCTCATCCTAGCGCCTTCCAGTAATATATGTCCCCCATGCTGGTGTAATATACCCACTGTGGCCCCTTCCAGTAATATATATCCACCATCCTAAGCCGCTTCCAGAAATAATGTCCCCTCTGCTGGTGTAATATCCCCATCCTATCCCCCTCCACTAAGGTATGTCCCCCATTCCGGGATCCTTCCTTGTATAATGTCACCTCTGCTGGGCCCTTTCCAGTAATGTACAGTGGGTTCGGAAAGTATTCAGACCCCTTTAAATTTTCCACTCTTTGTTTCATTGCAGCCATTTGGTAAATTCAAAAAAGTTCATTTTTCCTCATTAATGTGCACTCTGCACCCCATCTTTACTGAAAAAAAACAGAAATGTGGAAATTTAGCAAATTTATTAAAAAAAGAAAAACTGAACTCTCACATGGCCATAAGTATTCAGCCCCTTTGCTCAGTATTGGGTAGAAGCACCTTTTGAGCTAGTACAGCCATGAGTCTTCTTGGGAATGATACAAGTTTTTCACCCCCGGATTTGGGGATCCTCGGCCATTGTTCCTTGCAGATCCTCTCCAGTTCCGTCAGGTTGGGTGGTGAACGTTGGTGGACAGCCATTTTCAGGTCTCTCCAGAGATGCTCATTTGGGTTTAGGTCAGGGCTCTGGCTGGGTCAGTCAAGAATAGTCACAGAGTTGTTCTGAAGCCACTCCTTTGTTATTTTAGCTGTGTGCTTAGGGTCACTGTCTTGTTGGAAGGTGAACCTTCGGCCAAGTCTGAGGTCCAGAGCACTCTGAAAGAGGTTTTCATCCAGGATATCTCTGTACTTGGCCGCATTCATGTTTCCTTCAATTGCAACCAGTCGTCCTGTCCCTGCAGCTGAAAAACACCCCCATAGCATGATGCTGCCACCACCATGTTTCACTGTTGGGATTGTATTGGGCAGGTGATGAGCAGTGCCTGGTTTTCTCCACACATACCGCTTAGAATAATCACCAAAAAGTTCTATCTTCGTCTCATCAGACCAGACAATCTTATTTCTCATAGTTTGGGAGTCCTTCATGTGTTTTTTTTTAGCAAACTCTATGTGGAGGGCTGCAGTGATTGTTGACTTTGTGGAACTTTCTCCCATCTCCCTACTGCATCTGTGGAGCTCAGCCACAGTGATCTTGGGGCTCTTCCTTACCTCTCTCACCAAGGCTCTTCTCCCACGATTGCTCAGATTGGCTGGGCGGCCAGGTCTAGGAAGACTTCTGGTGGTCCCAAACTTCTTCCATTTAAGGATTATGGAGGCCACTGTGCTCTTAGGAATCTTGAGTTCTGCAGAAATTCTTTTGTAACCTTGGCTAGATCTGTGCCTTGCCACAATTCTGTCTCTGAGCTCCTTGGCCAGTTCCTTTGACCTCATGATTCTCATTTGGTCTGACATGCACTGTGAGCTGTGAGGTCTTATATAGACAGGTTTGTGCCTTTACAAATCAAGTCCTATCAGTTTCATTAAAACACAGCTGGACTCCAATGAAGGAATAGAACCATCTCAAGGAGGATCACAAGGAAATGGACAGCATGGGTCTGAATACTTATGACCATGTGAAATTTCAGTTTTTCTTTTTTAATAAATTTGCAAAAATTTCTGTTTTTTTTCAGCCAAGATGGGGTGCAGAGTGTACATTAATGAGAAAAAAATGAACTTTTTTGAATTTACCAAATGGCTGCAATAAAACAACCATATAACCAAATAAAAATTTAAAGGGATCTGAATACTTTCCGTACACACTGTATGTCCTCCATCCTGAATCTCTTCCAGACATAATGTCCCTATCTTTGTGTAATATCCCCTGTAAGGATTCCAGATTTTCTATTGAGCCTGTCTGCCCTTGTCCAAGATGGAGTCTTGTACATCGCCCTGTCCTGGAACTTCCTGTCTGTCCTGCTATTTAAGTCCGGGTCAGGATACCCTCTCTTGCCTGAGTGTTTTGTTGCTGCTGGCTTCTAAGCTTCCTCCTGGTCTGCTTCTGGAGTTCCTGCTGCTGCTCGTTACTCAGTGCTCTAACTCTCCACTTACAGCTGCCTTCAGCCTTCTGTGCGGCTTCCTGATCCTGCCGGTGTTACTTATTGTCTGGACTTCTAGTGTGGAGCTACTCATCTCTGGAACTGCTGTGGTCAGCAAGAGATTCTGGCATCGTTATCACTTCTTGGACTGAGTTCTTTTGTGGGCTGCTGTGCTGGACTTGAACAGGACTTTCAGGTACATCTAGTAACCTTCTCCTGTTTATGCTCCACCTGTGTATTGCTGGACTTCTACGTTAAGTGCTATGCGCAATCTTGCTCATATTATTGCTGGACTTCTACATTAAGTGCTGTGCACACTCTTGCTCATATTATTGCTGAACTTCTACGTTAAGTGCTGTGCGCAATCTTGCTCATATTATTGCTGGACTTCTACGTTAAGTGCTGTGCTCAATCTTGCTCATATTATTGCTGAACTTCTATGTTAAGTGCTGTGCGCAATCTTGCTCATATTATTGCTGGACTTCTACGTTAAGTGCTATGCGCAATCTTGCTCATATTATTACTGGACTTCTACGTTAAGTGCTGTGCGCAATCTTGCTCATATTATTTATGGACTCCTAAGTTAAGTGCTGTGCATACTCTCGCTTCATATTACTGCTGGACTTGTGCTTATTAGCTGTCGAGCCCGCTATTCAGTTCGCTGTTCATTTCTATATTGTGCTGTGCACTTCGTTACTATTGCAGGAAAATCTCTGGTTTAATTACTTACTTTGTTAAATACATTTGTTTTGCCTCTGCTTTGGTCTCAGTTTTGTTTTTCCCATGCAATGAGATTCCATAGTACCCACATAATTGTTACATCCCTATCGTGGCCTCTTCCAGTAATAATGTCCCCATCCTAGGTCACTTCCAGAAATAATGTCCCCCATGGTAGTGTAATATCCCCATCCTGGCCACTTTCAGTAATATGTGTTCCCCATTCTGGGACCCTTCCTAGTATAATGTCCCCTCTGCTGGGACTATCCTGTAACAATGTCCCTATTCTGCAACATATTTAAAAACAAAACGTTTCTTCTTACTTTCCTCCGCTCCCACAACACAGTCCTCTTCTACAGTTGGCACAGAGGCTTCACGGTAGCCTATGTCAGCTATCGGCCTCTGATTGGCAGGCGGCGTGTATTGCCGTGCCAGGAGACGGAGAGGGTCTCTGCACCACATTACATTTCAACTGAATGTGCATCCTCGTATGCACATCCCGCTGGAATAGGCGCTGGTATCTGTGGACCCCCTCCAGCACGGGCCTGGTCGCACCATCTTCACCAATGTTGAAGGCATAAATGTTTATGTCTATCATTCATTACATTTTTTTTAAATGGTTATTAATTCATAATTATTATCCCTGGTAGACCAGGGTGGTTTAGGGATTAAAATGTATATAATTAAATTATTTTTCCCAAACCTGCTTAGAGAGGGGTTAGTAACATTGTCTATCATCTGATCACTCCTCTCTGAGCAGCTCAGGTAAAATCATTTAATTAAGCTAAGTTTTCTTCAGTAAACCACCCTAGACCACCAGGGATAATAAATATTAATTTATAAATTTCATAAACTACAATGGATAATGGAAATTAATATTAAACTCTTCACCAATGCAGACCACTAGGAACTAACCTCTAACCCACTCTAGACCGTGGGGGATATTAAATGTTTAATTATTAATTACGTGTTAATGTTTAGCACACTCTAAACCACCAGGAATACTAGATGTTAACGAAGAATTCATACTAGACCACATAGGATACTAGATATTAACTATTAATCCATTGTAGACCACCAGGAATACTAGATATTAACCATTAATTCATTGTAGACCACCAGGAATACTAGATATTAACCATTAATTCATTGTAGACCACCAGGAATACTAGATATTAACTATTAATCCATTGTAGACCACCAGGAATACTAGATATTAACCATTAATCCATTGTAGACCACCAGGAATACTAAATATTAACCATTAATCCATTGTAGACCACCAGGAATACTAGATATTAACCATTAATCCATTGTAGACCACCAGGAATGCTAAATATTAACCATTAATCCATTGTAGACCACAGGAATACTAGATATTAACCATTAATCCATTGAACCCCAGAATTAAACCATTAATCCATTGTAGACCACCAGGAATACTGATATTAACCATTAATCCATTGTAGACCACCAGGAATACTAGATATTAACCATTAATCCATTGTAGACCACCAGAATACTAGATATTAACCATTAATCCATTGTAGACCACCTGGAATACTAGATATTAACATTAATCCATTGTAGACCACCAGGAATACTAGATATTAACCATTAATCCATTGTAGACCACCAGGAATACTAGAATATTAACCATTAATCCATTGTAGACCACCAGGAATACTAGATATTAACCATTAATCCATTGTAGACCACCAGGAATACTAGAATATTAACTATTAATCCATTGTAGACCACCAGGATACTAGATATTAACCATTAATCCATTGTAGACCACCAGGAATACTAGATATATAACCATTAATCCATTGTAGACCACCAGGAATACTAGATATTAACCATTAATCCATTGTAGACCACCAGGAATACTAATATTAACCATTAATCCATTGTAGACCACCAGGAATACTTGATATTAACCATTAATCCATTGTAGACCACCAAGGAATACTAGATAATTAACCATTAACCAAATACTAATATACCATTAATCCATTTAGACCACCAGGAATACTAGATATTAACCATTAATCCATTGTAGACCACCAGGAATACTAAATATTAACCATTAATCCATTGTAGACCACCAGGAATACTAGATATTAACCATTAATACCATTGTAGACCACCAGGAATACTAGAATATTAACCATTAATCCATTGTAGACCACCAGGAATACAATATTAACCATTAATCCATTGTAGACCACCAGGAATACTAGATATTAACCATTAATCCATTGTAGAACCACCAGGAATACTAGATATTAACATTAATCCAAATATAATTTTAACCATATCATTGTAGACCACCGGGAAATACTAGATATTAACCATTAATCATTTGAGACCACCAGGAATACTAGATATTAACCATTAATCCATTGTAGACCACCAGGAATACTAGATATTAACATTATCCATTAGACCACCAGAATACAATATTAACCATTAATCCATTGTAGACCACCAGGAATACTAAATATTAACTATTAATTCATTGTAGACCACCAGAATACTAGATATTAACCATTAATCCATTGTAGACCACCAGGAATACTAGATATTAACCATTAATCCATTGTAGACCACCAGGAATGCTAAATATAACCATTAATCCATTGTAGACACCAGGAATACTTGATATTAACCATTAATCCATTGTAGACCACCAGAATACTAGATATTAACCATTAATCCATTGTAGACCACCAGGAATGCTAAATATTAACCATTAATCCATTGTAGACACCAGGAATACTGATATTAACCATTAATCCATTGAGACCACAAGAATACTAAATTAACCATTAATCCATAATATTAACCATTAATCCATTTTAGACCACCAGGAATACTAAATATTAACCATTAATCCATTGTAAACCACCAGAATACTAGATATTACCCATTAATCCATTGTAGACCACCAGGAATACTAGATATTAACCATTAATCCATTGTAGACCACCAGGAATACTAAATATTAACCATTAATCCATTGTAGACCACCAGGAATACTTGATATTAACCATTAATCCATTGTAGACCACAAGGAATACTAGATATTAACCATTAAACCATAATATTAACCATTAATCCATTTTAGACCACCTGGAATACTAGATATTAACCATTAATCCATTGTAGACCACCAGGAATACTAAATATTAACTATTAATTCATTGTAGACCACCAGGAATACTAGATATTAACCATTAATCCATTGTAGACCACCAGGAATACTAGATATTAACCATTAATCCATTGTAGACCACCAGAATGCTAAATATTAACCATTAATCCATTGTAGACCACCAGGAATACTTGATATTAACCATTAATCCATTGTAGACCACCAGGAATACTAGATATTAACCATTAATCCATTGTAGACCACCAGGAATGCTAAATATTAACCATTAATCCATTGTAGACCACCAGAAACTGATATTAACATTAATCCATTGTAGACCACCAGAATGTAAATATTAACCATTAATCCATTGTAGACCAAAGGAATACAGATATAACATTATCCATATATTACCATAATCCATTGAACACCAGGAATACTGAATTAACCATTATCCTTGTAGACCACCAGAATACTAGATATTAACCATTAATCATTGTAACCACCAAATCAGATATTACCCATAATCCATTGTAACCACCTGGAATACTAAATATTACTATAATCCATTGTAGACCACAGGAATACTAGATATTAACCATTAATCCATTGTAGACCACCAGAATACTAATATTAACCATTAATCCATTGTAGACCACCAGGAAACTAGATATAACCATTAATCCATTGTAGACCACCAGGAATACAAATATTAACTATTAATCCATTGTAGACCACCAGGAATACTAGATATTAACCATTAATCCATTGTAGACCACCAGAAACTAGATATTAACCATTAATCCATTGTAGACCACCAGGAATACTAGATATTAACCATTAATCCATTGTAGACCACCAGGAATACTAAATATTAACCATTAATCCATTGTAACCACCAGGAATACTTGATATTAACCATTATCATTGTAGACCACAAGGAATACTAATATTAACCATTAATCATAATATTAACCATTAATCCATTTAGACCACCAGGAATACTAGATATTAACCATTAATCCATTGTAGACCACCAGGAATACTAAATATTAACTATTAATTCATTTAGACCCCAGGAATACTAGATATTAACCATTAATCCATTGTAGACCACCAGGAATACTAGATATTAACCATTAATCCATTGTAGACCACAGGAATCTAAATATTAACCATTAATCCATTGTAGACCACCAGGAATACTTGATATTAACCATTAATCCATTATAGACCACCAGGAATACTAGATATTAACTATTAACCATTGTAGACCACCAGGAATGCTAAATATTAACCATTAATCCATTGTAGACCACCAGGAATACTTGATATTAACCATTAACCATTGAAGACCACCGGAATGCTAAATATTAACCATTAATCATGTAGACCACAAAGAAAATAATATTAACCATTAATCCATAATATTAACCATTAATCCATTTTAACCACCAGGAAACTAAATATTAACCATTAATCCATTGTAGACCACCAGGAATACAGATATTACCCATTAATCCATTGTAGACCACCGGAATACTAATATAACCATTAATCCATTGTAGACCACCAGAATACTAGATATTAACCATTAATCCATTGAACCACCAGGAATACTAATATCAACCATTAATCCATGTAACCACAAGGAATACTAGATATTAACATTAATCCATTGTAGACCACCAGGAATACTAGATATTAACCATTAATCCATTGTAGACCACCAGGAATACTAGATATTAACCATTAATCCATTGTAGACCACCAGGAATACTAGATATTAACCATTAATCCATTGTAGACCACCAGGAATACTAAATATTAACTATTAATCCATTGTAGAACCACCAGAATACTAGATATTAACCATTAATCCATTGTAGACCACCAGGAATACTAGATATTAACCATTAATCCATTGTAGACCACCAGGAATACTAGATATTAACCATTAATCCATTGTAGACCACCAGGAATACTAAATATTAACCATTAAATCCATTGTAGACCACCAGGAATACTTGATTTTAACCATTAATCCATTGTAGACCACAAGGAATACTAGATATTAACCATTAATCCATAATATTAACCATTAATCCATTTTAGACCACCAGAATACTAGATATTAACCATTAATCCATTGTAGACCACCAGGAATACTAAATATTAACTATTAATTCATTGTAGACCACCAGGAATACTAGATATTAACCATTAATCCATTGTAGACCACCAGGAATACTAGATATTAACCATTAATCCATTGTAGACCACTAGGAATGTTAAATATTAACCATTAATCCATTGTAGACCACCAGGAATGTAACGCTGGTATTGTCTGTACTTTGTTTTCCAGCGTTACTTTGCATGTTTTTTGCATTAACCCTTTTGCTCCTTTCCCCCTAACCAGCTGGGATACTGTTGTCTGTTACCTATATGGATGCTGCTCAGTTCCCGGCTCTGCTGCGTACCCGTACTTGCGTGAGTGGCTCCGCTGCTTTGCATGACCGCCCGCATGTGCGGTTCCTGACTTGCTGTGAAAGCCGTCCGTAGCTTGCAAAGTCCTCTGCAGTGGTGCATGACTTACTGCGTGGTTGGCAGCAGCCATTGTTGGGTTCCCTCTGTGTTGTGCTGTCTGGCTCTGCATAGGGGCGGCCCACACCTGTCCTGCTTTTATGTGGATTGGGTGTTTACTAGAATTACTGCTCCAGCCTATCGCTGTGAAGCAGCTCATATATAAAGTTCCCCAGCCCTAGTGGGCGTTGCCAGAGCTTCGCATTGAATCCACACTGAATCCCTGAACCTAGCCGTATGTGGTTGTGTGTTCAGCTCCTGCTCTGAAGTTGATCAGCTCTGGAGAGCTGATTCCCTGTTCCTGCTGTGTCTTGTTCCCTGATCCTGGATCAAACCCGGTACCTGAATGTCTGAATTGTGTCTTGTGTTTCCGCCTATGCTGGGGGCTGATTACCCAGATCGCCGTTCCTGGAGGCTGTATATCCAGGCCTGTTCCTGTTGTGTCTAATTACCTGAACCCCTGATCTTGGATCGCATCCTGTACCTGACTTTCTGAACTGTGTCCTCTGTGTTATGTTCCTGAAATCCTGCTGTGTCCAGAACCCTGTGCCAGTGACTGTGAATCCTTGCTATATAACCTGAGTTCATCTTGGAAGGAGGAGTCCGTGTGTGCTGAGTTTCTGTTACTCTGTGCTCAGTCTCTGTGCAATCCCCGGCCAGCTCCCGTTGAGCCTGGCGGGGCTTGCACCAGACCGCTGGGGTTCCTTTTCAGGTCGCTGCCAGATGTCCGGATCCTATGCCTGATGACCATGGCCTGATGTCCGATGTCCGACGACCACTTCCAGATGTCCGGATCCTATCCTTCCTGCCTGATGTCCGGATCCTGCCGATCATTGCCAGATGTCCGGAGCCTGCTGATCGGTGCCAGATGTCCGGAGTCCGAGGCCTGTGTTCCAGTCCGTGTTCCTGTGATTCAATCCATGTTCCTGTCCGTGTTCCTGACTCCCTGAGACCCAGTCCGTGTTCCTGTCTGTGTTCCTGACTCTCTGAGATCCAATCCGTGTTCCTGTTGTTCCTGTGCAGTCTAACTCTGTTTCAGCCATCAGCTCCTGATTCCAGTTACCTGTCTGTTACCTGTCGGCTTGCCTGTCTGCCATCCGTCTGCAGTTCCTTCCAGAGGTTCGGACGTCATCTGCAGAGATCCCCGGCTCTTGCCTGCTCACCTAGGAGCGATCATCTGCCATCCGACTGCAGCTCCATCCGGAAGTTCGGACATCATCTGCAGAGATCCCCGCTCTTGCCTGCTCACCTGGGAGCGATCATCTGCCATCCGACTGCAGCCTACCTGGAGGCTCCACCATATCAGGTCGTATATACCTGCCTGTCTAGAGACTGCCTGGTCACTTACTGTGACCACCTGCCTGTCCCAGAGACTGCCTGGTCACTTGCCGTGACCACCTGCCTGCCCCAGAGACTGCCTGGTCACTTGTCGTGACAACCTGCCTGTCCCAGAGACTGCCTGGTCACTTGCCGTGACAACCTGCCTGTCCCAGAGACTGCCCTGGTCACTTTCCGTGACAACCTGCCTGTCCCAGAGATTGCCTGGTCACTTGCCGTGACAACCTGCCTGCCTGGTCACTTGCCGTGACAACCTGCCTGCCTGGTCACTTGCCGTGACAACCTGCCTGCCCTGGTCACTTGCCGTGACAACCTGCCTGTCCCAGAGATTGCCCTGGTCACTAGCCGTGACAACCTGCCTGTCCCAGAGACTGCCTGGTCACTTGCTGTGACAACCTGCCTGTCCCAGAGACTGCCTTGGTCACTTGCCGTGACAACCTGCCTGTCCTGCCGGTTCCTCCTTGGTCTACCCGGTGATGACGTCTGTCCTGGGTCGGTGTCTGATGTTCTCCTGCTGAGCCTGTGCTACGCCTGAGGCCTGAGAGAGAGGCCGTCCTAGTATGCCCGTGCCAGATGACCCTGGACTTCATCAACCCGTGATGACCCCGCCATCGTCTGACGTTCGTCCTGGGCCGGTGTCTGATGTTCTCCTGCTGAGCCTGTGCTACGCCCGAGGCCTGAGAGTGAGGCCATACTAGTATGCCCGTGCCAGATGATCCTGGACTTCATCAACCCGTGATGACCCCGCCATCGTCTGAAGTCTGTCTGAGGTCGGTGTCTGATGTTCCCTGCTGAGCCTGTGCTACGCCTAAGGCCTGAGAGAGAGGCCGTCCAAGTATGCCCGTGCCAGATAACCCTGGACTGCATCTACCCGTGATGTCCTCCAGCACTCGTCTGTGATCCTGAGTCGTGTACCCTTCTCTGATGTGCGGAATCGGGAGCCCGGTCTTATGTTCTGTTTTATGTACTGTGTTTCTTTAAGTAAACTTTATGTTTCTTCTTACCTGAAGTTGTGCGGTGTTGTCTAGTCCTGCAGGTCGCCACCTTGCCCACATGCTCAGCTGCCACGGATCCCGGTCGCTGCCCTTCCCTAGTCCGGGCAGGCCCGGGTCTCCCTCCGTGGTCCAGTGGGTCCACATTCTCATCATCTGGGACCCATGCCTCACATCGTCGTGGACTGGCGGCGTGGGAGCATTGGCTAGCTAGGCAAGCTATGCCATGTCCCGGCGCCCCACAGCCATGGGAAGCGCCACAGTAAGCTCTGGCCATGGACTCCGCTGAGCATGTGCGGTCTGCAGGACTTTCTCCAAGCTCCACCTGATGTGTGAACTAGACTACTTGGTCCCCACAGGGTAAGTGGACTAGATGGCTCGATTCCCCGCTTGGTCAGCGGTTCGGACTTTTCGAGCTATTAACTCTGCTGCCAAAATTGTGAACTATGGGACTTACCGCCAAACCCAAGTGAATTTTTCTGGGGAATTTTTTTTTACTTGGGTCTTCAGAAGAGGGGGCCTGAGGAGGGGGATACTGTAACGCTGGTATTGTCTGTACTTGTTTTCCAGCGTTACTTTGCATGTTTTTTTGCATTAACCCTTTTGCTCCTTTCCCCTAACCAGCTGGGATACTGTTGTCTGTTACCTATATGATGCTGCTCAGTTCCCGGCTCTGCTGCGTACCCGTACTTGCGTGAGTGGCTCCGCTGCTTTGCATGACCGCCCGCATGTGCGGTTCCTGACTTGCTGTGAAAGCCGTCCGTAGCTTGCAAAGTCCTCTGCAGTGGTGCATGACTTACTGCGTGGTTGGCAGCAGCCATTGTTGGGTTCCCTCTGTGTTGTGCTGTCTGGCTCTGCATAGGGGGCGCGGCCCACACCTGTCCTGCTTTTATGTGGATTGGGTGTTTACTAGAATTACTGCTCCAGCCTATCGCTGTGAAGCAGCTCATATATAAAGTTCCCCAGCCTAGTGGGCGTTGCCAGAGCTTCGCATTGAATCCACACTGAATCCCTGAACCTAGCCGTATGTGGTTGTGTGTTCAGCTCCTGCTCTGAAGTTGATCAGCTCTGAGAGCTGATTCCCTGTTCCTGCTGTGTCTTGTTCCCTGATCCTGGATCAAACCCGGTACCTGAATGTCTGAATTGTGTCTTGTGTTTTTCCCCCTATGCTGGGGGCTGATTACCCAGATCGCCGTTCTGGAGGCTGTATATCCAGGCCTGTTCCTGTTGTGTCTAATTACCTGAACCCCTGATCTTGGATCGCATCCTGTACCTGACTTTCTGAACTGTGTCCTCTGTGTTATGTTCCTGAAATCCTGCTGTGTCCAGAACCCTGTGCCAGTGACTGTGAATCCTTGCTATATAACCTGAGTTCATCTTGGAAGGAGGAGTCCGGTGTGTGCTGAGTTTCTGTTACTCTGTGCTCAGTCTCTGTGCAATCCCCGGCCAGCTCCCGTTGAGCCTGGCGGGGCTTGCACCAGACCGCTGGGGTTCCTTTTCAGGTCGCTGCCAGATGTCCGGATCCTATGCCTGATGACCATGGCCTGATGTCCGATGTCCGACGACCACTTCCAGATGTCCGGATCCTATCCTTCCTGCCTGATGTCTGGATCCTGCCGATCATTGCCAGATGTCCGGAGCCTGCTGATCGGTGCCAGATGTCCGGAGTCCGAGGCCTGTGTTCCAGTCCGTGTTCCTGTGATTCAATCCATGTTCCTGTCCGTGTTCCTGACTCCCTGAGACCCCAGTCCGTGTTCCTGTCTGTGTTCCTGACTCTCTGAGATCCAATCCGTGTTCCTGTTGTTCCTGTGCAGTCTAACTCTGTTTCAGCCATCAGCTCCTGATTCCAGTTACCTGTCTGTTACCTGTCGGCTTGCCTGTCTGCCATCCGTCTGCAGTTCCTTCCAGAGGTTCGGACGTCATCTGCAGAGATCCCCGGCTCTTGCCTGCTCACCTAGGAGCGATCATCTGCCATCCGACTGCAGCTCCATCCGGAAGTTCGGACATCATCTGCAGAGATCCCCGGGTCTTGCCTGCTCACCTGGGAGCGATCATCTGCCATCCGACTGCAGCCTACCTGGAGGCTCCACCATATCAGGTCGTATATACCTGCCTGTCTAGAGACTGCCTGGTCACTTACTGTGACCACCTGCCTGTCCCAGAGACTGCCTGGTCACTTGCCGTGACCACCTGCCTGTCCCAGAGACTGCCTGGTCACTTGTCGTGACAACCTGCCTGTCCCAGAGACTGCCTGGTCACTTGCCGTGACAACCTGCCTGTCCCAGAGACTGCCCTGGTCACTTTCCGTGACAACCTGCCTGTCCCAGAGATTGCCTGGTCACTTGCCGTGACAACCTGCCTGCCTGGTCACTTGCCGTGACAACCTGCCTGCCTGGTCACTTGCCGTGACAACCTGCCTGCCCTGGTCACTTGCCGTGACAACCTGCCTGTCCCAGAGATTGCCCTGGTCACTAGCCGTGACAACCTGCCTGTCCCAGAGACTGCCTGGTCACTTGCTGTGACAACCTGCCTGTCCCAGAGACTGCCTTGGTCACTTGCCGTGACAACCTGCCTGTCCTGCCGGTTCCTCCTTGGTCTACCCGGTGATGACGTCTGTCCTGGGTCGGGTCTGATGTTCTCCTGCTGAGCCTGTGCTACGCCTGAGGCCTGAGAGAGAGGCCGTCCTAGTATGCCCGTGCCAGATGACCCTGGACTTCATCAACCCGTGATGACCCCCGCCATCGTCTGACTTCGTCCTGGGCCGGTTGTCTGATGTTCTCCTGCTGAGCCTGTGCTACGCCCGAGGCCTGAGAGTGAGGCCATACTAGTATGCCCGTGCCAGATGATCCTGGACTTCATCAACCCGTGATGACCCCGCCATCGTCTGAAGTCTGTCTGAGGTCGGTGTCTGATGTTCTCCTGCTGAGCCTGTGCTACGCCTAAGGCCTGAGAGAGAGGCCGTCCAAGTATGCCCGTGCCAGATAACCCTGGACTGCATCTACCCGTGATGTCCTCCAGCACTCGTCTGTGATCCTGAGTCGTGTACCCTTCTCTGATGTGCGGAATCGGGAGCCCGGTCTTATGTTCTGTTTTATGTACTGTGTTTCTTTAAGTAAACTTTATGTTTCTTCTTACCTGAAGTTGTGCGGTGTTGTCTAGTCCTGCAGGTCGCCACCTTGCCCACATGCTCAGCTGCCACGGATCCCGGTCGCTGCCCTTCCCTAGTCCGGGCAGGCCCGGTCTCCCTCCGTGGTCCAGTGGGTCCACATTCTCATCATCTGGGACCCATGCCTCACCATCGTCGTGGACTGGCGGCGTGGGAGCATTGGCTAGCTAGGCAAGCTATGCCATGTCCCGGCGCCCCACAGCCATGGGAAGCGCCACAAGGAATACTTGATATTAACCATTAATCCATTGTAGACCACCAGGAATACTAGATATTAACCATTAATCCATTGTAGACCACCAGGAATGCTAAATATTAACCATTAATCCATGTAGACCACCAGGAATACTTGATATTAACCATTAATCCATTGTAGACCACCAGGAATGCTAAATATTAACCATTAATCCATTGTAGACCACCAGGAATACTAGATATTACCCATTAATCCATTGTAGACCACCAGGAATACTAGATATTAACCATTAATCCATTGTAGACCACAAGGAATACTAGATATTAACCATTAATCCATTGTAGACCACCAGGAATACTAGATATAACTATTAATCCATTGTAGACCACCCAGGAATACCAGATATTAACCATTAATTCATTGTAGACCACCAGGAATACTAGATATTAACCATTAATCCATTGTAGACCACCAGGAATACTAGATATTAACCATTAATCCATTGTAGACCACCAGGAATACTAATATTAACTATTAATCCATTCTAGACGACCACTAGGAATACTAGATATTAACCATTAATCCATTTTAGACCACCAGGAATACTAGATATTAACCATTAATCCATTGTAGACCACCAGGAATACTAGATATTAACCATTAAATCCATTGTAGACCACCAGGAATCTATATATTAACCATTAATCCATTGTAGACCACCAGGAATACTAGATTATTAACCATTAATCCATTGTAGACCACCAGGAATACTAAATATTAACTATTAATCCATTGTAGACCACAAGGAATACTAGATATTAACCATTAATCCATTGTAGACCACCAGGAATACTAGATATTAACCATTAATTATTGTAGACCACCAGGAATACTAGATATTAACCATTAATCCATTGTAGACCACCGGGAATACTAGATATTAACCATTAATCCATTGTAGACCACCAGGAATACTAGATATTAACCATTAATCCATTGTAGACCACCAGGAATACTAGATATTAACCATTAATCCATTGTAGACCACCAGGAATACTAGATATTAACCATTAATCCATTGTAGACCACCAGGAATACTAAATATAACTATTAATCCATTGTAGACCACCAGGAATACTAGATATTAACCAATTAATCCATTGTAGACCACCAGGAATATATATATTAACCATTAATCCATTGTAGACCACAGAATACTAGATATTAACCATTAATCCATTGTAGACCACCAGGAATACTAATATTAACCATTAATCCATTGTAGACCACCAGGAATACTTGATATTAACCATTAATCCATTGTAGACCACAAGGAAAAACTAGATATTAACCATTAATCCATAATATTAACCATTAATCCATTGTAGACCACCAGGAATACTAAATATTAACTATTAATTCATTGTAGACCACCAGGAATACTAGATATTAACCATTAACCCATTGTAGACCACCAGAATACTAGATAATTAACCATTAATCCATTGTAGACCACCAGGAATGCTAGATTTATAATGGACCAGTGAATACCACGATTAATTTATCTAACCACCAGGAATAGTAAATATTAACTATGAATCTACTTAAACCACAGGAACTAGATATCAACCATTAATCCTACTCTAACTAATAAGGATACTAGATATTAACCATTAATCATTGTAGGCAACCAGGATACTAAATATTGATTATAAATCTATTTCTAGACCACCAGGAATACTGAAATATTAACATTAATTTACTCTAGACCACAGGATCTAGATATTAACATTAATCTACTGTAGACCATCAGGATACTAGATATTAACCATTAATCTACTGTAGAACCATCAGGATACTAGATATTAACCATTAATCTACTGTAAGACCATCAGGGATACTAGATTTACCATTAATCTACTGTTAAACCATCATGGATACTAGATTATTAACCATAATCTACTGTAAACCATCAGGGATGCTAATATTAACCATTAATCTACTGTAACCATCAGGGATACTAGATATAACCATTAATCTACTGTAAACATCAGGATTATCCATAATTTTAACCAATTTTAATCTACTCTAGACCACCAGGAATACTGGATATTAACCATTAATTTACTCTAGACCATCAGGGATGCTTGATATTAACCATTAATCTACTGTAAACCATCAGGGATACTAGATATTAACCATTAATCTACTCAACCACCAGGATACTGATATTAACCATTAATCCACTCTAGACCATCAGGGATACTAGATATCAACCATTTTATATTTTAGACCACCAGGGATACCAGATATTTACTACTAATCCACTCCAGACCACTAGATATAATACCACAATGCTACCACTAACCTCTAAGCAATGCAAAACTGTGTGATCATGTATGTAGAAAATTGTCAAATTGAGTATGATGAGGTGTAAGGAATGGGACATCTGCTCATTCTGGAGTGGGCATTGAAGGAGTGAAATGTTATAATATTGTAAATAAAGCAGCAGTCACATCCGCTGAGTAATAAGTAATAATGTGGCTGGTGCCTGACTGGAGCAAGGTTCCCTTCCTTTCCACCGCATTGGTCCAGTGCCCCCGCTCATACTCTGCATTCGCTGGTCCTCATCTCAGGGACCTTGTAATCTCTATCAAATAGAATCCCCAGTTTTACTTTGCAAAACAAATTATTTTCCCGTTTCCTTTTTGGGAAATATTTTGAAGTTATAGAATTAAAAGAAAACAGTTTAGAAGAAACTTGCTACAATGTAACTAGAAAATGTCCATCTGAGTGTAAAATCCCCAAATCATCCAACAAGTAGTAATTAAACACTTTCCAAATTTCTCAGAAGTCTGTAGCTGGATCTGTAATAAATTAACGATGTGATCCCTAAAAATATCCCAGCCCCTCCGCCGGCCCGATATTTCATCATATCCACACACTCTATATGTGAGCAAAATCCCCACTATAAAGCTGCGCTTATTACACGTACGCGCCATTGTGTGAGATCATACGGTTTATAGACCAGCGCAAGAATGCTCTAGAAATAAAATGTAAAAATATCAATGTGAAAGGGAATCAACTTATTGTAAATGTTTAATAGAAGAAATATGTTTTCAGTAAATGTTATAAGGACTGAGCGATGCTAAAATGTCTATAAATGATGATAGCTAGCTAGATAGATAATAGATTATTATTATTATTATACATAATAGATAGATAAATATATAGATAATAGATAGATAATAGATCAATAATAGATAGATAATAGATAGATAAATATATAGATAATAGATAGATAGATAATAGATAGATAGATAGATAGATAGATAGATAGATAGATAGATAGATAGATATAATAGATAGATAACAGATAGATAGATAAATAGATAGATAGATAACAGATAGATAATAGATAGATGATAGTAGATATAGATAGATAGATAGATAGATAGATAGATAGATAGATAGATAGATAGATAGATAATAGATAGATGATAGATAGATAATTAGATAGATAGATAGATAGATAATAAATAGATAATAGATAGATAGATCGATAGATAGATAATAAATAGATAAAAGGTAGATAGATAGATGATAGATAATATATAGATAGATAATAGATAGATAATAGATAGATAGATAATAGATAGATAGATCGATAGATAGATAATAGATAGATAGATCGATAGATAGATAATAAATAGATAATAGATAGATAGATAATAGAGAAATGTATTGAAACTAAAGCTGATAAGAATCGAGAGGAGCCTCAGATGACAGGAAGGAACAGCAGCAACTCAGCCAGAAAGTGGAGACCCCGCAATGCTACAGAGCAGGGGGGCAAGTGCTAAGGGGCAGAGGGCAGAAAAGTCACCAGACTTCTGGTATCAGCACAAACACGGAGCACAATGCCGAGTGGTGTAAAGCCGCCTTCACTGGACTCTGGAGGAGACGAGTTCTGTGCAGTGACGGATCGCACTTCTCTATCTGGCGTCTGATGGACGGGTCTGGGTTTGGTGAATGACAAGATGATGTTACCCTATGACTGCCTTATAATTTGTGTCTTTAAGTAGAGGTTTTCTTCTGGCCACTCTTCCATAAAGGCCACCTGTATGGAGCGTACGGCTTATTGTGGTTGCATGGACAGATACTCGAGTCTCTGGTTGGGAACTCTGCAGCTCCTTCAGGGTCACCTTTGGTCTCTGTGCTGCCTCTCATTAATGCCCTCCTCGCCCGGGCTGAGAGCTTTGGTGGCGCACTCTCTTGGGAGGTTTGTTGTGGTATCATGTTCTTTCCATTTAATGATAATAGATTTGATGGTGCTCCGGGATCATCAGATTGGATATTTTTTTTTATAACCCAACCCTGAATTGTACTTCTCAACAACTTTGCCCCTGACTTGTTTGGAGATCCCCTTCGTCTTCATGGTGGTATTTGGAGATCTCCTTGGTCTTCATGGTGGTGTTGGAGATCTACTTGGTCTTCATGGCATGTTTTTGGAGATCTCCTTGGTCTTCATGATGTATGGAGATCTCCTTGGTCTTTATGGTGTTGTTTGGAGATCTCCTTGGTCTTCATGGTGGTGTTTGGAGATCTTCTTGGTCTTCATGTTGGTGTTTGGAGATCTTCTTGGTATTCATGTGTTGTTTGGAGATCTCCTTGGTCTTCATGGTGTTGTTTGGAGATCTCCTTGGTTTTGATGTTGTTGTTTGGAGATCTATTTGGTCTTCATGGTGTTGTTAGGAGATCTCCTTGTCTTCATGGTGGTGTTTGGAGATCTCCCTGGTCTTCATGGTGTTGTTTGGTTAGTGGTGCCTCTTGTTAATGGTGTTGCAGCCTCTGTGGCCTTTCAGAAGAGGTAAAGTGTATATACTGACAGACATGTGACACTTAGGGGGATGAATACTTCCACAAGCCACTGTACGTTTCCCCAAATAGTGCAGACAGATTAGTATATTTTCTGTAATAACTCCAGTATCTTTCTGTAGATTTACGGCTCCCCACATGATGACGGTTTCCATCCTTCTCATTGTTTTGCTGACAGGTCTCATGACTACCGCTGCCCATTTTCCATCCATCCCACGACCACAGAGGAATGTCGCCTCATCAGCGCGTTGTTGTTTGTCGGCTTTGAAATCAGATTGGAACATTCGGAGTAACGATGAGTAGAAATCCTCAGACCCTCATGTGGGAAAGCAACAAGTTGTAATAATTATCCACATTCATTTTCCGGTTCATTCTTGTGCCGTCCGTTTTGGCCAAGATTTTGCTCTTCTGCTTGACTTAAAAATTCTATAAATATTTTAGGATTTTTTTTTTCTGTTTTCTTTAGTCTATTTCGCAACTCAATCCATCCAAGATGTGGAAAGAAGTCCTAAAACTTCCGCACGTCCCACCCAATAAACGTCTTCATTCGAGTCTTCGTGAGGTTCAAAGGCCTCAAAAAGTTTCAGAAATTAAATTGCTCAGTTTGGAAAGTTTTGTTTCTTTTTTTCTTTCGTTAAGACAAAAATGTCTAAACTCGAAAAAAAAAAGATATTTCTTCCAAATCCATGATAATACCTTAAAGGGAAATCAACGGAGAGGTTGAGAATCCACCAAGAAAATGATGTTCGATCAGCCCTGCTTCTACGGCTCCTTCTCCGTTCTCGGAACGCAGCCCATATGTGGTTCATATCCTTTTATGAAATTTTCCATCTTGTACGCAGCTGGGCTGTAAAATAATGTCATCTACCTACAAGTGAAGTTGTATTTCTTTAGGGGAACGGAGACAGAAATTCCAGCTGGTTGGTGAAAATTATTGACCTGCAGGCAGCTGTTGAACATACCACGATAAACTCTGCCCTCTGCCATTGTAATGGGGATTAGTCATTGACCCAAACATATCCGGCTCCTTTCTTCTCCTTGCGGAATTGTAACAAATGGCAATTTTCTCTAATCCCCCCCCCCCCCGTCTGATCCTGATTTTCCTTTATTGGGTACATGAAATACTCAGCAAGGAATATAGAAGATGTCTGACGAGATATCACCGGCGGACGGATTACAGTGGTAGACTTCTACTACGGGCAAAGAAAAAAAGAACGAAAAGTTACGCAGAATTATAAACATCACACAATAAATAATACACATTTAGTAAATGATCACGTAACACTGGAAATTCAGGAGCTAAAAGCAAAAACTAGATTTATCGGGATCACATCGAAAACACCGATAAGAAAACAACAAAATGAAAAGATTAAACAAATGTAATTGTTTTGTCATTTTTTCTTTTTTTAAACCAATTCCTTTCTTTTTATTTCCGCCTCGCCGCCCGTCCTTCTGTGAGATTTTAATGTGCACATATTTTTCGCTTTGCCTTTTTTTAATAATAATAATTTAAAAAAAAGAGGGAAAAGAAAAAAAATCAAAGAAAATATATGTGGTTTGTCATAAAAAAACAGTATAAAATAAAAAGCAGATTTTGAATTTTTACAAGAAAACCATTTTTAGGTCTGGAATCTGCAAAAGAAAATCTAAAAAACATATAAACATATAAATAAATAAATAAAACAAAATTAATAAAAACTTAAGAACAAAACATATAAACACGGACAGAGAAAAAAGTATATTTTAGAAAGAATTTGGAAAGAAAGAATTTGGAAAAATTATTTTCTATGAGAACATTATGCTCCATTATTTTGTTTTTTAATATTGATTTTCTTTATTTAATATATCTTTTTTTCTGTATATATACATATATATAATAATTAGTATTATGTGTTATTACATTTTCAAAATAATATTTTTTTTATGCCATTAATCTATCAGTGAAGCCTTATTTTTGTTTCCTTACAGATCTTTCCATTTCTTACAGTATCTTCTGGTTTTACACCACTCAGCATAAAATAAAATAAAATAAAAATTATTATTATTTTAACACTTACATTTTTTTTACATATTTTTTAATCTTGTCAATGACTATGCCACATAATTAAAATATTGGTAAAATTAATGTGTTAAAATTATTTGCAAATCAGAAAAATGAAATAATTCATTTAAGTAATAAAAATGTCCCGTCGACTTAATTTTTACTAATTGTTATTTTGATTGCTATTGTTGATTTTCCTATTGTACATGCAATAATAAATATTTAAGTTTTTTTTAAATGTGTTTAATTCTCCAAGAAAAGCATAATAATAATGACAATAATAATAATTGCAGCAATTTTTCCCCATAATTTTTTTTCACTAATTTATTCCTATCCCATATTATACTCCAAACCGTGCAACCTAAACAATTCCTGTATGTGGCCCCAATAAATCAGCCTTTATCCCCCTTCCCCTCACACTCATCAGATCAGAGCTGGCGGTGGGACATCTGGCTGCAGCAGCCCTCACAGTAAAAATTGCAGGACTTAGTTGGGATTCCTTACAAGATCCCCTTAAGATGAACTTGCAGAAAATCCTACAAATTGTTAAACATTTGGGGTGAAGTCATCGCTGATTTCTCGATTCATTCCTGCAGTGTTTCTTCCATTTATTTTATGAACAATGATTGACTTTTTACTGTGAAGCAAAAGAAAATCCACCATAAAATTGCGAGTGCGGGTCCGGGGTGTAGGACGCTGGAGATATGGAGGCTTCTTCCCTCCGGGGGATGAGAAGCCTTCACCTTATAACTAATCACATCTATTTATTAGTCATTTTAAGGCATTTTTTTACCTTTGATGGCAGTGACATATTTATCCCGGCAGTGACATATTTATCCCGGCAGTGACATATTTATCCCGGCAGTGACATATTTATCCCGGCAGTGACATATTTATCCCGGAGTGACATATTTATCCCGGCAGTGACATATTTATCCCGGCAGTGACATATATATCCCGGTAGTGACATAATTCATCCCGGAGTGACATATTTATCCCGGCAGTGACATATTTATCCCGGCAGTGACATATTTATCCCGGCAGTGACATATTTATCCCGCAGTGACATATTTATCCCGGTAGTGACATATTTATCCCGGCAGTGACATATTTATCCCAGCAGTGACATATTTATCCAGGCAGTGACATATTTATCCCGGCAGTGACATATTTATCCTGGCAGTGACATATTTATCCCGGCAGTGACATATTTATACCGGCAGTGACATATTTATCCCGGCAGTGACATATTTATCCCGGCAGTGACATATTTATCCCGGCAGTAACATATTTATCCCGGCAGTGACATATTTATCCCGGCAGTGACATATTTATCCCGGTAGTGACATATTTATCCCGGTAGTGACATATTTATCCCGGCAGTAACATATTTATCCCGGCAGTGAAATATTTATCCCGGTAGTGACATATTTATCCCGGTAGTGACATATTTATCCCGGTAGTGACATATTTATCCCGGCAGTGACATATTTATCCCTGTAGTGACATATTTATCCTGGCAGTGACATATTTATCATGGCAGTGACATATTTATCCTGGCAGTAACATATTTATCCCGGCAGTGACATATTTATCCCGGTAGTGACATATTTATCCCGGCAGTGACATATTTATCCCGGCAGTGACATATTTATCCCGGTAGTGACATATTTATCCCGGCAGTGACATATTTATCCCGGCAGTAACATATTTATCCCGGCAGTGACATATTTATCCCGGTAGTGACATATTTATCCCGGCAGTGACATATTTATCCCGGCAGTGACATATTTATCCCGGCAGTGACATATTTATCCCGGTAGTGACATATTTATCCAGGCAGTGACATATTTATCCCGGCAGTGACATATTTATCCCGGCAGTGACATATTTATCCCGGTAGTGACATATTTATCCAGGCAGTGACATATTTATCCCGGCAGTGACATATTTATCCCAGACTGTGGCACGTGAGATCCTCGAGGATAGGGGGGAAAATACTCTACCATTGGGTCATGCAGTCGCTTCAAAGACCAAAGCACAAAGTCTGGACACCGGATGGGAGTTTGGGGTGTCAATTTATTAAGGGATCTGTCTCCTTATTCAATGAGGTGTTTGGGGTTAAGTGACAATAAACTTAGGATATAGTAAAGATGTATATTTTGTACCGTGTTAGCCAGTAGATAGAAAAATATTTAGAGTTGAGAGTCCTCAGTGGTTGATACCTTTTAATGGCTAACTGAAAAGATGGTAACAAATTGCAAGCTTTCGAGACTACTCAGGTCTCTTCATCAGGCAAAGACTAAAACAAAAAATGAAGAATCACATATTTATATACACAACAGGACACAGGAATAGTGCAATAGGTAAAGCAAGTGACGTGAAGCAGAACATTCATTATGGCAGAGGGATGAACATAAATATTAGAACAGTTCATAGATAAGGAGAGAAAGTTTTATTGCCCTCTGATTGGGGTCTGTTTTGTGTTTTGATGCCCCTAGAAGGTCAGAGACTTAGATTCCTTAATTGATATAGAATGACATGAATCTGTGTGATATACTCATTCCAGCACTAAGAGTGTCAAAGGTCATCATGAGCTTATATTCCCAAACCTTTCTATCTTTCTCAGATTTGAAGTTAGATTTTAATACCAGTAATTCCATATCCATCATGCTATGACCGGGCATACAAAAGTGTTTTGCCACAGGTAAATCCATTCTTTTGGATGGAATGGATTTACCTGTGGCAAAACACTTTTGTATGCCCGGTCATAGCATGATGGATATGGAATTACTGGTATTAAAATCTAACTTCAAATCTGAGAAAGATAGAAAGGTTTGGGAATATAAGCTCATGATGACCTTTGACACTCTTAGTGCTGGAATGAATATATCACACGGATTCATGTCATTCTATATCAATTAAGGAATCTGCGTCTCTGACCTTCTAGGGGCATCAAAACACAAAACCAGACCCCAATCAGAGGGCAATAAAACTTTCTCTCCTTATCTATGAACTGTTCCAATATTTATGTTCATCCCTCTGCCATAATGAATGTTCTGCTTCACGTCACTTGTCTTACCTATTGCACTATTCCTGTGTCCTGTTGTGTATATAAATATGTGATTCTTCAGTTTTTGTTTTAGTCTTTGCCTGATGAAGAGACCTGAGTAGTCTGGAAAGCTTGCAATTTGTTACCATCTTTTCAGTTAGCCATTAAAAGGTATCAACCACTGAGGACTCTCAAGTCTAAATATTTTTCTAATAAACTTAGGAGTCAGATCTCTCGTTGATTTTGACTTTTTTTTTAATCAAATCATATTTATTGAAAAACTCCAAATACAGATTTTCAATCTTTATAACGTAATAATTCCATTGTATAAACCGTAGACAGAATATCGCAACTTCAACTCCTTGACCCACCCGAAACCCAATCCCGACATCCCGGAGACGACCATAGTCATTTTCAGAGCAGTTCTACAATAACGGAGTATAACATTTGTAGAAGGGAGAAAAAGGAAAAAAGAGGACGAACAACTAAGGGAAGGATGGGAAACATTCTACCTGTAATTAGGAGATCTGTGGCCGCCCTGGAGGATCCAACCAGCGACTCCATATCTAGGCACATTTGTGACTCGGGTCACTTTTATGATAGACTCCTCTTTACAACCAGTTTATATTATTTATTTTTCTTAATTTTAACTTCTAATCTAGAGTTTCATTATTTTAATGGTCAGGTCTGGGGTCTGAATGATTAAGGAGTCTAATGTCTCATTAGTTTAGGGGTCTGGTCTGGGGTCTGAATGATTTAGGGGTCGTTCATTAGTTTAGGGGTCTGGTCTGGGGTCTGAATGATTTAAGGGTCTAGTTCATTAGTTTAGGGTCTGGTCTGGGGTCTGAATGATTTAGGGGACTAATGTCTCATTAGTTTAGGGGTCTGGTCTGGGTCTGAATGATTTAGGGGTCTGGTGTCATTAGTTTAGGGGTCTGGTCTGGGGTCTGAATGATTTAGGGGTCTAATGTCTCATTAGTTTAGGGGTCTGGTCTGGGTCTGAATGATTTAGGGGTCTGGTGTCATTAGTTTAGGGGTCTGGTCTGGGGTCTGAATGATTTAAGGGTCTAATGTCTCATTAGTTTAGGGTCTGGTCTGGGGTCTGACTGATTAGGGGTCTGGGTGTCATTAGTTTAGGGTCTGGTTGGGGTCTGAATGACTTAAGGGTCTAATGTCTCATTAAGGGCTGGTCTGGGGTCTGAATGACTTAGGGGTCTGGTGTCAATTATTTAGGGTCTGGTTTGGGTCTGAATGTCTTAGGGGTCTGTGTCTCAATATTTAGTGGTCTGGTCTTGGATCTGAATTATTTAAGGGTCTGCGTCTGAATTATTAGGGGTCTGTTCTGGAGTCTGAATAGTTTAAGGGTCTAGTGTCTCATTAGTTATGGGGTCTGGTCTGGGGGCTGAATAGTTTAAGGGTCTAGTGTCTCATTAGTTATGGGGTCTGGTCTGGGGGGCTGAATAGTTTAAGGGTCTAGTGTCTC
>JARQOD010000001.1:1339506-1379833 GCA_033576555.1 Oophaga sylvatica | reverse complement strand
TATTCCAGATTTTTGGAGAGAATCTCTGTATTAAGGGATAAAAGTGTCTTTTTGGCGTACAGAATCTCTTTTTGGATTCTTTGCCCCTCTTTTTTTAAAAAGGCCCGGTCAAGGTTCAGGCCATCGGGATTGGGGCCCAACCTATTTCATTAAAGGCCTTTCAAAGTTTTTTGGGTTTGCCAATTTTTATGTAAATTTTTTTGGTAATTTCCGGTTTTTGTTAAACCCTTTAACTGATTTGCCCAAAAAAGGTTCGATGGGTAAATTTGGGCCCCCTGAGGCATTTTCTCATTTCGGGAACTAAGCAAGATTTCTTCTGCTCCTGTTCACGGCAGCCGATGTTTCCCCCCTTTCAGGTGGAGGTTGATCCTCGAAATGGAGCAGGTGCTTTTTGTCCCAAAAGAGATCCAAAACCTCTAAAAGTAACCCCTTTTGTGCCTTTTTCTCCAATTTTTTCTCCTAGCGTAATTTATGACGTGGAAAACGGGGAGTTATTGGGGCCATAAAGGGGGCTTTTGAAGAGGGAGACAGGCGGGGGAGCCAAACATCGGGGTGGTGGCCCCTTAGGGACCTAAGAATTGGGTTTATCTGAATCTCCCAAAAGCGACTTAATCCAGGGGGCCAGGGGGGCCTTTTTTTAAAACAATTTTAATTTGGGTTTCCTTTTTCCCGGCATAAGAATTTTAAAGGGCGGATCCCTTCCGGGGATTTCCCCCTTGGGCGGCTCTCCTGAGGTATCTATCCTTGTTTTGAAAGAAGGTGAGTTCTTTCCCCCATCTCGCCCAATTTAGACTGGCCTGGGGGGGTGTCAGGAGGATGGCCCGGGCTGCCCTGTTGGGGGAAATTGTTTGCCCGGGGCCATGGGAAAAAAAGGGGTGTGTCTGAGATTCATTGTTCCCGTTGGCCGGTCATCCCGGAATTTTTGGTACCAGACACTTGTTAGTCGGTCCTTTTGGTGGCCTACCTTGTCTCGTGATGTCAGGGAATTTGTGCAGTCCTGCGGGACTTGCTCTCGCTCCAAGCCTTGCTCTCGCTCTAGTGGTTTGTTGATGCCATTGCCTGTGCCCAAGAGACCATGGACCCATATCTCTATGGATTTCATTTCGACCTCCCTGTTTCTCAGAGAATGACCGTCATCTGGGTGATTTGTGATAGGTTTTTCAAGATGATACATCTTGTGCCATTACCTAAGTTGCCTTCCTCCCTCCGAATTGGTGCCTTTTTTCCTTCAGCACGTGGTTCGTTTACACGGCATTCCTGAGAACATTGTGTCTGACAGAGGAGTCCAGTTTGTTTCCAGATTTTGGAGGACCTTTTGTTCTAAGCTTGGTGTTCAGTTGTCTTTCTCCTCGGCGTTTCATCCTCAGACCAATGGTCAAACTGAGAGAACAAACCAGACATTGGAGACTTATCTAAGATGCTTTGTGTCTGCTGATCAGGATGACTGGGTCTCTTTTTTGCCTTTGGCTGAGTTTGCTCTTAATAATAGGGCTAGCTCTGCCACTTTGATGTCTCCATTTTTCTGTAATTCTGGGTTTCACCCTCGATTTTCTTCAGGACAGACGGAGGCTTCTGCCTGTCCAGGTGTTGACTCTGTTGTGGAGCGTATGCAACAGATTTGGGACCAGGTAGTGGAGAGGTTGTCCCTCTCTCAGGAGAGGGCCCAGCGGTTTGCTAACCGGCATAGGACTGATGGTCCTCGGTTTTAAAGTGGGGGACTTGGTCTGGTTGTCCTCAAAAAAATATTCCTATGAGAGTGGCATCTCCTAAATTTAAGCCTAGGTTCATTGGACCTTATAAGATCATGGAGATTCTTAATCCTGTTTTTTTTCGTTTGCTTCTTCCAGGGACATTTAAGATCCATAACGTGTTCCACAAGTCCTTGTTGAAGAGGTTGTTGAGCCAGTGGTTCCTACTGCTTTGCCTCCTGACCCTGTTCTGGTTGAGGGCAATATGGAGTTTGTGGTTGAGAAAATATTGAATTCTCGTTTTTCTAGACGGAAACTCCAGTATTTGGTTAAGTGGAGAGGTTATGGTCAGGAAGACAATTCTTGGGTGTTTGCTTCGGACATCCATGCTAGGAGACTCATCCGTGCGTATCATAGAACTCATCCTGACCGACCTGGTTGCTCAAGTGAGGGTTCAGTGACCCCTCCTCAAGGGGGGAGGGGGGTACTGTTGTGAATGGACTTGAAATTAGTTCTGAGCAGAGGCTCCCTCTGGTGGTTACAAGCGGTACTGGACTGTCCAGTGAAGATTGTGAGGATTGGGAATCAGGTGTTACTGACTGGTCTTATTTAAGGGAGTCGCCTTCCCATCAGGGTTGCCGGTGATCAATTGTTCTGGTCTCAATCCTTGATTCCTGTTTCCTTTGTAGCCTGCTGTGTCGTGTCTGCATCTCCTGCTAACAGATAAGACTTTTTCTTCTTTTTGTTTTTGTGCTTGATTTTTGCATTTTGTCCTGCACTTCTGTGGGGGCCTTCTGGGTCCCCTCCGGGGGCTTTTGCCCTCTCAGTTTAGTTCAGCCACTTATGTTTTGTACATTTGCTTTTTCCAGTTTTTTCAGTGGCTGCTGTTTTGATTTTGTTACACCAGAGAACTAATTTAGGTGGTAGAGGTCGTGTGATCTCAGGTGTTTTTGAAATTAGTAATGTTGGTGCTTTTCAGGGTTTTTTGGGATTGCAGTAAGTGCCCTTCCTATCCTTTTCTATTTAGATAGTTTGGGCCCCAACGTTTGCTCATACTATTTTCTGTCTGTGTCAGTATTTCTTCTTGTCTAACCGCCATTACATGTTTGGGGGCTTCCTATGTTCTTTGGGGATCTGCTCCGGGGCAGATAGCTTTCCTCTTTCTATCTTTAGGTATAGTTAGTTTCTCAGGCTGTGACGAGGCGTCTAGGACCAACGTAGGAACGCTCCACGGCTGCCTCTAGTTGTGGTGGTTAGTCAGGGTACTGCAATCTCATAGTTTCCAACTTCTCTGGTGTATTGCCTTTTTTACCTGCACTCCTCAGCTACCAAATCGTAACAGAGAGCCCTTGATGTGCCTGAACAGTGTAAATCCCCCACAAATGACACCATTTTGGAAACTAGACCCCTCCCAGGGAAGTCATCTAGATGTGTGGTGAGCACTTTGAACCCCCAAGGGCTTCACAGAAGTTTATAACGTAGAACTATAAAATTAAAAAAATCATATTTTTTCCACAAACATGATCTTTTCACCCCCAAATTTTTTTTATTTCCCAAGGGTAACAGGAGAAATTGGACCCCAAAAGTTATTGTGCAATTTGTCCTGAGTACGCTGATACCCCATATGTAAACCACTGTTTGGGCACACGTTGGGGCTCTGAAGAGAAGTAGTGACGTTTTGGAATGTAGACTTTGATGGACTGGTCTGCGGGCGTCATGTCGCGTTTGGAGAGCCCCTGATGTGCCTAAACAGTGGAAATCCCCCACAAATGACCCCATTTTGGAAACTAGACCCCCAAGTAACTTATCTAGATGTATTTTAACAGTGGTAATGCCCAACAAGTGTCCCCTTTTTGGAACTAATGTACTTTTTTCCTGGTATGGGATTTTAGAAGAGACCCTGGATCTTACCGCAGCTCAGCCTGGCTGGGAACAGAGCCCAGTGACCGGATGTAATTGCGGTGACTTCGGTGAGATCCCCGCTAACATTGTTGAGCGCTCACGATGTTAGCGGGGATCTCATCGGATCTCACCGCAGCTCAGCCCGGCCGGGAAAGGAGCCCAGTGACCTGAGGTAACCTCTATGACGTCACCCCAGTAGCTCATTCACCAGTGGTTCTCAGTGTGGACAGTTGCATCTTTGCACCGTCCAGGTTGAAAACTAATGTTTTTATGTTTGGCAGCTTTCACACGCTAAAAGACACTTTTTATTGTGAAAAAAATAGTTTTTGTATCACCACATTTTGAGAGCTACAATTTTCCCATATTTTGGCCCACAGAGTCATGTGAGGTCTTGTTTTTTGTGGGACGAGCTGACGTTTTTATTGGTATCATTTTCGGGCACATGACATTTTTTGATCGCTTTTTAGTACGATTTTTGGGAGACAGAATGAGCAAAAACCAGCAATTCATTAATTTCTTTTTGGGGGGGTTTTATACCGTTCCGTGTGTGGTAAAATTGATAAGGCAGTTTTATTCTTTGGGTCAGTACGATTACAGTGATACCTCATTTATATATTTTTTTATGTTTTGGCGCTTTTATATAATAAAAACAATTTTGCAGAAAAAATAATTGTTTTTGCATCACTTTATTCTGACAGCTATAACTTTCTTATTTTTCCAGTGAAGGAGCTGTATGGCAGCACGTTTTGTGCGGGACAAGATACCGTTTTCAGCAGTACCATGTTTACTTATATCCGTCTTTTTGATCGCGTGTTATTCCACTTTTTGTTTGGTGGTATGCTGGTAAAGCATTGTTTTTTGCCTTGTTTTTTTTTAAGGTGTTCACTAAAGGGGTTAACTAGTGGGACCGTTTTATAGGTCGGGTCGTTGCGGACACGGCGATACCGAACATGTGTACTTTTTTTTTTCATTAAAATATTTATTTAGAGATAGAATATACACTGCTCAAAACAATAAAGGGAACAATCAAATAACACATCCGAGATCTGAATGAATGAAATATTCTCATTGAATACTTTGTTCTGAAACAAAGTTTTATGTGCTGACAACAAAATCACACAAAAATCATCAATGGAAATCAAATTTATTAACCAATGGAGGCCTGGATTTGGAGTCACACACAAAATTAAAGTGGAATGTAATGTCCTTAAACAAGTCAAAATGATGCTCAGTAGTGTGTGTGGCCTCCATGTGCCTGTATAACCTCCCTACATTGCCTGGGCATGCTCCTGATGAGGTGGTGGATGTTCTCCTGAGGGATCTCCTCCCAGACCTGCACTAAAGCATCCGCCAACTCCTGGACAGTCTGTGGTGCAACGTGATGTTGGTGGATAGAGCGAGACATGATGTCCCAGATGTGCAATCGGATTCAGGTCTGGGGAACGGGCGGGCCAGTCCATAGCTTCAATGCCTTCATCTTGCAGGAACTGCTGAAACACTCCAGCCACATGAGGTCTGACATTGTCCTGCATTAGGAAAACCCAGGGCCAACCGCAACAGCATATGGTCTCACAAGGGGTCTGAGGATCTCATCTCAGTACCTAATGGCAGTCAGGCTTCCTCTGGTGAGCACATGGAGGGCTGTGCGGCCCTCCAAAGAAATGTCACCCCACACCATTACTGACCCACTGCCAAACCGGTCATGCTGAAGGATGTTGCAGGCAGCAGATCGCTCTCCATGGCATCTCCACACTCGGTCACGTCTTTCACATGTGTTAAGTGTGAACCTGCTTTCATCTGTGAAGAGCCCAGTGCGCCAGTGGCGAATTTGCCAATCTTGGTGTTCTGTGTCAAATACCAAGCCTCCTGCATGGTGTTGGGCTGTGAGCACAACCCCCATCTGTGGACGTTGGGCACTCAGACCGTCCTCATGGAGTCGGTTTCTAACCATTTGTGCAGACACATTCACATTTGTGGCCTGCTGGAGGTCATTTTGCAGGGCTCTGGCAGTGCTCCTCCTGTTCCTCCTTGCACAAAGCCGGTGTCACGGGTGTGTCGCTGCGAAGATCGTCGCGATTGCACACCCTGACTTCTCACAGCTGAGTTTCGGGTGCTGGGTGTTTTTTCGGCAGTGAGAGAGTTAATTCTTCCTCTCTCTGTGCTGGACAAGACCAGCCTCGCTCAGCTGCAATTAATGTTGTTGTAATTGGATTCCTTCAAATACCTGCCTGTCTGCTAGGGAAGTGTCGGTGAAAGCATTCATGCAGACCAGCAGAGCGGATCGTATTGAGAAGTCTAAAGCTAAGAGTACCTGTTGTGGTTTTCTCCTCTCCTCGCTTTATTATTTATCTCCTTACCCATTGGTGTTCCCTCTGTAGTGGTAGTTTTGTATGCAAGGTGGTCTTTTATTTTACCCCTTGTACTGTCTCGTTTGTCTTATACTGTGTGTGAAGGCAGTTACCTTCCTGTTCCCTGTGGTGGTAATCAGGGTCCTTCTCAGGACTAGATTACAGTGGTTAGGGATTCACAGGAGATAGGGTTACGCTGGCGGCCTGGACCTCTGTACCATCAACAGTACCTCCAGGTAGAGGGATTAGTCAGGACCCCAGCTTAGGGTCAGCATAGACCCCGGTCCTCCTGTATACAGAGACAGCGTGACATTTTCACCGACCATACTAAAGATTCCCCCAGCCACCATGGATCCAGTAGCCAGTCTAGCTCAGCAGTTGCAGAGTTTGTCCATGGAGCTGAGGGACTGTAAGGTTCTTTGTCTCTTTTGACATGTTCCTTGAAACTCAGTTTTCGGTCGGCCATTTTGCTTTCTGTCTTTCTGCAGCTCTTGCCCTCAGTTAATATGGAGTTTCCAGTTTTCATGTTCCCGCCCTGATTCTCTCCCTCTTGCTTCTTAAGCAGCCTCAGCTGAACAATCAGTGCTCCTGAATCAAGCCTCAGTCAGCCTGTGACCTGACTCCTGGAAACCTAGGATTTTGGACTCCAGCTATTTCCTACTGAGGAACTTTGGAACACTTTTGGACTTTGGAAACCTGCTGTCTGGTGAATCCATGTTTGCAGAGGAATTACGGTACAGAGAAGAGATCCTGAACCTGCTTGGAGAGTTATTGTAGAGCTTGAAGTTACTCTGGCCTGCTGTGTTCTCCTGCCTCTGTTCCTGCAAACTGTGTGACCTTTTCTGCATGCTTGTATGAAGTAATACAAGTCATTTCATATCAACCTATGTCTCATGTGTTTTCCTCGCACCCAAGCACAAGACGCTATAGGAACTGTACACTATACATGACAGGGACGTTAAGTCCAAGGTTTTGTGACCCCCGGAGCAGGCCGGACCTGAACCTAAAGTAGCTCTCCCGGACAGGTTCACTGGAGGGCGGGACAAATTTTTTGCTTTCCGGGAGGCATGTAAATTGTACTTTCGGCTGCGACCTCGGTCATCTGGGAGTGAAGATCAAAGGGTGGGATTTGTCATTTCGCTCCTTCAAGGGGACCCCCAATCCTGGGCGTTCTCTCTTCCCCCGGGCTCCCCGGCTCTCCAGTCAGTGGATAGATTTTTCGCAGCTCTGGGTCTTGTATATGATGACCCGGATCGGGTCTCCCTTGCTGAAACTAAGTTACGTAAGATACAGCAGGGAGATCGTCCGGCAGAGGAATTTTCTTCGGAGTTCCGTAGGTGGGCCACGGACACCCAGTGGAATGACCCGGCTCTTAGGAGCCAGTTTTGTCAAGGTTTATCTGACAAATTAAAAGATGTGTTGGCGCAGTATGACCCTCCCACGACACTGGAAGCAGATATGGCCCTTGCTATTCGTATTGACAGACGTCTTTGGGAGAGGTGCGGGGTAACTTCGCCCCCTGTGATGACTCCACCTTCCTTAAGGGTCCCTTATACGGAGGTTCCCCTGGTCAGTCCAGAGGAGCCTATGCAATTAGGAAGGACATCATTCCGGGGGAGGGATCGGTGGGGCGCCACAAAACAAGAAGTTGTTTCTTCTGTGGAAAAAAGGGACATCTTATTAGGGGGTGTCCATCCCATCCTTTGCAGAGTGAGAAGTCGCCGGAAAACTATTGATCCCAGATTGTGTGGTGGACGGCAATCTGGGAGTAAGTATTTCGTCCCTAAGTTCGTCTCAGTTTCTCGTACCGGCGGAGGTGGTGGTGGGTGCAAGAACTGAGAGGATATCTGTTCTTCTGGATAGTGGGGCCGGGGCTAATCTGGTGGATGCTCGCTTTGCCCGGGTTCAAGGTATGCGATTGAGTGGATTGGCTAAACCTGTCCCCATATTCTCGATCGACGCCAGACCTCTTGGTCAGGGAAGTTTTGTGCAAGCAGTGCATAACATAGATCTTCAAGTGGGGGCGCTACATAAGGAACTGTTGTCTTGTTATGTGTTGGAGGGTCTTCCCACTCCTATAGTGCTGGGCCTGCCTTGGCTAACTAAGCATAACCCGGTTATTAATTGGCAATCCAGAGAGATAAGCCAATGGAGCGATTTCTGTAATAAAAACTGCATGAATACGGTCATTGGTGCGGTCGCTCCTAGGGCCTTACCTCCATTTCTGGTGGACTATGAGGATGTATTCTCGGAGAAAGGGTGTCAAGAACTACCTCCTCATAGCGAGTATGACTGTTCTGTTAACTTGCTCCCTGGGGCCAAGTTACCGAAATCTAGGTTGTATAACCTTTCTGGTCCTGAGAGACAGGCCATGAAGGATTATATTTCAGAGAGTCTGGCTAAGGGGCATATTAGACCTTCATCTTCCCCGGTGGCCGCGGGGTTCTTCTTTGTGAAGAAAAAAGATGGAGGCCTACGCCCTTGCCTGGATTTCCGTGAGCTTAATCGGATTACGGTCCGAGATCCGTATCCGCTCCCACTTATTCCCGATCTCTTCAATCAGATCGTGGGTGCCAAATGGTTCTCTAAGTTGGATCTCAGGGGGGCATACAATCTGATTAGGATGAAGGAGGGGGATGAGTGGAAGACGGCGTTTAACACTCCGGAAGGGCATTATGAGAACCTTGTCATGCCATTTGGTTTGAGTATTGCCCCGGCGGTGTTTCAACACTTTGTAAATGACATCTTTTGCCACCTAATGGGACAGTTTGTGGTCATATATCTGGATGATATCTTAATTTACTCGCCAGATCTTGTGTCTCATCAGGAGCATGTTAGGCAGGTGTTGCAGATCTTGCGGGATAATAAACTGTACGCCAAATGGGAGAAGTGTGTGTTCGCCGTACAGGAACTTCAGTTTTTAGGATTCCTGGTGTCTGCATCCGGTTTTCGTATGGACCCTGGGAAAGTGCGGGCAGTTCTTGAGTGGGATCTGCCAGAGGATCTTAAGGCATTACAACGTTTCCTGGGGTTTGCTAACTACTACCGGAAATTCATTCGTAATTTTTCGTCCATAGTTAAACCTCTCACAGACATGACTAAAAAAGGGACGGATTTTTCAAAGTGGTCTGACAAGGCTTGTCAAGCATTTTCCTCTTTGAAAAAATGTTTTGCTTCAGCACCCATACTTATTCAGCCTGATGCGTCACAGTCATTCATTGTTGAGGTGGACGCTTCCGAGGTAGGGGTGGGAGCAGTATTGTCACAAGGTTCGTCCCCTGGTAAATGGCATCCGTGCGCCTTCTTCTCTAAAAAATTGTCGTCCGCTGAGAGGAATTATGATGTCCGCAATAGGGAGCTCTTGGCCATTAAGTTGGCTTTTGAGGAGTGGCGTCATTTTTTGGAGGGGGCAGTCCACCCGGTCACCGTCATTACCGATCACAAGAACCTGCTATATTTAGAGTCCGCTAAACGTCTGAATCCCAGACAAGCTAGGTGGTCATTGTTTTTTACCAGGTTTAATTTTGTCGTCACATATCGTCCTGGGTCAAAAAATGTTAAGGCGGATGCCTTATCTCGCTGTTTCCCAGGGGCTGGGAATACGGAGGACCCGGTTCCGGTCCTGCAGGAGGGGGTGGTGGTGTCGGCAGTATGCTCTGAGCTTGAGGAGGAGGTATTGGAGGCTCAGGGGGACGCCCCTGTAGGACCTCCAGGGAGACTGTTTGTTCCAAATCAGTTGCGACAAAAGGTGATCGAGGCACACCATAATTCAGCTTTGGCAGGACACCCAGGGAGTAAAGCAACTGAGGATCTCCTCTCGCGCCGGTTTTTGTGGCCTAACTTACATAGGGAGGTGGTAACTTTTGTCGCGTCCTGCGAGGTTTGTGCGCGCTCTAAGACCCCACATACCCGTCCGTCGGGGACCCTCTTACCTTTGAAGATCCCGGAGCGTCCGTGGACTCATCTGTCTATGGACTTCATTACGGACCTCCCGCCATCTTCGGGTAAAACAGTCATACTCGTTGTAGTGGACAGGTTCATTTTATCGCTCTTCCTGCTCTTCCTAATGCTAAAACTCTTGCGCAGCTGTTTATTGGGGAGATTGTAAGGCTTCATGGGGTACCCTCCGATGTGGTGTCGGATCGGGGGTCTCAGTTTGTGTCCAAATTCTGGAGAGCATTTTGTACACGGCGGGGGATGCAGTTGTCATTTTCATCGGCTTTTCACCCGCAGACCAATGGTCAGACAGAGCGTCTGAAACAGAGCTTGGAGACATATCTCCGGTGTTTTCTGTCAGAGAACCAGGAGGACTGGGCTTCTTTCTTGCCTCTGGCGGAGTTTGCTCTAAATAATAGGCGGAGCGAGTCCACTGGTAAGTCCCCGTTTTTTGGGGCATATGGTTTTCACCCCCAGTTTTGTACTTTCAATAGGGGGGGCTCTTCTGGGGTTCCTGAGGAGGAACGATTTTCGTCGTCACTTGCTTCAGTGTGGAGAGGAGTGCTGAATAATCTGAGTACTATGGGGAACCGATACAAACGTATGGCTGATAGGAGGAGAGTGTCTGGTCCGGACCTAAGTGTGAACGATCTGTTATGGTTGTCTACCAAGAATATAAAACTTAAGGTTCCCTCCTGGAAACTGGGTCCCAGGTTCATCGGGCCATACAAGATCAGTTCTATAATTAATCCGGTTGCATTCCGTCTTGACCTCCCTCCTACATTTAAGATTCATAATGTGTTCCACAGATCGTTACTTAAGAAGTATGTGGCGCCGGTGATACCTTCACCTTTACCTCCTCCTCCTGTGGTGGTCAATGGTAACTTGGAGTTCCAGGTGTCGAGAGTCATCGATTCACGTCTGAATCGCCGGTCCCTTCAGTACCTTGTTCACTGGAGGGGGTATGGTCCTGAGGAGAGGACGTGGGTTTCTGCGTCGGATATTAACGCAGACCGATTGGTTCGGGCCTTCCACACTACTCACCCAGATAAACCCGGCCCTGAGGGTCCGGAGGCCCCTCGTAGAAAGGGGGGGTACTGTCACGGGTGTGTCGCTGCGAAGATCGTCGCGATTGCACACCCTGACTTCTCACAGCTGAGTTTCTGGTGCTGGGTGTTTTTCGGCAGTGAGAGAGTTAATTCTTCCTCTCTCTGTGCTGGACAAGACCAGCCTCGCTCAGCTGCAATTAATGTTGTTGTAATTGGATTCCTTCAAATACCTGCCTGTCTGCTAGGGAAGTGTCGGTGAAAGCATTCATGCAGACCAGCAGAGCGGATCGTATTGAGAAGTCTAAAGCTAAGAGTACCTGTTGTGGTTTTCTCCTCTCATCGCTTTATTATTTATCTCCTTACCCGTTGGTGTTCCCTCTGTAGTGGTAGTTTTGTATGCAAGGTGGTCTTTTATTTTACCCCTTGTACTGTCTCGTTTGTCTTATACTGTGTGTGAAGGCAGTTACCTTCCTGTTCCCTGTGGTGGTAATCAGGGTCCTTCTCAGGACTAGATTACAGTGGTTAGGGATTCACAGGAGATAGGGTTACGCTGGCGGCCTGGACCTCTGTACCATCAACAGTACCTCCAGGTAGAGGGATTAGTCAGGACCCCAGCTTAGGGTCAGCATAGACCCCGGTCCTCCTGTATACAGAGACAGCATGACAGCCGAAGGTAGCGGTCCTGCTGCTGGGTTGTTGCCCTCCTACTGCCCCCTCCACAAGTGTGAAAGCACAACCAACATTCAAAAGTGACCAAATCATCAGCCAGAAATCATTGGTACTGAGATGTGGTCTGTGGTCCCCACCTGCAGAACCACTCCTTTATTGAGTGTGTCTTGATAATTGCCAATAATTTTCATCGGTTGTCTATTCCATTTGCACAACAGCATGTGAAATTGATTGTCAATCAGTGTTGCTTCCTAAGTGGACACTTTGATTTCACAGAAGTTTGATTTACTTGGAGTTATATTCTGTTGTTTAAGTGTTTCCTTTATTTTTTTGAGCAGTGTATATTGTTTTTTTTATTTTTTTTATATTTTTACAATTATTTAAAACTTTTTTTTTACTTTTTCCTAACTTTTTTACTTAGTCCCATTATGGGACAATCATTTTTTGCAGGCTGATCGCTTCTATAGCATACAGATGAAGTAGCATCTGCATGCTATAGAAAACTGTCAGCGTTACACTGACAGGGAGACTTGTTTATCATGCACTGCGCATGATCAGCAAGTTTACTTAGCTCTGGTGAGCAGGATGTCATCATGGCGACATCCGCTCACCATGGAAACGATTGGGACTCCGCATCACGCCGCGGGGTCTCCCATCCAAAGGCAGAGGGGCTGTCAGCTGTTGTGATTTGGTAGCTGAGGAGAGCAGGCAAAAACGGCAATACACCAGAGAGGTTGGAATCTACTGGATTGCAGTACCCTGACTAACCACCACAACTAAAGGCAGCCGTGGAGCGTACCTACGTTGGTCCTAGACGCCTCGTCACAGCCTGAGAGGCTAACTACACCTAAAGATAGAAAGAGGAAAGCTATCTGCCCCGGAGCAGATCCCGAAAGAACATAGGAAGCCCCCAAACATGTAATGGCGGTTAGACAAGAGGAAATACAGACACAGACAGAAAATAGTATGAGCAAACGTAGTGGCCCAATCTTCCTAGAAAGAAAAGGATAGGAAGGACACTTACTGCAATCCAAAAAACCCTAAAAAATACTAACTCTACTAATTGCAAAAACACCTGAGATCACACGACCTCTACCACCTAAATTAGTTCTCTGGTGTAACAAAACTAAGCCGCAGCCACTGAAAAAACTGGAAAAGGCAAAAGAACAAATAACAGTGGCTAAGATAAACTGAGAGGAGCACAAGCCCCCGAGGGGACCTGGCTGACCTCCACAGAAGTGCAGGAAAAAATGCAAAAAGCAAGCAAAAATAAAAGCAGAAAATATCTTATCTGTTAGCAGCTGATGCAGGCAAGACTCAGCAAGCTTCCAAGTGAACCAGGAACTAAAGTTGAGACAAGAACAATTGATCACCGGCAACCCTGATGGGAGGGAACCTCCCTTATATAAGACCAGTCTGTAACTCCTGATTGCCAATCTTCACAATCTTCATTTAATGGTTCAGTACTGTTTGTAACCACCAGAGGGAGCTTCTGCTCAGAATTCATTTCTAACACATTCACAACAGTACCCCCCCCTTGAGGAGGGGTCACCGAACCCTCATTTGGGCAACCAGGTTGGTCAGAATGAGCTCTGTGATACGCACGGATCAGTCTCCTAGCATGGATGTCCGAAGCAAACACCCAAGAATTGTCCTCCTGACCATAACCTCTCCACTTATCCAAATACTGGAGTTTCCATCTAGAAAAACGAGAATCCAATATTTTCTCAACCACATACTCCAGATTGCCCTCAACCAAAACAGGGTCAGGAGGCGCAGCCATAGGAACCACTGGCTCGACAAACCTCTTCAAACACGTTATGGATCTTAAATGTCCCTGGAAGAAGTAAACGAAAGGAAACAGGATTAAGAATCTCCATGATCTTATAAGGTCCAATGAACCTAGGCTTAAACTTAGGAGATGCAACTCTCATAGGGATATTTCTTAAGGACAACCAGACCAAGTACCCCACTTCAAACCGAGGACCATTAGTCCTATGCGGTTGGCAAACCGCTGGGCCCTCTCCTGAGAGGGACAACCTCTCCACTACCTGGTCCCAAATCTGCTGCATACGCTCCACAACAGAGTGAACACCTGGACAGTCAGAAGCCTCCGTCTGTCCCGAAGAAAATCGAGGGTGAAACCCAAAATTGCAGAAAAATGGAGACATCAAAGTGGCAGAGCTAGCCCTATTATTAAGAGCAAACTCACCCAAAGGCAAAAAAGAGACGCAGTCATCTTGATCAGCAGACACAAAGCATCTCAGATAAGTCTCCAATGTCTGGTTTGTTCTCTCAGTTTGTCCATTGGTCTGAGGATGAAAAGCCGAGGAGAAAGACAATTGAACACCAAGTTTAGAACAAAAAGTCCTCCAAAATCTGGAAACAAACTGGACTCCTCTGTCAGACACAATGTTCTCAGGAATGCCGTGTAACCGAACCACGTGCTGAAGGAACAAAGGCACCAATTCGGAGGAAGGCAACTTAGGTAATGGCACAAGATGTATCATTTTGGAAAACCTATCACAAATCACCCAGATAACGGTCATTCTCTGAGAAAATGAATCTCAGACATCACACTCTTTTTCCACCGGTCTGGGACAAATAATTTCCCAATAGGGCAGCGCTCGGGTTTATCCTCCTGACACCCTTCCAGAGCCAGTCTCAAATTGGGTGAGATGGCGGAAAGAACTACACCCTCTTTCAAAATAACAGCAGGATCAAATAACTCAGGAGAGTCCGCAAGGAAACTCTTCGAGAGGGCATCCGCCTTAACATTCTTAGTGCCAGGAAGAAAGGAAACCACAAAATTAAAACGTGTGAAAAACAAGGCTCACCTGGCCTGTCTAGGATTAAGTCGCTTGGCTGATTCCAGATAAACCAGATTCTTATGGTCCGTGAGGACCACCACCTGATGTTTGGCTCCCTCCAGCCAATGTCTCCACTCTTCAAAAGCCCATTTCATGGCCAATAACTCCCGATTACCCACGTCATAATTACGTTCAGTTGAAGAAAATTTTCGAGAGAAAAAGGCACAAGGGTTACTTTTAGAGGTCTCTGGATCTCTTTGGGACAAAACGGCACCTGCCCCAATTTCAGAGGCCTCAACCTCCACCTGAAATGGCAGAGAAACATCAGGCTGCCGTAGAACAGGAGCAGAAGTGAATCTCTGCTTAAGTTCCTGAAACGCAGAGACTGCCTCAGGAGGCCAATTCACCACATCAGAACCCTTTTTGGTCAAATCAGTCAATGGTTTAACAATAACAGAGAAATTACCAATAAATTTACGATAAAAATTGGCAAAACCCAAGAATCTCTGAAGAGCCTTTAATGAAGTAGGTTGGACCCAATCACAGATGGCCTGAACCTTGACCGGGTCCATTTCAATAACAGATGGAGACAAAATGAATCCCAGAAATTAGATCCTCTGTACGCCAAAAAGACACTTTGATCCCTTCACATACAGAGCATTCTCTCTCAAAATCTGGAACACAGTCCGAACATGTTTCACATGAGAGTCCCAGTCATTGGAAAAAATCAAGATATCATCCAAATAAACAATCGGAAATTTATCCACAAAATCCCTGTAAATGTCATTCATGAAGGACTGGAAGACGGAAGGAGCATTAGTGAGCCCAAAGGGCATCACTAGGTACTCAAAATGCCCCTCTGGGGTATTAAATGCCGTCTTCCATTCATCCCCGTGCTTAATGCGAATAAGGTTATACGCCCCCCTGAGGTCAAGCTTGGTAAACCAAGTAGCACTTTTCACCCTGGAAAACAGGTCAGAAATCAAGGGTAACGGATATTGATATTTCACAGTGATATTGTTCAAGGGACGATAATCAATACACGGCCTTAATGAACCATCCTTTTTGGCCACAAAGAAAAAACCGGCACCCAAGGGTGAAGAGAATGGTCTGATATGACCCTTCTCCAATGACTCCTTGATATAAGACCGCATAGCGTCATGTTCAGGTACAGAGAAGTTAAAAAGGCGACCTTTAGGGAATTTACTACCCGGCACTAATTCAATAGCGCAGTCATAGCTCCTATGGGGGGCAAGGATGCAGATTTACTTTCGCTAAACACATCAGAAAAATCAGTCAAAAAGTCAGGAACATCCTGAGCCTGGGGAGGGGCAGAAAAAACAGGAGTGCTGGCACCAACTCATTGGCAGCCCCAACTGGTTACAGACACAGATTTCCAATCCAAAACAGGATTATGAGACTGTAACCAAGGGAAACCTAGTACAATAATGTCATGCAGATTATACAGCACCAAAAATTTGCAACTCTCCTGATGATCAGGTTCAACCCTCATTATCACCTGAGTAGAGAACTGGGGTTTATTCTCAGCCAAAGGGGAAGAATCAATCCCCAGTAGGGGAATAGACTTCCGTAGGGGTATCAAGGGAAACCCACAACATTTAGCAAAATCAAAATCCATCAGGTTAATAGCTGCTCCCGAATCAACAAAAGCCTGAGCAGAAAATGTGGACAGGGAGCAAATCAGGGTAACAGTCAACAGAAATTTAGTCTGAACACTACCCAAGACAACTGAGCGTGCAAAAGGTCTTCCCCGCTTAGGGCAGACTGAAATAGCATGAGAAGCGTCACCACAATAGAAACATAACCCATTGCGTTTTCGAAACTCATGACGCTGTGCCCCAGAAGCCACTCTATCACACTGCATGGGTTCAGAAGCTGGTTCACAAGGCAACACTATTCCACGCATACCTCTACGCTCACGCAAACGTCTGTCAATTTGAATCGCTAATGACATAGAATCATTGAGACCAGAGGGAGCAGGGAAACCCACCATAACATCTTTTACATTCTCTGACAGACCCTTCCGAAAAAGGGCTGCCAAAGCATCATCATTCCATTTGGTCAGGACTGCCCACTTTTGGAATTTCTGACAGTATAACTCGGCGTCCTCAAGCCCCTGATTTAATGCCAACAAGGTTTTTTCAGCTTGATCAGTGACATTAGGTTCATCGTACAATAACCCCAGAGCCAGAAAAAATGCATCAACATTACTCAAAACAGGGTCCCCAGGTGTCAGGGAAAAAGCCCAATCCTGAGGATCGCCGCGCAGGAGAGAGATGACAATTTGAACCTGCTGTGCTGCGTTCCCTGAGGACTTAGGTTTTAAGGCAAAAAACAACTTACAGTTATTTTTGAAATTCAGAAATTTAGCTCGATCCCCTAAAAACAAATCTGGCATGGGATCCTAGGTTCCACAACCGGCAACCCTGCAAGATAGGTAGCAATACTCCGAACTTCAGTGGCAAGCTGATCCACACGGCCAGACAACTGTGCAAACTCCATTGAGAGAAAAAAAAATCCTCAGCACCCAGAGAAACAGAGGGAAAAAAAAATGCAACAAACAGAAAAAAAAAAATCTCTGACAACTCTGACAACCTTTTTTCTTTCCACACTATTCTTCCCTTCTGTGAGTACCATACAACTTTCAGTTAGGCCGGTGATACTGTTGTGATTTGGTAGCTGAGGAGAGCAGGCAAAAACGGCAATACACCAGAGAGGTTGGAAGCTACTGGATTGCAGTACCCTGACTAACCACCACAACTAAAGGCAGCCGTGGAGCGTACCTACGTTGGTCCTAGACGCCTCGTCACAGCCTGAGAGGCTAACTACACCTAAAGATAGAAAGAGGAAAGCTATCTGCCCGGAGCAGATCCCCAAAGAACATAGGAAGCCCCCAAACATGTAATGGCGGTTAGACAAGAGGAAATACAGACACAGACAGAAAATAGTATGAGCAAACGTTGGGACCCAATCTTCCTAGAAAGAAAAGGATAGGAAGGACACTTACTGCAATCCAAAAAACCCTAAAAAAATACAACTCTACTAATTGCAAAAACACCTGAGATCACACGACCTCTACCACCTAAATTAGTTCTCTGGTGTAACAAAACTAAGCCGCAGCCACTGAAAAAACTGGAAGAGGCAAAAGAACAAATAACAGTGGCTAAGATAAACTGAGAGAAGCACAAGCCCCCGAGGGACCTGGCTGACCTCCACAGAAGTGCAGGAAAAAATGCAAAAAGCAAGCACAAAAATAAAAGCAGAAAATATCTTATCTGTTAGCAGCTGATGCAGGCAAGACTCAGCAAGCTTCCAAGTGAACCAGGAACTAAAGTTGAGACAAGAACAATTGATCACCGGCAACCCTGATGGGAGGGAACCTCCCTTATATAAGACCAGTCTGTAACTCCTGATTGCCAATCTTCACAATCTTCATTTAATGGTTCAGTACTGTTTGTAACCACCAGAGGGAGCTTCTGCTCAGAATTCATTTCTAACACATTCACAACAGTCAGCCCCTGTGCCAGCTCCCAGAATGCTGCGATCTTGTTAGATTGCAGTATTTTGGGGCTTAAAGTGCCGGGAGCGGTCTGTGACCGTTCCCTGCACCTAGTGCTGGGTGTCCGCTGTCAGAATTAGCTGACACCCGGCCGCGATCGGCCCCGGGAGCGCGGCTGATCGTTTAGACGTTATATTCCATCCATGGTCAAATTGGCCCAGGGTACAAGGACGGAATATTACTTCTATCGTCAGAAAGGGTTAAACCCTGATCTGTCCCCTCTCCCACCCCATGAGGCATGGGACAAAAATGTGAGATAAACAAGACGCAAAGACAAAACAGGGATAACAGAAAACCTCTAACATACAAAAGCACTAACCAACAATAGGAAGGAGGATAGGGACAGGGAGGAATAAACTGAATTGGAACAGGGACCAAGAGATAAACACACACGCGCTACAACAAACCACAAGCCACTACTATAACAACTCTACTCCAAACATTTAGCTTTAGCACACAGCGCAGGAAGATGAATCTTTAACCAGCAGGGACAAGAAGGTCTGAACAGTTTTTAAAGGAAGAGGTAATGACCAGATCAGAAGCAGCTGAAATGGAGCTGCATGTTTCTGACCAGCATAGAAAGGGTCGTTAAACTATTAAGTAGTAAATCCATTTAATATGTGACATAAATCACACCATCTCTAAAGAAGAACTGCAATTCATTAACCCAACGTAATTGTCTAACTACAGGTCTTCCAGACCCTCGTGACAGACAGCCATAGTTTTACAGCCAAATTACTATGCGGCTTTCCAGACACGTACAATGCACTGATTAATGCAGTATAGACTAGACTTGATGCTAGAATTTACAAAGACCAGGATAGTAGATGCAACCTATAAGTCAAAAAAACTTGGCACTCAAAATGTATGACAAGAAAGATTAATTTAATGGAGATGCATCCAGACATGAGACATTAAACGTTTTCGGTCCAACAATGGGACCTTCATCAGAATATATGCCAAAGGAATGCTGGATAAATAAAGTGTAATCTCCAAAGATAGCTGGATGAGGTATCCCCTTGGTTTAGAGGAAAAGACTAAGACTGTGGATAAAGGACCATGAGGTGGAAAAGAACACTTGGAATTGATGCAAAAGCGCAATGCGGCATAAGGCACAAGCTTGCCAGTGGAAAAGCGCTGGTAGTCCGGGTCCTAGGCAACAGTATGGTGTCTTTGACTTCCAATTAGTAAGTTCACTTTTCTGATAAGTTTGGAGTTTCATGGAATGATCAGTAAATTACAGGCAGGAAAGGAGGATAGAAATGTAGTGTGAGATCGTGGAATGATTATGAAGGGAAAAGCTTAAACCCTGGAGGGTCATTTTGGGAGAGCCGTGAATAGTCATAGGTAAGTCAATGAGTCAGAGGTAATTGATGGAACAAACATCGCATGGCATAGGTTCGTGTCTCCAAACAACCTTTATCAAGGAAGAGTAGAGGGTATGCCACACTAAACAATATCGCTAACGGATCGCTAAAAAACGTCACTATTTAGCGATCCTGTTAGCGATGTTGTTCAGTGCGGCAGCTTCCAGCGACGAGCTTCCTGCTGTGATCTCGCTCGTCGGCGCTCCCGCTGGGTAAGTATATATCGCTGTATGGCACCTTTTCTTAGCGATTTAGCGGTACTTTTGTACCGCTAAAGTCGTTAAGAAGATCGCTAACGGCGATAGCTCGTTAACTATATCGCTATGCGCAGCATTTTGCGATATGAAACAATCCGCTAGCGATCGCATAGTAGGTCGTTGTGATGTAGCGATGTTAGTGTGGCAGTACCTTTAGACTCTTCAACCAAATTAACATTTTCATTAATTGCGATGATTAATACAGTCCTATAAACCTAATGGTATCATTATTGCTATCTAAATAGGACTACGAAGTTTCCAATGACGGCAAAGAAGTGACATTTTCAAGGCTGTGGAAAGGTCAAACCGATAAGTTTCACCACCATATTAGACTAATAATTTTATTTCTATGGCGCAACCGTATTCCACAGCACTACAATTAAGAGGGGACATCTATTAGATTATTCTAGAATGTCGGCCATGGCGCTATGACATGGGACTATGATGTGGGATATAGGTCTACGAGGAACACAAAACCCCACTTCTGGATTCAGGATGGCTTTCTCCCCATTCTTACCTGTAATATGGTTACTGCATCATTCTATAGGACGGTTCCCCGGTGACATTAGTTCTTGGATTGAGGACCACTGAAGATCCAGACAGTGACTTAAGAAAGGGCAATGGGTTTGCAGCACTTGGGTTTGGAAACTCCGTTTATGAATTATTAAACTCTAGTTTGCATCCATACCAATAGATGAAGTCATGATGTACATATTATTGGTTCTTCTTAAAAGGTTATTCCTGCTCCTTTCACTCCTGCATCAAGGTCAATGGGGCTGTAATTATAATGATCAACCAAACGGCAGACGGTGGCATCACCCAGAGCAGGTCCTCACCACCACTACATCCTGGAATAGGAGGACAAGACATCTTCTGAAGGATAGGAGGCTCATCTACATTACTTCTCGTCATGTAGCAACTTTGTGATCTGTGTATGTGGCTTCTTCTGCCTCGGATTGAAGCCTGTACTACTACATTGTACCATTGCTTCACCAAATTGTGAAACGCTACAAGATTAAAAAAGGAAACAATGTATCAATCCCAGAAGATCTGTTTATGACTTTAAGACCTAAAGTTCATCGAGATTTACGAATGTAGATGGCTGTTAATAGGGCAATTATATCCCCGATGTGGAAGTTATTCTGTAGGAAGGTAAATTTGATATTTTTCCACTTTCTGTCCTACTTATCAGGGAATGAGTCATCGAAAATAGGTAAAGCATTTAGAAATATATATTTTATTACTTTGGGTCATTTTGTAGTCATTTTATTTCACAAACAATCATCAGTGACTCAACCCAATTAGCCGGAAACATAATTAATCTCAAGCTGAATATTCTTATGTCATTAAGTTGAGTATTTGCTTTTGGACTTTCCCAAATTTTTCCTTTTTTTCTGCAAATCTCTTTATACCCCATTACATGGCATGGGGGTTGTGAATGGATGGCTTCAGTCCAGACAAAATTTGTCAACTGGATTGATGCCTGAAATTAGACAATACAGGACAATTTAGGGGTTCTCTGAGGTGGATAATCCCTACTCCCTCCTCCTCCGCCCACCACTGCCACCTCCAACTCCCCTCATCTCTGTCGAGGACTTTGCCACCTACTTCAAAAATAAGATCGACCAAACAAGGCAAACCTTTACTGTTCCACCACCCCAACCACTCCATATACCAGACCTCTGCCCTTCCCTACTAATCTCCCTCTCCAACATCACTGAAGTAGAGCTTACTCATCTCCTTTTCAAATCACACCTCACCACCTGTGCACTTGACCCCATCCCTTCCCACCTGATCCCCAACCTCACTAACACGCTCATCCCAGCCCTAACCCATCTCTTCAACCTATCGCTATTTTCTGGCACCTTTCCCTCTGTCTTCAAACATGCCACCATCACACCCATACTCAAAAAAACAAACCTTGACCCAACTGCTATGCCCAGATATCGCCCAATATCATTGCTCCCGTTTGCTTCCAAACTCCTTGAGCAGCATGTCCACGCTCAACTTTCCTCCCACCTCTCATCCAACTCTCTCCTTGACAACCTCCAATCTGGCTTCTACCCCCACCACTCCACTGAAACTGCCCTGACCAAAATTACTAATGACTTACTCACAACCAAAGCTAACAGACAGTTCTCCATCCTCCTCCTCCTTGACCTGTCCTCTGCCTTTGACACAGTCGACCACTGCCTACTGCTACAGATTGTTTCTTCCCATGGCATCAAAGACCTTGCCCTGTCCTGGATCGCCACTTACCTTTCTGACCACACATTTAGCGTCTCCCACTCCCACACTACCTCCTCATCACGCCCTCTCTCTGTTTGAGTCCCTCAAGGCTCTGTCCTGGGGCCCCTACTTGTTTCCATCTATACCCTTGGCCTAGGACAACTCATAAAGTCCTATGGCTTCCAGTACCACCTGTATGCGGGCGATACTCAGATTTACCTCTCAGACCCAGATGTCACCTCTTTGCTGTCCAGAATCCCGGAGTGTCTATCAGCCATATCCTCCTTCTTCACCTCTCGCTTCCTAAAACTCAATGTAGACAAAACCGAATTCATCATCCTTCCTCCATCTCACGTATCTTCCCTAACCGATCTATCTATTATAGTAAATAGCATCACGATCTCTCCCGCACCTGAAATCCGCCTCCTCGGAGTAACTTTCGACTCTGCCCTGTCCTTCAAACCACACATCCAAACTCTTGCCACCTCCTGTCGCCTCCAACTTAAAAACATTTCCAGAATCCATCCCTTCCTCAGCCCTCAATCTACTAAAACTCTTGTGCATGCCCGCCTTGATTACTGCAACACCCTCCTTTGTGGCCTCCCCGTCAACTCTCTTGCACCACTCCAATCTGTCCTCAATTCTGCTGCCCGACTAATCCACCTCTCTCCTCGCTACTCCCCTGCTTCTCCCCTCTGCAAATCCCTCCACTGGCTCCCAATTCCCCAACGAATCCAGTTCAAACTACTAACACTAACCTACAAAGCCGTCCACAACCTGTCCCCTCCCTATATCTCTGAACTAATCTCCCAATATCTTCCTTCTTGTAATCTTGTAAGACCTCCTACTATCCTCCACACTTATTCGTTCCTCACACAACCGCCTCCAAGATTTCTCCCGAATATCCCCCATCCTCTGGAATTCCACGCCTCAACATGTCCGATTATCCACCACCCTTGGATCCTTCAGACCGAACCTGAAAACCCATCTCTTCAGGAAAGCCTACAGCCAGCAATAACCATTCCGCCTCGCCGCAACCATCCTAGCTTCTGCCTCGCCGCCACCACCTGAGCTGCGCCCTCGCCGCCATCACCCGAGCTGCCGCCTCGCCACCACCACCCTAGCTGCCGCCACACCGCCACACCAGAGCTGCGCTACCCAAGCTGCAGCCAGCACCAGAGCTGCACACCCCGACCTTCTGTTTCTTCCCCATTATCCCATAGAATGTAAGTCCGCAAGGACAGGGTCCTCCCCTTCTGTACCAGTCTGTCATTGTAAATTTGTTTACTGTAAACGATATCTATAACTTTGTATGTAACCCCTCTCATGTACAGCACCATGGAATTAATGGCGCTATATAAATAAATAATAATAATAATAATACTTGTGGACAGTGTCTGTTGCAATAAGCAACAAACCATTACATGGTGTCTATTTCACATCAAGTGACTACAACATAAGACAGGAAAGATCCTTCATGGCAAGAGATACTATTTGTAACCTCCGCCGTGATCCCGAACAGAAGACCCTCTTTACTAACTCAGAATTGCCTAATAGGTCCATGAAAATGGGACTTCTAAATTGGACAAGAACGCTAAAGAAAATGTCACTTATAATTAAGAGAAATGAAAGCTGGTGCTCGAGGAGTATTACGTGTGTTGTCTTATCCATGACATCACTTTATATTGGAGCCATTGTGGTCATCTAGATTCTCAGCAAACAGCTGATTTCTCCAGGAGAAGTGACTACATGGCCATCCTTATAGCTGTGGGCAAAAGTTATGGGGAAAACTGAACTGATGCAAGTCCAATTATCAGCATTTCATAAGATTTTACTTTTATTTAAAAATACCAGAAGTTTCTGTGACGCCTCGATATTCCCAGTGCTGCCCCTAATTTCTCCAGACTTCTGCCCTTCGCCCCGGCGGCTGGATATTGGCGGCTTCTGGGCAGATCCTGACTGATGGCCGCCCGTTCTTGTCTCATCAGAGCTCGGAGTTATCACAATTTCTGGGTTTTGTCTCTATTTGAGGATTGTACCTCAGGTTGTCAATGGAACTGAAATCTGGTGACTTTCCCGATCAAGGTCCAAAAATGTCAGTGTTTTGTTTGAACAATTTTTGATATGTGACCTTGTCTCCATCGTGGGGGTAAAAGCATCATCACCACATTGTCCTGGATGATGGGAAAAGTTGATCTCGGAGGAGATTTAGATCCAATCCTGCACTCATCGCCATGTTCTTAGGTAAATTGTGAGTGAGCCCCTTCCATGGAAGTAACAAAAAACCTGGTGCTGGCTTGGGGCAGAGTGTAGTAATGCTGATACAAGGGCCACAGTGTTGTCTGGAGGGGGTAGAGGAAAGCTCATATAAGTAGGGAATTTGTACCATTCTCGAAGAGTGCAGACTCAACTAGACCTGAGTGCTGAGCGTCTCTCCTAGTACAGGACCCAGTTATCCGGACTGGATATGGTTGAGCGGAGGTTTGGAGACAAGACAGGTTCCTATGCATAGCTGAAGAATGGGTGGTTTACCAAGGAGTGGTCTACCAAGGTTGTGCTTTTAGTGAGTGTCCAGGAGAAAAAGGGTAGCAGTGGAGAATACTTCCCATTACAACAGCACAGACAGAAGACATGCTGTGACTTAATAAACATAGAAGGGGCTTTAGTGCTACAGAGAAGGTCATGCTCCCACCATTCTGGGTCTTATTGGTGAGCCACCCCATATGCATACATTGATGGCTGCTCTACCAAAACATTCACCAGAAAAAAAGCCTATATACTAACAGGAGTTTTCAGGCCAAATAGTAAAAGGTGTTGTGAATGGGTTTGAGATGAGTTCTGAGCAGAGACTCCCTCTGGTGGTTACAAGCGGTACTGGTCTGTTCAGTGAAGATTGTGAGGACTGGGAATCAGGTGTTACTGACTGGTCTTATATAAGGGAGTCACCTTCCCATCAGGGTTGCCGGTGATCAATTGTTCTGGTCTGAATCCTTCATTCCTGTTTCCCTTGTAGCCTGCTGTGTCGTGTCTGCATCTCCTGCTAACAGATAAGACATTTTCTTCTTTCTGTTTTTTGCTATATTTTTGCATTTTGTCCTGCACTTCTGTGGGGGCCTTCTGGGTCCCCTCCGGGGGCTTTTGCCCTCTCAGTTTAGTTCAGCCACTGATGTTTGTACTTTTGCTTTTTCCAGTTTTTTCAGTGGCTGCTGTTTTGATTTTGTTACACCAGAGAACTAATTTAGGTGGTAGAGGTCGTGTGATCTCAGGTGATTTTGAAATTAGTAGTGTTGTGACCCGCACCACAATTGTGGGTTACCAGAGCAATGGGGTACTCAGAGCCGAGCCCATGGAAGTCTATGGGGTTGTCACAGGTAGCGGTGGCTCGGTCTGTGGCCCTGGCGGTCAGGCGTATGTTGGGGGGAATATTTACAGGGATAGGTGTATAACAGTTCGTGACGCCACCTGTAGTTCTCTGATCACTAAGACCAGCGCTGCTGTAGATCTCTGAGGGGATGGTGTGGCAGCTAGATGTCGGGTCCCCTACAGGTGGGACTGGTCCCTCAAAGTCTATGGAATTAATGATGTCGGGTGCAGATAAATAAATCAGTCTCACACCATCCAGCGTCTTTCCATACCTTTTACTTGTCAGATGATAAGGCAGGTCCCAGGGAGGCTGGTCGGGTGGAGGATGTGTTTTGAGGTAACGGCAGAGCAGGTTGGGGGCCTCCTTTACTTCCAATATTATAAGTTCAACTAGCATAAAGCTAAGTTCACTCCAATTTCTCCAAAGCTGTACTGCCCGGTCAGTTTTGTGGTCGGAGTCTTCCAGTGATGGAACTAGGTTCTTGCTTTTGTCGTGCACTGACTCAAAGTCCCTACTCCACTTGACCCCTGTTACGTACCGACACTCCAAGGCTGCTTTCTGCGACCTAAGGTCCAGTAAGACTCTGGTTTTTCTATCTCTACACCTGAAGCTGTAGTGACACTTCGGTCTCCAGTGACCGGAGAATAATGCCGGATAGTCCAATCCTTAAGGCACTTTAATAATTCTTTCCTCTGCGCCCTTCGCCCTGCTCAACTCTTGATATCAGCACTGACTAGGCTAGGATAATATTCGTTATCCGTACTAGCCTCCACTTTTGCACTGTCTCTCTGTATTAACAGGAATCTCGTTTCTCCAACAGGCACTAATCCTGACTTCCTCCACTCTCTCAGGAGAACTTCAGACTTCTGTGCTACAGGACACTCCCCTATACACCCCTGCTGGGTGTGTCTGAAGTGTATGTGAGTAATGTCGAGTTCTTAACGTTACCTCTCCGCACATCCTCCAGGGTACTGCGTGTGCCTTCACACCAGGGCTACACAGTAGAGTTGGTGCTTTTCAGGGTTTTCTGGGATTGCAGTAAGTACCCTTCCTATCCTTTTCTATTTAGTTAGTTTGGGCCCCAGCGTTTGCTCATACTATTTTCTTTCTGTGTCAGTATTTCTTCTTGTCTAACCGCCATTACTTGTTTGGGGGCTTTCTATTATCTTTGGGGTTCTGCTCCGGGGCAGATAGCTTTCCTATTTCTATCTTTAGGTGTAGTTAGTTTCTCAGGCTGTGACGAGGCGTCTAGGACCAACGTAGAAACGCTCCACGGCTGCCTCTAGTTGTGGTGGTTAGTCAGGGTACTGCAATCTCATAGATTCCAACTGCTCTGGTGTATTGCCTTTTTTACCTGCACTCCTCAGCTACCGAAACATAACAGTATCACCGGCCTTGAAATTGAATATTGTATGGTACTCACAGAAGGGAAAAATATTGTGAAAGAAAAAAGGTTGTCAGAGTTGTCAGAGATATTTTTCTGTTTGTTGCATTTTTTTTTTTTTTTTCCCTCTGTATCTCTGGGTGCTGGGGAGGATCTTTTCTCCCAATGGAGTTTGCACAGTTGTCTGGCCGTGTGGATCAGCTTGCCACTGAGGTTCAGAGTATTGCTGCATATCTTGCTAGGTTGCCTGTTGTGGAACCTAGGATCCCATGCCAGATTTGTTTTTGGGGATCGAGCTAAGTTTCAGAATTTCAAAAAAATTGTAAATTGTTTTTTGCCTTAAAATCTAAGTCCTCAGGGAACGCTGCGCAGCAGGTTCAAATTATCATCTCTCTCCTGCGCGGCGATCCTCAGGATTGGGCTTTTTCCCTGACACCTGGGGATCCTGTTTTGAGTGATGTTGATGCATTTTTTCAGGCTTTGGGGTTATTGTACGATGAGCCTAATGTCACTGATCAAGCTGAAAAAGCCTTGTTGGCATTAAATCAGGGGCCTTATGACGCTGAGTTATACTGTCAGAGATTCCGTAGGTGGGCAGTCCTGACCAAATGGAATGACGACGCTTTGGCAGCCCTTTTCCGGAAGGGTCTGTCAGATAATGTAAAGGATGTTATGGTGGGATTCCCTGTCCCCTCTGGTCTCAATAATTCTATGTCATTAGCGATTCAAATTGACAGACGTTTGCGTGAGCGGAGAAGTATGCGTGGAATGGTGTTGCCTTGTGAACCAGCTTCTGACCCATGCAGTGTGATAGAGTGGTGTCTGGGGCACAGCGTCATGAGTTTCGAAAGCGCAATGGGTTATGTTTCTACTGTGGTGATGCCTCTCATGCTATTTCAGTCTGCCCTAAGCGGGGAAGACGTTTTGCATGCTCAGTTGTCTTGGGTAGTGTTCAGACTAAGTTTTTATTAACTGTCACTCTGATATGCTCTCTGTCCTCATTTTCTGCTCAGGCTTTCGTTGATTCTGGAGCAGCTATTAACCTGATGGATTATGATTTTGCTAAACATTGTGGGTTTCCCTTGATACCCCTACAGAAGTCTATTCCCCTACTGGGGATCGATTCTACCCCTTTGGCTGAGAATAAACCCCAGTTTTCTACTCAGGTGATAATGAGGGTTGAACCTGATCACCAGGAGTGCTGCAAATTTTTGGTTCTGTATAATCTGCATGACATTATCGTGCTGGGTTTCCCTTGGTTACAGTCTCATAATCCTGTTTTGGATTGGAAATCTGTGTCTGTAACCAGTTGGGGCTGCCAATGTGTTAATACCAACACTCCTGTTTTTTCTGCCTCCCCCCAGGCTCAGGATGTTCCTGACTTTTTGATTGATTTTTCTGATGTGTTTAGCGAAAGTAAATCTGCATCCTTGCCTCCCCATAGGAGCTATGACTGCGCTATTGAATTAGTGCCGGGTAGTAAATTCCCTAAAGGTCGCCTTTTTAACTTGTCTGTACCTGAACATGACGCTATGCGGTCTTATATCAAGGAATCATTGGAGAAGGGTCATATCAGACCATCCTCTTCACCCTTAGGTGCCGGTTTTTTCTTTGTGGCCAAAAAAGATGGTTCATTAAGGCCGTGTATTGATTATCGTCTCTTGAACAATATTACTGTGAAATATCAATACCCGTTACCCTTGATTTCTGACCTGTTTTCCAGGGTGAAAAACGCTACTTGGTTTACCAAGCTTGACCTCAGGGGGGCGTATAACCTTATTCGCATTAAGCACGGGGATGAATGGAAGACGGCATTCAATACCCCTGAAGGGCATTTTGAGTACCTAGTGATGCCCTTTGGGCTCACTAATGCTCCTTCCGTCTTCCAATCCTTCATGAATGACATTTTCAGGGATTTTGTGGACAAATTTCTGATTGTTTATTTGGATGATATCTTGATTTTTTCTAATGACTGGGACTCTCATGTGAAACATGTTCGAACTGTGTTCCAGATTTTGAGAGAGAATGCTCTGTATGTGAAGGGATCAAAGTGTCTTTTTGGCGTACAGAGGATCTCATTTCTGGGATTCATTTTGTCCCCATCTGTTATTGAAATGGACCCGGTCAAGGTTCAGGCCATCTGTGATTGGGTCCAACCTACTTCATTAAAGCTCTTCAGAGATTTTTGGGTTTTGCCAATTTTTATCGTAAATTTATTGGTAATTTCTCGGTTATTGTTAAATGATTAACTGATTTGACCAGAAAGGGATCTTGATGTGGTGAATTGGCCTCCTGAGGCAGTCTCTTGCGTTTCAGGAACTTAAGCAGAGATTCACTTCTGCTCCTGTTCTACGGCAGCCTGATGTTTCTCTGCCATTTCAGGTGGAGGTTGAGGCCTCTGAAATTGGGGCAGGTGCCGTTTTGTCCCAAAAAGATCCAGAGACCTCTAAAAGTAACCCTTGTGCCTTTTTCTCTCGAAAATTTTCTCCTACTGAACGTAATTATGACGTGGGTAATCGGGAGTTATTGGCCATGAAGTGGCTTTTGAAGAGTGGAGACATTGGCTGGAGGAGCCAAACATCAGGTGGTGGTCCTTACGGACCATAAGAATCTGGTCTACCTGGAATCTGCCAAGCGACTCAATCCTAGACAGGCCAGGTGGGCCTTGTTTTTCACACGTTTTAATTTTGTGGTTTCCTTTCTTCCTGGCACTAAGAATGTTAAGGCGGATGCCCTCTCGAGGAGTTTCCTTGCTGACTCTCCTGAGTTATCTGATCCTTCTGTTATTTTGAAAGAGGGTGTAGTTCTTTCCACCATCTCGCCCAATTTGAGACTTGCTCTGGAGGGGTGTCAGGAGGATAGGCCCGAGTGCTGCCCTGTTGGAAAATTGTTTGTCCCGGACCAGTGGAAAAAGAGTGTGATGTCTGAGATTCATTGTTCCGCATTGGCTGGGCATCCCGGAATTTTTGGTACCAGAGACTTGGTTAGTCGGTCCTTTTGGTGGCCTACCTTGTCTCGTGATGTCAGGGAATTTGTGCAGTCCTGCGGGACTTGCTCTCGCTCCAAGCCTTGCTCTCGCTCTAGTGGTTTGTTGATGCCATTGCCTGTGCCCAAGAGACCATGGACCCATATCTCTATGGATTTCATTTCCGACCTTCCTGTTTCTCAGAGAATGACCACCATCTGGGTAATTTGTGATAGGTTTTCCAAAATGATACATCTTGTGCCATTACCTAAGTTGCCTTCCTCCTCTGAATTGGTGCTGTTGTTCCTTCAGCACGTGGTTCGTTTACACGGCATTCCTGAGAACATTGTGTCTGACAGAGGAGTCCAGTTTGTTTCCAGATTTTGGAGGACTTTTTGTTCTAAACTGGGTGTTCAATTGTCTTTCTCCTCGGCATTTCATCCTCAGACCAATGGTCAAACTGAGAGAACAAACCAGACATTGGAGACTTATCTTAGATGCTTTGTGTCTGCTGATCAGGATGACTGGGTCTCTTTTTTGCCTTTGGCTGAGTTTGCTCTTAATAATAGGGCTAGCTCTGCCACTTTGATGTCTCCGTTTTTCTGTAATTCTGGGTTTCACCCTCGATTTTCTTCAGGACAGACGGAGGCTTCTGTCTGTCCAGGTGTTGACTCTGTTGTGGAGCGTATGCAACAGATTTGGGACCAGGTAGTGGAGAGGTTGTCCCTCTCTCAGGAGAAGGCCCAGCGGTTTGCTAACCGGCATAGGACTGATGGTCCTCGGTTTAAAGTGGGGGACTTGGTCTGGTTGTCCTCAAAGAATATTCCTATGAGAGTAGCATCTCCTAAATTTAAGCCTAGGTTCATTGGACCTTATAAGATCATTGAGATTCTTAATCCTGTTTCTTTTCGTTTGCTTCTTCCAGGGACATTTAAGATCCATAACGTGTTCCACAAGTCCTTGTTGAAGAGGTTTGTTGAGCCAGTGGTTCCTGCTGCTGTGCCTCCTGACCCTGTTTTGGTTGAGGGCAATCTGGAGTATGTGGTTGAGAAAATATTAGATTCTCGTTTTTCTAGACGGAAACTCCAGTATTTGGTTAAGTGGAGAGGTTATGGTCAGGAAGACAATTCTTGGGTGTTTGCTTCGGACATCCATGCTAGGAGACTCATCCGTGCGTATCATAGAACTCATCCTGACCGACCTGGTTGCTCAAATGAGGGTTCGGTGACCCCTCCTCAAGGGGGGGTACTGTTGTGAATGGGTTTGAGATTAGTTCTGAGCAGAGACTCCCTCTGGTGGTTACAAGCGGTACTGGTCTGTTCAGTGAGGATTGTGAGGACTGGGAATCAGGTGTTACTGACTGGTCTTATATAAGGGAGTCACCTTCCCATCAGGGTTGCCGGTGATCAATTGTTCTGGTCTGAATCCTTCATTCCTGTTTCCCTTGTAGCCTGCTGTGTCGTGTCTGCATCTCCTGCTAACAGATAAGACATTTTCTTCTTTCTGTTTTTGTGCTATATTTTTGCATTTTGTCCTGCACTTCTGTGGGGGCCTTTGGGTCCCCTCGGGGGCTTCTTGCCCTCTCAGTTTAGTTCAGCCACTGATGTTTGTACTTTTGCTTTTTCCAGTTTTTTCAGTGGCTGCTGTTTTGATTTTGTTACACCAGAGAACTAATTTAGGTGGTAGAGGTCGTGTGATCTCAGGTGATTTTGAAATTAGTAGAGTTGGTGCTTTTCAGGGTTTTCTGGGATTGCAGTAAGTACCCTTCCTATCCTTTTCTATTTAGTTAGTTTGGGCCCCAGCGTTTGCTCATACTATTTTCTTTCTGTGTCAGTATTTCTTCTTGTCTAACCGCCATTACTTGTTTGGGGGCTTTCTATTATCTTTGGGGTTCTGCTCCGGGCAGATAGCTTTCCTATTTCTATCTTTAGGTGTAGTTAGTTTCTCAGGCTGTGACGAGGCGTCTAGGACCAACGTAGGAACGCTCCACGGCTGCCTCTAGTTGTGGTGGTTAGTCAGGGTACTGCAATCTCATAGATTCCAACTGCTCTGGTGTATTGCCTTTTTTACCTGCACTCCTCAGCTACCGAAACATAACAAAAAGGTAAATCTTTATTAATGAAATAACAAACATGAAGCAGATAAAAGGAGAGTGCAAATGCAAAAGGTTATTCCACCAGGTAAGCCTAAACATTAATACCATAGAAAACACATGGGTTGTAGTTGTAAATTACACTGCGCAAAAAATAAAGGGAATACTAAAATCCCACATCCTAGATATCACTGAATGAAATATTACAGTGGCAAATCTTTATTCCTTACATAGTGGGATGTGTTGAGAACAATAAAACATAAAAATGATCAATGTAAATCACAATAAATATCCCATGGAGGTCTGGATTTGGAATAATACTAAAATCAAAGTGTAAAACCAAATTACAGGCTGATCCAACTTCAGTTGAAATGCCTCAAGACAAGGAAATGATGATCAGTAGTGTGTGTAGCCTCCACGTGCCTGTATGACTTCACTGTGCCTATATTACCTCCCTACAACACTTGGGCATACTCCTGATGAGGAGGCGGATGTTCTCCTGAGGGATATCCTCTCGGACCCGGATTAAAGCATCAGTCTACTCCTGGACAGTCTGTGGTGCAACGTGGAGTCGGTGGATGGAACGAGACATGATGTCCCAGATGTGCTCGATTGGATTCATGTCTGGGGAGCAGACATGCCAGTCCATAGTATCAATGCCTTCATCATGCAGGAATTGCTGACACTTCAGCTATATGAAGCCTAGCATTGTCATGCATCAGAAGTAACCCAGGGCCCAGTGCACCTGTATATGGTCTCACAATGGGTTTGAGGATCTCATCCCAGTACCTAGAGCATGGAGTGCTGTGCTGCTCTCCAAAGAAATGCCACCCCACACCATTACGGAACCACTGCCAAACTGGTCATGCTGGAAGATGTTGCAGGCAGCAGAACGTCCTCCACGGCATCTCCAGACTCTGTCATGTCTGTCACATGTGCTCAGTGTGAACCTGCTCTCATCTGTGAAAAGCACATGCTGCCAATGTCAAATCTGTTAATCTTGGTGTTTTCTGGCAAATACCAATAGCCTTGCACTGTCTTGGGCTGTAAGCTCAACACCCACTTGCAAACATTGGGCCCTCATGCCACCCTCTGGATACTATGCTGACAGACACAGCTACCATTCTTGCCACAGCTCGCATTGATGTGCCATCCTGGATGAGCTGTACTACCTGAGCAAATTCTGTGGATTGTAGACCCCGCCTCATGCTTCTGTACCTCTAGGGGTGAGAGCAATGACAAAATGCAAACGCAACCAAAACAACAGCCAAAAAGAATGAGAACAGAGAAACGGTCTGTGGTCACCCCCTGCAGAACCACTCTTTTAAAGGAGTTGTCTCGCTAATTGACAATCCTTTCTACCTGTTGTCTGTTCCATTTGCACATCAGCAGGAGAAATTGATTCACAATCAGTGTTGCCTCATAACTGGGCAAGATGATTTCACAGAAGTGTGATTGACTTGGTGTTACATTGTGTTTTTTAAGTGTTCCCTTTATTGTTTTGAACAGTGTATTTCACTAATGCAAGCAAAAATCTACATGGGTATAAGGAGTTACCAAAGGAAACAAAATATCAATTTAGAATAAAGGGTAAATAAAGTCCATAGAGAAATGTTAAGTGGCTATTTATCCAAAGTGCAGCCTAACAGATGGAAAAAAAAACAATATAAGTGATAAAAAAAGGCCAAATAATGTAGATTGCCAAGTTGCACACTAGCCCAAACAGGGTATCAGGAAACTGCCAAATGCCTGATTGCAAAAGCTGCAACGTGATAAGATGCAGAAAAATAAAAGTAATGGTGTAATGAGGCCACCAAACTGAGAAAGGACAGACACTTCCAGGAGGGGGGAAGAAGCTGAGCGTGAAACTCGCGTTGGGGTGCTTCCTTGCTTATTCCCTCCACAGGTTTCTGCCTTCATTTCTATTTTAGAGTTTGCATCTACCGTTATTTCTCCAAGTATCTGCCTTTTCTCAGTTTGGTGGCCTCATGTTACCATTACTTTTATCTTCCTGCAGCCTATCAGGTTGTAACTCTTGTAATTAGCCATTTGGCAGTTCCCCCATACCCTGCTTGGGCTAATGTGAGGCCCCCTACCACTGTGGTCAAACATAAGTGTTCTTTTTTCAAAACATTTACCATGTTTAGTCACGTCGGCACCAGATGATATGCAAGAAGGACGTCGGAAATTTTCCATATTCTGAGGAAGTAAACTCATCTCTCCCCATTCCTCACTGTCAGGCCTGCAGATTGTGTTCACACTGTCACCAAGAAGGAGCGGAGCATTTCATCTCAAGTTCATGAACTCTTAGTGAAAGTGGTAACATTGCCATGAACTTTATCACAAGGAAGTGTCATCCATCATTGGTATCCAGCAAAACAAACTGAGAAAGATTGGAGAAGGAGGAGGAGGAGGAAGATCGCAAACGCTTATAAAGCAATATACACCGGTCACTCATGACATTATTACCACTGGCAGGTGAAGTAAGAGACTTCGGGCCTGATATATTATGACTGGCTTCTTGAACAGCTGGAGCTCAGTTCATTAAGAGGTGCACATAAAATAATGAATTAGGTGTATCTTACAACTGGCATGTAACTACGCCAAAAATGCTACGCCAGTCAGGACTAGAGTACATTTCTGCCAAAATTTAAGGAACTAAAGTGATGAATTTGCGGGCCAGACTTCACCACGCCTCGTCCTGCCCCAGCTTCACCCAGTGTGACAAAGTTGGCTGAGACTTAGAAACAAACACAAAGTCCCAACATTTTAGCGCCACTTCGAGTAGTGCACACATTTTGCAACATTTCAAGGTGTTTCATAACAGAATTCAGGTAAACATTTTTATGAATTGGGCCCTCTGATATTCCAGTGATAATGGAAAGAAAGGTAAAGTCAGTTCTTGAAGTTGTTATTTTGAGAGTAGGAAAAAAAGGGCAAGGGTAAAGATTTCAGTAACCCTGACAAGTGCCAAATTGCAATGTGTGGTCTAGTGGGTCAGAGCATCTTCAAAACAGCAGATCTTGTTGGGTGTTTCCAACTTACGGCAGGTGATGTGAATTATTCTGGGAATATGGTGAGTCTGATGGGGTATTTATGGCAAATGGGAGGTTTTGTGGGGTGTGCAAGACCTTCTGTGTTCCAAGAAGAGAGCTCTTGGTATACAATGGGACTTGTGGAGTGCTATTGGCATACAGAAGGTTGTATGTGGTGAGCCTCTCATATAGCTAATCGTATTTTTTCCCTGGTATATAACAGATCTTGTGGAGTATTTCTAGTATACAGCAGGTCTTGTGTGTTCTTGGTGTACTGCGAGTCTTGTGGGTTTTCCGGTTATTCGTCAGGTCTTATGGAGTGTTCCCGGTATACAGGAAGTCTTATGGAGTGTTCCCGGAATAAAGCAGTTCTTTTAGGGAGTGTTCAATATGCAGCAAATGTTTTGGAGTGTGTCCAGTATACGGCTTCGCTTGTGTGGTGTTCCTAGAATATGGTGGGTCCTCTGGGGTGTCTCTAGTACACGTCAGGTTTTGTGGAGTGTTCACGGTATACAGCGGGTCTTTTGGGGAGTGCTTGGCATACTTAAAATCTTTTGAGGTGTGCTCAGTATGTGGCTGGTCTTGTGGGGTGACCTTGGTAAATGACAGGGCTTGTGAGGTGTTCCCGGTATGCAGCAGGTGTTTCCCTCTAATCAGCAGGTCTTGTGGAGTGTTCCTCATATATGGTGAGTTGTTCCTGGTTTACGGTGGGTCTTGTGGAGCGTTCCTAGAATTCGACAGGTCTTGTGGGGTACTGGCAATATACCGCTAGTCTTGTGGGGTTGTCCTGGTATACGGCAGGTCTTGCAGAGTGTTTTCAATATACAGCATGTCTTGAGTGTTTCCCATATTCGGTGGGTCTTGTGGAGAGTTCCTAGTATATGGCGGTTCTTGTGGGGTGTTCCTAGTATATGGCGGTTCTTGTGGGTGTTCCTAGTATATGGCGGTTCTTGTGGGGTGTTCCTAGTATATGGCAGTTCTTGTGGGGTGTTCCTAGCATATGGCGGGTCTTGTGGGGTGTTCCTAGTATATGGCAGTTCCTGTGGAGTGTTTCTGGTATTCGGCATTTCTTGTTGGGTGCTTCCTGTATACTATAGTTCTTTTGGTGTGTTTCCAGTATAAGTTGGGTATTGTGGGGTGTGTCCAGTATACGGCAGTCCTTTTGGGGTGTGCTTGGTATGCAAAAATTCTTGTGGTGTGTGCCTGGCATACAGCAGGTCTTGTGGGTTGTTCCCGTTATACGGCATGTCTTATGGTGTATTCCCTGTATACAGCAGGTCTTGTGGAGTTGTTTCCAATATAAGGCATGTCTTGTGGAGTATTTCTGGTATATGGCAGTTATTTTGGGGTGTGCTCAATATATAGCAAGTCTTGTGGGATGTGTCTGGCGTAAGGTTGGTCTTGTGGGGTATTCTTTGCAAATGACAGGGCTTGTTAAGTGTTCTTAGTATACGACAGCTTTTGTGGAGTATTCATGGCATATGGCAGGTCTTGTTGAGTGTACGCAGTATACAGTGGGTCTTGTGGAGTGTTCCTCATATATGGACGGGTATTATGGCATGATCCTGGTATATGGCAGTGCTTGTGGAATGTTTACAGTATAAAGTGGGTCTTTTGGGGCGTACCTGCTATACGGTAGGTTTTGAGGAATGTTCCCAGTATTTTGCAGTTCTTTTAGGGTGTGCTCGGTATACAGCAAATCTGTTGGGGTGTGCATGGTATACGGCTGGTCTTGTGGAGTATTTCAGGTATATGACAGGGTTTGCCAGTATTCCCGGTTTATGTCAGTTCTTGCGGAGTGTTCCCGTATACAGCAGGTCTTGTGCAGTATTTTTATTATATGGCGGGACTTATGGGTCTTCCGGTGTCACGGATGTGTCAGAAGCTGCAGACCGTTGCACTTCATCTGTCTGTAGAAGTTCTCAGTAGTTTGCTTTGCAGACGAGCGGCCACCTCCCCTGGTGCTAATGGCTACACCTGGACCTGAGTATTGATATACTTCCTGCTTGCTGTTGGCAAGGGTGGGTGATATTTACATTTGCATTTCCCTGTTGAGGCTTGGAGCTGTAGCAGTCTGCTATCCTCCTTTTGAAGTTTGGAGGACGTTGTTGTTTCTCTCAGAGTCTTCTCAAGCTAAGTGTTCCCTTGTTTTGATTGTCTATCCCAGTTGTCTTTAGCGGTAGTGAGGATTGACTAGTGCTAATCCTGTCCCTCCTGATGCAGGGCTTATCGCCAGGGTCAGACAGGGATTAGGTATCCTGCTCGGCGATAGGTACAAAAACCTATATAGGGACGATAGGACAGACAGGGTGATGTTAGATCTGTCTAGGGGTCTCCATTCCCCCTTCACTAGTGTTTGGTTCCCTTTCCCCTCATCCATATGCATTGCACTTAGTCTGTCCTACACTGTGTGTGACATCCGGTTTACGGAAAGTCTTGTGGAGTGTTCCTCATATACAGCGGGTTTTGAATGGTGACCCTGGTATATAGCTGAGGAGTTTTTGTGAAGTGTTTCTGGTATACGGCGGGTCTTGTGGAGTGTTTCTAGTATATGGTGGGTCTTGTGGGATACTAGCCAAATACGGCAGGTCTTGTCAGGTGTTCCTGGTATACGGCAGGTGGTCACAGTATAAGGTGGGTCTTGTGGGGTGTTTCCAGTATGACGGTTCTTGTGGAATGTTCCTGGTATGCACCAAGTCTTGTATGATGCCCCCTGTATACTGTAGTTTTTGTGGGGTGTTCCTGGTATAAGTTGGATATTGTGGGGTGTGTCCAGTATACTGCTGGTCTTGTGGGGCATTGACAGTATGCAGCGGGGCTTGTAGGATGTTCCATGTACATGGCAGGTCTTGTGGGGTGTGCTTGATAGGCAGAAAATCTTGTGGTGTACTCCTAATGTAAGTTGGGTATGGTGGAGTGTTCCTGGTATACGGCAGGTCTTGTGGGGTGTTTCTGGTATGATGTGGGTCTTGTGTAGTTTTCCCGGTATATGGCAATTCTTTTGGGTGTGTTCAGTATACAGCAAATCCGGTGAAATATTCCTGGTACGCAACACGTTTTATGGATTGGTCCTGGTATACATTGGGGGTTGTGGGGTGTGTTCCTAGTATATGGTATGTCTTATGGAGTGTTCCCAACAAATGCCGGTCATGTGGGATGTTCTCGGTATGAAGCTTGTCTTTTGTGGTGTTCATGGAATACGGTGTTTTTTTTGGAATGTTCCAGGTAAATGGAAGGTCTTGTAGGGGTATATCCAGTATTTTTTTGGGGTGTGTGCTGATATAAGGCAGGCTTTGTGAATTATTCCCTTTATACTGCATGTTTTGTGGGGTGTTTCCAAAGTACAGTGGTTAGCCAAAAGAGGTACAAGGAAGAACAACTGCTGAACTGGCAAAAGAATCATATACGCCCAAGCCTCGTTGATGTTGTCAGTGAAGGCAAGCCCGTTTTTTCCATTCTTACAGAAGAACAATGATAGAAAGATATCAGAATTTCAGAGCATCGTAGAGATGATAGAAAGGTGTCAAATCACAGACCGCATTACAGTAATGACAGAAAGGTGTCACAACATTCAGAGCCATGGCTGAAGAATGTTAGAACATGCAAAGTATAGTCACTTGCTGTGTATAAGGCTGCATAACTGAATAGCAGTAAAAGTGTCCATGCTGACCCATCCACCAGTGAAAGTGGCTACACTGGCATGAAACCTGGAACATAGATCAATGTAGACCTGGTTTGATAAGCTATGCTTTACATTGCCTGGATGCTCGCTGCATGTTTCTTTAGGGTATTAAAAAAACATGATGGAAACTGCTCCATTTGTGGCAGAGTTTTTCTTTTCCTGAAGATGATTTGAAGAGTTTTGGAAGATCTTTTTGCTGAAGCGTTGTTTGCAGCCTTTTTCCAGTGTGTGGTTTGTAGAGTTTTTGTGACGACACTGCGCTTTTTTCTTAATTGTACCGGACATATTACTCAGTAAGCCCAGGTGCATGAGATAATGTTCATATAAGCCACAACGTTGACTTTTGTTGTACGTTGAATTGATGTTTGTTACTTTGTTAAATGGCTGCTGATTACCTATTGTATCAGCCCCTACAGCTTATTGTTCGGCTATCCTTGAGGGACAAAGCCGCAGGTTAATTGAAAAATCGATGTTTGTTAATTTTGTACATGCCTTCTGACTACCTATTGCATCATACATGCAGTTTGTTGTTCAGCAAATATAGAAGGACAAAATATACAGGTTAATTGAACACTATCAATGAGAGATGACCTCTTCCCACCTCCCCCAAACCTATGGATACTGCCCTAAAGGACAGTTGTGGGTATAAAAATTAATCTCTTTCCTTATACAGGGACACTCTACACAACAGCAGACAAGGCACCATGGCTCCATCCCAGGTTAGGACAATCAGGTCACCTGGCCACATACCTCAATGGACTGTCAGCTTCCTAATTTTGCCGCTACCTTCTCTCTGTGAGTAACTGCCAAAAGTAGTGTGCCACTGGTTGGGTTAGTTGCGTATGAAAGCCCCGATGTCGCAGATGTTCTAATTCCTGGCGAGCCAGCAGTTTCTTTCAGGATTTGCTTCAAAGAAGTGACACAGAATCATTGATTCATAGAATGGTAGAGTTGGAAGGGACCTCCTGGGTCATCTGGTCCAACCCCCTGGTCAAAGCAGGATTCACTAAATTATCCCAAACAGATGTCTGTCCAGCCTCTGTTTGAAGACTTCCATTGAAGTAGAACTCACCATCTTTTCATGGTAGCCTGTTCCACTCATTGATCACCCTGTCGAAAAGCTTTTTCTAATATCTAATCTGTTTCTCCTCCCATTCAGTTTCATCCCATTGCTTCTAGCCTTTCCTTGTGCAAATGAGAATAAAGAAGATCCTTCTACAGTGTGACAGCCCTTGAGATATTTGTAAACAGCTATTAAGTTTCCTCTCAGTCTTCTTTTTTGCAGCTAAACATTCCCAAATCCTGCAACTGTTCCTCATAGGACATGGCTTGCAGACTGGTCACCATTATGGTTGCTCTTCTTTGACCTTGCTCCAATCTGTCGATGTCTTTTTTAAAATGTGGTGCCCAAAACTGGACACAGTATTCCAGATGAGGTCTGACCAAAGAGGAGTAGAGGGCAATAATGACTTCACATGATCTAGACTGTATGCTTCTGTTAATACATCCCAGAATTGTATTTGCCTTTTTTGCTGCTGCATCACTCTGTTGACTCATGTTTAGTCTGTGATCTATTAGTATACCCAAGTCTTTTTCACATGTGCTGTTGCTTAGCTCTATTCCTCCCATTCTATATATATGCTTTTTTCATTTTTATTGCCCAGATGTAATACTTTGCATTTTTCCCTGTTAAAAACCATTCTGTTAGTTGCTGCCTACTGCTCCAGTTTATTTATATATTTTTGACTCCTCTCTCTCTTCTCTAGTATTAGTTATCCCTCCTATATTTGTGTCATCAGCAAATTTAATCAGTTTACCCTCAATTCCTTCAAGTAAATCATTGATAAAGATGTTGAACAATACAGGGCCCAGGACAGAGCCTTGTGGTACCCCACTTGAGACATTCTTCCAACTGGATGTGAAGCCATTTACAACCACTCTTGTGTTCGATCACTAAGCCAGTTATGAAT
>JARQOD010000001.1:1242362-1339406 GCA_033576555.1 Oophaga sylvatica | reverse complement strand
CCCTTAACCCCGCATACCCCTGATGATTTTGCTTTTCTAGCGGGTGTCATCTATCCCCAGTACCCTGATTTTTCTCTATTCCCAGCGGTGTCATCTATCCCGCAGTACCCTGATAAATTTCTGTTATTACTCAGGGGTGTCATCTACCCGCGACCCGATATTCCCTTTTTTATTACTAGGGGGTCTCTATCCCGCTCCCTGAGATTTCTGTTATTACTCCGGGGGCACTACCCGCAGTCCCTGATATTTCTGTTATTACCACGGGTGTCATTTTTCCCGCAGTACCCTGATGATTTTCTGCTATTACTCGCGGGGTCATCTTCCCGCAGTCCCTAAAAGATTTTGTATTACTCGGGGGTGTCATCTATCCCGCCGACCCTGATGATTCTGTTATTATCAGGGGGTGTCATTTTCCCCGCTCCCCTGATGATTTCTGCTATTACTCAGGGGTATCTTCCCCATCCCGATGTTTTCTTTTATTACTCACGGGTGTATTACCCCGCAGTCCCCTATGTTTTTGTTATTACCAGCGGGGTAAAAAACCCGCAGTACCCTGTGTTTCTGCTTTTACTCAGGGGGTCACTAACCCGCAGTACCCTGATGATTTCTGCTATTACTCAGCAGGTGTCATCTATCCCGCAGTACCCTGATGATTTCGAAATTACTCAGCGGGTGTCATCTACCCCGCAGTACCCTGTTTGATATCTGTTATTACTCAGGGGTGTCATCTATCCCGCATACCCTGATGATTTCTGGTATTACTTAGCGGGTGTCATCTATGCCGCAGTACCCTGATGATTTCTGACATTACTCAGCGGGTGTCATCTATCCCGCAGTACCCTGATGATTTCTGCTATTACTCAGCGGGTGTCATCTATCCCGCAGTACCCTGATGATTTCTGCTATTACTCAGCGGGTGTCATCTATCCCGCAGTACCCTGATGATTTCTGACATTACTCAGCGGGTGTCATCTATCCCGCAGTACCCTGATGATCTCTGCTATTACTCAGCGGGTGTCATCTATCCCGCAGTACCCTGATGATTTCTGCTATTACTGAGCGGGTGTCATCTATCCCGCAGTACCCTGATGATTTCTGCTATTACTCAGCGGGTGTCATCTATCCCACAGTACCCTGATGATTTCTGCTATTACTCAGCGGGTGTCATCTATCCGCAGTACCCTGATGATATCTGACATTACTCAGCAGGTGTCACCTATCCCGCAGTACCCTGATGATATCTGACATTACTCAGCAGGTGTCATCTATCCCGCAGTACCCTGATGATATCTGACATTACTCAGCAGGTGTCATCTATCCAGCAGTACCCTGATGATTTCTGTTATTACTCAGCAGGTGTCATCTATTCCGCAGTACCCTGATGATTTCTGCTATTACTGAGCGGGTGTCATCTATCCCACAGTACCCTGATGATTTCTGCTATTACTGAGCGGGTGTCATCTATCCCGCAGTACCCTGATGATTTCTGTTATTACTGAGCGGGTGTCATCTATTCCGCAGTACCCTGATGATTTCTGTTATTACACAGCGGGTGTCATCTATCCCGCAGTACCCTGATGATTTCTGCTATTACTCAGCGGGTGTCATCTATTCCGCAGTACCCTGATGATTTCTGTTATTACTCAGCAGGTGTCATCTATCCCGCAGTACCCTGATGATTTCTTTTATTACTCAGCGGGTGTCATCTATCCCGCAGTACCCTGATGATTTCTGCTATTATTCAGCGGGTGTCCTCTATCCCGCAGTACCCTGATGATTTCTGACATTACTCAGCGGGTGTCCTCTATCCCGCAGTACCCTGATGATTTCTTTTATTACTCAGCGGGTGTCATCTATCCCGCAGTACCCTGATGATTTCTGCTATTACTCAGCGGGTGTCATCTATCCCGCAGTACCCTGATGATTTCTGCTATTATTCAGCAGGTGTCCTCTATCCCGCAGTACCCTGATGATTTCTGACATTACTCAGCGGGTGTCATCTATCCCGCAGTACCCTGATGATTTCTGCTATTACTCAGCGGGTGTCATCTATCCTGCAGTACCCTGATGGCATTAGGGTGCACTTACTTTTCCAATAATGTGAGCGCGATGGTGGGGTTGACCCGCAGGTATTTGCAGTTAGGCTGCCCGTAGTCTGCCAGGTATGTTGACCAGTCCCATTTAATGAAAAGATCCAATAGCTGTAGAGAAAGAAAAAGAAAATGTGAAAACCGCTCTATAACAACGGGATTTCTCCAGTATCGTCCAATCCCGGCACATTATGGTAGTGTCACGATCCACATTTGGATCTGTGGCAGATCTCTCTCTGCATACTAAAACCTTTTTCCTTTCAGGCCATGGGGGGGTTAATCTCAGTCTTTTCCCCCGGTGGCCGCTGGTGTAATTACATTGCTGCTCACTTGTCAGGAGAAGGTGGAGACCACTCCCAGCATCCTTTAAAAGGTCATCTGAGGCCTCAGCTGACTGTTGGTGATATTGCTACCTTCTGGAGACCAACCAAGCTGAAGTCAGGAGCTTGCTGAGCGCAGTGGTACTTCTGCGGTTTCCCTGATTTGGTGCCTTTCTCTGCTGTTCGATGCATTGCAGCAGAGCAAGCTAAGTGTTTATTATTTAGTTATTTAACCCCTAGGTGTCTGTCTTTCCTTTTTGTTGGTGGGTTTAGCTCAGGGCTAAACAGGAGACAGGGACAGGACGGTAACTTGGGCCTCACTACCTTCAAGTGTACCCCCAAGCTAAGGAGAGACAGGGCCCTTCCTTAGCCTTAGGGGCAGTTCAGGGGCCCAGGTTCCTCGTCCCCTGTATTTCTACAACTGCCCGGTGACAGGTAGAGAGAAAAGATGGAGATCTGTCACCTGGAGGCACACAAGGATGGCTGCCGTCAGGCCCAGACCTTTACTACACATAGCTTCTTTGTACCAGGCTGTGTACACATGAGAGCCATGAAGATTACTGCAGACACAGGGCCCCCGCTAGACCCCACACCTGCTCCAAATGACAGTGGACGCCACCCACTGCCCTATGCTTGGGGAAGTCCTCTTACCTACCCGTCTGGTCACTATTCCAAATATTTGAACCCACTTTTTATAAGCCTTTTATCATGCCTCCCAACTTTTGAAGAAGGGAAAGAGGGATAAAGGCTGGCAAATTTTAGGCCACGCCCCAAACCACGCCCATTTCACCAGTCACACCCAAATCCACGCCCCAACCACACCAAGAATGGATGAAGCGTACTGTAAAATCCTGCAACCTCCTTCCCTCCGCCAGGACATTTAGGCCGGGATCACACATGCGGGTAACACGGCTGAGTCTCGCATGTGAAATCCCAGCTCTGGCGCCGGCACTCGGGAGTGGAGCGAGCGGCTGCATATAACTACATGCAGCCGCACACTCCACTCTCGAGTGCCGGCGCCAGAGCTGGGATTTCACATGCGAGACTCAGCCGTGTTTCTCGCATGTGTGATCCCGGCCTAAGAATGGGTCGTGGCTGGGTTTTCCAGCAAGACTATGACCCAAAACGTACATCCAAGGCAACAAAGGAGTGGATCAAAAAGAAGCACATCACAGTCCTGACAGGAAGTGTGCAGGCCCCCGACATGTGCCAGTATAACAGTACATATACACACTATATATGGACACACTGTACACTACATATTTATACAGTTTACATTGTATACCCTGTACACTATGCAATTATACATTGTATATACCTCATACACTACATGTTCACTGTACATATATACCCTGTACACTATACACTATATATATATTCCCCATACACTACATCAACACTGTATATATAGGAGAGTCTCCATTGGAGAAAGAAGCAGATAAACATAATTCTACTCTATCTTAGGTTAGGTTCACATTGCGTTAGTGCAGTCTACTCAACTTATGCGTTAAACGGACTGCGCTAATGCAAGTGCCTTTTAAAGATTGCGTTATGCGATTGCGCTAGCGGTGACGGACCCCCGAAGGCTGGGTTAACATTGCGTCAATGGCAATACTCTAAAGGCATCAGTTACATAGTGGCACTAACGCTATGTAACGGATGTGTTAGCGCACCCATAGACTGAAATTATGTAGCGCATCACTAGCACATGTCATATTTGGCATGTGTTAGCGATGTGCTGTCATTCTGTGACAGAGACTCGGACGCAGTCTGCAGCGTTCGGGGGTCCATCACCTCTAGCACGATCACATAACGCAATCTTTAAAAGGCAGTTGTGTTAGCGCAGTCCGTTTAACGCATACGTTGAGCAGACTGCACTAACGCAATGTGAACGTAGCCTAATGCTGCAGACTGCGTCCGACGGTCTGTCACAGAATGACGGCACATTGCTAACGCATGCCAAATATGACATGTGCTAGCGATGCGCTACATAATTGCAGTCTATGGGTGCGCTAACACATCCGTTACATAGCGTTATTGCCACTCTGTAACGGATGCCGTCAGCGCATTGCCATTGACTCAATGTGAACACGGCCTTACAGAGGAATCCTACTGACCCATCGACATGGTGCCAATTGCTGACAGTCAGTTTCATGACTGGATCTCTACACTACTGAATCAGGAGCCTCAGGACTGAGAGATACCACTGGTATACTGTCTCTCAGTCCTGAGGCATATACCACAGCCAAGTGAGACACTGATTGTTTACAGCCAGAGAGTGACGCAGGCAGGGCTTAGACAGCACTGAGGATGATGTGGAAACAAATGGCTGGCACAGTGCAGCGTCTCAGCCCTGCCTGCCTCACTCTCTGGCTGTAAACAATCCCTCCCCCGGTGCACAGATGAGCGCTCCATACAGTACCCGGCTCTCACTGCAAGAGATGATGATCTCATCCTGCCTGTCTCACATGCTGCCGCGCATGGAGCTGCAGCTTCTGAGAGCGAGACAGGCAGGATCTGGGATCATCATCTCTTGGAGTGAGAGCCGGGTACTGTATGGAGCGCTCGATGCACCGCCGCCGCCGGATCTGTCCTCCCGACCCGAACTAGCATTACCTCCTCGTGCTGTACCAGCTGACCGCCGGAAATGAGGTCAGCGGTCACTTCCTGTGGAACGTGGGGTATCCGCTGTGCACTCTGCTGTCATCACTACCCAACCGCGATCGCGGGACATTAAGCCTCCCGGCCGGGACAGCGGGACAGGGACTCAAAATCGGGACTGTCCCGCTGAAACCGGAACGGTTGGGAGGTATGCTTTTATTACTGTTTAAAAAAGGGCAACACCCAATATGAAGGCTGGGGTCACGGGCGGTGGGTCCGCCTATGATCCAGCACCTCTCCGCTGTCACTATGACTGCAACCGCGTGGAGGACTCCACTGAATAATACACTTAAACTTTTCACCTTCAAAGTAAAAGATTAAAAAAAACAGCAAAAACATAAACCCCAAGTGCACAGGCATGTAAAGTGTCACAGGGGTTGGAGAATTTCACTCTGTACCTTCTGGGGAAGATTCCAATACAAAATATGCAAATACTATTAATTCTTTCAAGCCTGCCGTCTCCAGCGCCATCCAGGCCCATACATCAAACGTGACAGGACACACACTCAGAGAAAAATGTATTTACCCAAAATCCTGTTTGAGTAGAGGATTAACATAGCAGCTCTGGATGGGTGGAGGTGACGGGCTGTCACTCATCGGTAAAATACCAGGAGCCAGAGCCAGCCGGACCATCCACGGCAGCTCAGACGGCAAGAGAGCAGCTTCATAACATTGTGGTGAAGGGTCGTCCTGATGACGACTACTAATGGGGTCAGAGCCCACCAAGCAGCACACCATGAAATATACATAGACTACAGGAAAAACCATTAATGTCACCCCAGGGGACTCACCAGACCTTTCCACAGATGTCGTTAAGCTACAGATCTCAGCATGCCCAAATAGTCAACCGCTGAAGAGTCACAGGCTGGAGACCATCATAAAGAAAGTTCTTGACCGACCTTTCTGGCTCCAGAGACATCTCAAAGGGCGCCACACAATACAGGACCACTGTATAGACATCTCACAGGGCCCTGCAAAATACAGACCACTGTATGGACATCTCACAGGACCCCGCACAATACAGACCACTGTACAGTCATGGCCAAAAGTTTTGAGAATGACACAAATATTATATTTTCACATGATCTGCTGCCCTCTGGTTTTTATGTGTGTTTGACAGATGTTTCTATCACAGACAGAAATATAATAATTGCAAACATATGAGTAACAAAAGCTTATATTGACAGTTAGAATGAGTTAATGCAGCAAGTCAATATTTGCAGTGTTGACCCTTCTTCTTCAGGACCTCTGCAATTCTCCCTGGCATGCTCTCAATCAACTTCTGGACCAAATCCTGACTAATAGCAGTCCATTCTTGCACAATCAATGCTTTCATTTTGTCAGAATTTTTAGGTTTTTGTTTGTCCACCCGTCTCTTGATGGTTGACCACAAGTTCTCAATGGGATTAAGATCTGGGGAGTTTCCAGGCCATGGACCCAAAATCTCTATGTTTTGTTCCCTGAGCCATTTAGCTATCACCTTTGCTTTATGGCAAGGTGCTCCATCATGCTGGAAAAGGCATTGTTGATCGCCAAACTGCTCTTGGAGGGTTGGGAGAAGTTGCTCTTGGAGGACATTCTGGTACCATTCTTTATTCCTGGCTGTGTTTTTAGGCAAGACTGTGAGAGAGCCGATTCCCTTGGCTGAGAAGCAACCCCACACATGAATGGTTTCAGGATGCTTAACAGTTGGCATGAGACAAGACTGGTGGTAGCGCTCACCTTGTCTTCTCCGAATGAGGCGTTTTCCTGATGTCCCAAACAGTCGAAAAGGGGATTCATCAGAGAAAATAACTTTACCCCAGTCCTCAGCAGTCCACTGCCTGTACCTTTTGCAGAATATCAGTCTGTCCATGATGTTTTTTCTGGAGAGAAGTGGCTTCTTTTCTGCCCTCCTTGAGACCAGGCCTTGCTCCAAGAGTCTCCGCCTCACAGTGCGTGCAGATGCACTCACACCTGCCTGCTGCCATTCCTGAGCAAGCTCTGCACTGCTGGTAGCCGATCCCGCAGCTGAAACACTTTTAAGAGACGGTCCTGGCGCTTGCTGGTCTTTCTTGGGCGCCCTGGAGCCTTTTTGGCAACAATGGAACCTCTTTCCTTGAAGTTCTTGATGATGCGATAGATTGTTGACTGAGATGCAATCTTTCTAGCTGCGATACTCTTCCCTGTTAGGCCATTTTTGTGCATTGCAATGATGACTGTACGTGTTTCTTTAGAGATAACCATGGTTAACAGAAGAGAAACAATGATGCCAAGCACCAGCCTCCTTTTAAAGTGTCCAGTGGTGTCATTCTTACTTAATCATGACAGATTGATCTCCAGCCATGCCCTCATCAACACACACACATGTGTTACTGGAGCAATGACTGAAAAGAGGTTAGCTGGTCCTTTTAAGGCAGGGCTGCAATGATGTTGAAATGTGTTTTGGGGGATAAAGTTCATTTTCTAGCCAAATATTGACTTTGCAAGTAATTGCTGTTAAGCTGATCACTCTTTATAACATTCTGGAGTATATGCAAATTGCCATTAGAAAAAGCGAAGCAGTAGACTTTGTAAAAATTAATATTTGTGTCATTCTCAAAACTTTTGGCCATGACTGTATAGACATCTCAAAGGGCCCAGCACAATACAGACCACTGAATAGACATCTCACAGGGCCCCGCAAAATACAGACCACTGTTTAGATATCTCACAGGGCCCCGCACAATACAGACCACTGTACAGACATCTCACAAGGGCCCTGCAAAATACAGACCACTGTATGGACATCTCACAGGGTCCCGCACAATACAGACCACTATACGGACATCTCACAGGGCCCTGCACAATACAGACCACTATATGGACATCTCACAGGGTCCCACACAACACAGACCACTGTATGGACATCTTATAGGAGCCCGCACAATACAGACCACTGTATAGACGTCTCACAGGACCCCGCACAATACAGACCATTGTAAAGACATCTCACAGGACCCCGCACAATACAGACCACTGTATAGACATCTCACAGGGCCCCTCACAATACAGACCACTGTATAGACATCTCACAGGGCCCCACACAATACAGACCACTGTATGGACATCTCACAGGGTCCCGCACAATACAGACCACTGTATGGACACCTTACAGGACCCTGCACAATACAGACCACTACTGTATGGACATCTTACAAGACCTCGCACAATGCAAACCACTGTATGGACATCTCACAGGACCCCGCACAATACAGACCACTGTATAGACATCTTACAGGATCCTGCACAATACAGACCACTGTATAGACATCTCACAGGACCCCGCACAACACAGACCACTGTATGGACATCTCACAGGAAGTATAATAAAGCTCAGCCCCTGGTAATAGTAATCAGCAGTCAGGTACGTCAGCAGAGTGGACTCCTGACTTGCAGTGCGCACTGACAGCGCCGGTGCTCGGGTGAAGGGTGGCTGATGTGTGTAAATATCTCCGTGCACATGTTTGGCAGTTAGCGGCGCTGAGTCAGGCCTCCGTCTTCACCTCTATGTGAACCTACAGTCACCCAGATCTGAACCTGCACGCCTGCTCCCGACACGCATCTAGTGATTCATAATAAATGGATTATTATCCGGGGACTTTCTAGGAGGCAGGGAAGGGATTTACATAAAGGGAACGAAATTAATCTGCTGCTGAAAACAAACAGGCGCAGCGCTTCCTAGGTGACACTGAGCACACACGCGATAACGCCAGCTAAACATAGAGCAAAAATATTAGCACCTACATATCTGAAAGCCGCTGCCCTCTGTTATCAGCCATTCCAGTGCGCTGCTGCCTAAAATACACCGGAGATCAGAGTCTGACAGCCGCATTTAGAAAAGCAAAAAAAAGCCCATCACAAAAGATTTCAAATTCTGTAATATTTTATGGCGGACGGAAGGACTTTGTAAAATAATGTATAAACTTTAAAACCTTGGATATTCCTTAACACTAGGACTACTGGACTCGTGACCCCGCCTAGAACTACTGAAAGGAGTCATTTTGACTCCTTGCTTGTTTTCGTTTATTTTTAGAGTTTCATTTGTGGTTATTTATTAATAATTATATTTTTTGTAATGTATTATTATTGTGAGATCCAACAGTAATGCTTTTGATTGTTTTTTTTTTCTGCTTTTCTTATTTTTCTACAGAAAATAACAATAATTATAATAGACGTTTTTCAAACATTTTTTTTTATTCAAGTGCACACATATAAACAACAACTGAAGAACAAAAAGCAGAGAAAATGTAGGTGGAGGAGATAAAAATGAAAATATGGCGCAGAATTCACCTTTCTAAACATTTGGTGTTTCGTATTTTAGGCATTGCCTTTGATTTATGGCAGTACATTGCCCACACAAAGACTTACCACAAGTCTTACAATTGCCGACAGATCTATTTTTCTTGCACTTTTCTTTGATCTGGCAAAATTTTGTTTGAACCATCACTTCTGAGCATGTAGAAACTTGGGACGTGGAACCCTTTTCCCTATCTGTGACATAAGGACCACTCAACTCTCTCACAAGCGTTTGCAAAAATGCCTTGCGTGACATTTTTTGGTGGGTTATCTCATTGAATATTATCCATGCATTTATACCCGCAAAGTCTAAGGCATTTTCAAATGCATGAACAGGCCATCTCCTTGTGCATGTTCGTGTGGTATATTTTCGTGCCATCTGATCCACTACATCTACTCCATATTTTGTTTCATTGTAAAACTTTACCGTTTCTGGAGTTTTTTTAGCGGAATCAGACGCAACAACAACATCTGGATGGACGGAACTCAAAATGACAACATTTTTGTTGGGCTTTCCTTGATATACTGTAAGTGTAAAATTGTCTTCATTTCTAAACACTTTAGTGTTGTACAATTCCTCTTTCATGGATTTTATTTCTTTAGGCACTTCTCGCCTTATCTTGTTCAGTGTTCCCACGATGGTTGTTCCTTTGCTTTTTAGCTGTTTAGCTAATTTTACTGAAGTAAAATAATTATCGGTTGTAACATTGCGACCTTTTTTCAAAAACGGGTCCAATAACTTCATTACCACATGGTCAGCTAAACGGTCCTCAGCACGGCGTGTGTCATCTTTGCCTAGATAAGGGAAGCCATTTGCCAGATATTTGCTCTCCTTATCAACAGCTAGCCAATATTTGTGGCCATATTTATCTGGTTTGGAAGGCATGTACTGCGTGAATGGACACCTAGTTTTGCTTGGGAAAAGTTGCTCATCCACCGTTATGTATGGGCCAGGTTTGTAACACGCAATACAATTTTCAATAAACCTGTCCCACACAGTAGAAAATAGAGCAAACTTGTCCGTTTGCAGTCTCTCCGATCGAGTAGATTTCTCATCAAATCTGAGAAACCTCATAATTTCAACAAAGCGGTCCCTAGACATTGTCGCTTTGCAAAACGGTATTCCCCAGTCATTACACCAAATACTGCTAATCGAGTGACGGTTCGTGCCAGATATTCCACGAGCATAGAATATCGCAATGAATGCATCTAGCTCCTCATCAGATAGAGTAAACTGTAAATTATTGTTCCTGCATGCTTCTGCAAGCGTACAGTTCTTTATATGTGTCAATATATATGAATCAAAAATTAGCATAAGATAAGAGCCTAGAGTAAACAAGCGATTTTGTTCAGCATTACACAGTAATACAAGCAGGTAAAACACAAGGAAAATGTGAAAAGTTGACATGTAAATTGAACTACATCTATATGAACATCAGGGTAAATAAGACAGAGTGAAAAAATTATGCACAAAACTTTATAGCAACATTTAGTGACAAAAGGACCTCAAAATATAGTAGGGAGTCAAAATGACTCCCTTCAGTAGTTCTTGGTCAATTTTGAAAAAAAAACGCGCAAATTTTTCACCAAAATTATTTATTCTCACAAAATCTTTTTTCACATCATATTTGAGGAAAAGTCACCGAGTTTCAAGCCGGAATTCTGAAAAATGTAGTCACAGAAGAGAAATAAAAAACGAAAGGAGTCAAAATGACTCCATCAGTAGTTCTAGTGTTAACCCCATCAAAGCACTATTAATTAACTCTGATCCGGGACCTGAGACCCCCCCGACTGCTCCAGCCACAAGGGGCAGACATATTACTGCAGACGCATGGGGCCCAGGAGGAGAAGGGGCCCATTACTACCTCCATAGCAGGTGGAACTGTGCATTATGAGACGGCCACACCGGGCCCACATATATACTGTTCCTTCACAGGAGCCCCTTCGGTATGTGTCCGCGTTTGAGGACACAAGCACATAAGCTTATACATGAGCGTACACACAGTGGTATCCTCTGGGGCCAAAGGCTTGCCAATGAATAAGGGGGGCGCTTCTGCCTGGTGTTTAGCTCGACAAGTGGGGTCTAAGAACCTGGACCCCCAGTGGTCTACGGAGCTCTTAAGGGGATGTCGCCTATTCGTTTAGACCTCAAAATCTTCCTCGAGGATACGAAGCTCTGTCACTGGGTGACCCAAATTGTGCAAGCAGTGAGAAACGCCTAAAGCCGATTTACAAAAGACGGTTTCTGGCCAACATTGAGTTTGGATCATTGACATAGAAGTCGATCGGCACTCATTTATGGTTCCTGCAGAATGGTCATAAATGTGAGAAATTCCACAATGCCGATAACGAGGACTTCATTGCCCGGCATAAACTCTCCTCCCAGTCCGTCAACAAATGGAAACAAAAAAAAAAAGTTATGCAGAGGTGGCTCTTGGTTAACGACTGCACCCTAGTAGAGCTAAGAAGGTGCGCTGACCAGGGAGCCCGCACAGGAGGGCACGGATGCCAGGTGGAGGAGCAGGGCAAACACAAGCGGTGAGAAGTGCAGGCCTGGAGGAGACAGGAGGACCCCTGCTATTTGCACACTGATGAGTGGCGGTATGAAGGCATTCAGGAAAAATGAATGAGCAGAGGGAAAGTGATGAGTGACGGATGGATAAGTGACACCAGCTCAGCAGATCAGCAGTGCCGCTCGTGTCCACACTGCACAAGCCTCCCCTGAATGTGCGGCCGCTGACCTCTACAGCCCCGGACGAGGAGTCAGCACTAAAGGAGACAAGAAAATAGCCCGAAGTCCTGGCGGAGACAGAAAAGGTGAAGACGAGGGAGAAGCAGCCCGTCCCGAAAACGTCAAAACACACACGTCAAATAATACATTCCTGGAGCTGCACCTATGTAATCCATAATTAACCCTTTGTAAAGAATACTTTACAGCAATGACAGCCTGAAGTCACCATCGCTGGTGTCTTCCGGTGTGAAACTTTGCAGCAATGACGGCCTGAAGTCTGGAGCCATGGACGTCACCATTGCTGGTGTCCTCTGGTGTGAGGCTTTGCAGCAATGACGGCCTGAAGTCTGGAGCCATGGACGTCACCATCACTGGTGTCCCTCCGGTGTGAGGCTTTGCACAATGACGGCCTGAAGTCTGGAGCCATGGACGTCACCATCACTGGTGTCCTCCGGTGTGAGGCTTTGCAGCAATGACGGCCTGAAGTCTGGAGCCATGGACGTCACCATCGCTGGTGTCCTCAGGTGTGAGGCTTTGCAGCAATGACGGCCTGAAGTCTGGAGCCATGGACGTCACCATCGCTGGTGTCCTCAGGTGTGAGGCTTTGCAGCAATGACGGCCTGAAGTCTGGAGCCATGGACGTCACCATCACTGGTGTCCTCCGGTGTGAGGCTTTGCACAATGACGGCCTGAAGTCTGGAGCCATGGACATCACCATCGCTGGTGTCCTCAGGTGTGAGGCTTTGCAGCAATGACGGCCTGAAGTCTGGAGCCATGGACGTCACCATTGCTGGTGTCCTCCGGTGTGAGGCTTTGCAGCAATGACGGCCTGAAGTCTGGAGCCATGGATGTCACCATCACTGGTGTCCTCCGGTGTGAGGCTTTGCACAATGACGGCCTGAAGTCTGGAGCCATGGACATCACCATCGCTGGTGTCCTCAGGTGTGAGGCTTTGCAGCAATGACGGCCTGAAGTCTGGAGCCATGGACGTCACCATTGCTGGTGTCCTCTGGTGTGAGGCTTTGCAGCAATGACGGCCTGAAGTCTGGAGCCATGGATGTCACCATCACTGGTGTCCTCCGCTGTGAGGCTTTGCAGCACTGACGGCCTGAAGTCTGGAGCCATGGACGTCACCATTGCTGGTGTCCTCTGGTGTGAGGCTTTGCAGTGACGGCCTGAAGTCTGGAGCCATGGACGTCACCATTGCTGGTGTCCTCCGGTGTGAGGCTTTGCAGCAGTGGCAGCCTGAAGTCAGGAGCCATGGACGTCACCATCACTGGTGTCCTCTGGTATGAGGCTTTGCAGCAGTGGCAGCCTGAAGTCTGGAGCCATGGACGTCACCATTGCTGGTGTCCTCCGGTGTGAGGCTTTGCAGCAATGACGGCCTGAAGTCTGGAGCCATGGACGTCACCATCACTGGTGTCCTCCGGTGTGAGGATTTGCAGCAGTGACGGCCTGAATTCTGGAGCCATGGACGTCAACACTGATGTCCTCCAGTGTGAGGCTTTGCAGCAGTGGTGGCCTGAAGTCTGGAGCCATGGACGTCACCATTGCTGGAGTCCTCCGGTGTGTGGCTTTGCAGCAATGACGGCCTGAAGTCTGGAGCCATGGACGTCACCATTGCTGGTGTCCTCCGGTGTGAGGCTTTGCAGCAATGACGGCATGAAGTCAGAAGCCATGGACGTCACCATTGCTGATGTCCTCCGTGGCTTTGCAGCATGACGGCCTGAGCTGGAGCCATGGCGTCACATTGTGAGTCTCGTGTGGCTTGCGCAATGACGCTGAAGTCTGGAGCCATGGACGTCACCATTGCTGGAGTCCTCCGGTGTGAGGCTTTGCAGCAATTACGGCCTGAAGTCAGAAGCCATGGACGTCACCATTGCTGATGTCCTCCGGTGTGAGGCTTTGCAGCAATGACGGCCTGAAGTCAGGAGCCATGGACGTCACCATTGCTGGTGTCCGCAGGTGTGAGGCTTTGCAGCAATGACGGCCTGAAGTCAGGAGCCATGGACGTCACCATTGCTGGTGTCCGCAGGTGTGAGGCTTTGCAGCAATGACGGCCTGAAGTCAGGAGCCATGGACGTCACCATTGCTGGTGTCCTCCAGTGTGAGGCTTTGCAGCAGTGGCGGCCTGAAGTCTGGAGCCATGGACGTCACCATCGCTGGTCTCCTCCGGTGTGCGGCTTTGCCCCCTTTACTGTAGTGACTTGTTATTGCTGGTTTCTGGCTCTTTCTGCCTTCAGTATGTGAAGTATGGTTTCATGGGCTGAGATCTGGTGATGACTTGGCCATTGCAGAATCTTCCTCTTTGCTTTTGCAGGATGTTTTGGGTCATTGTCCATCTGTTCTGTGAAGCGTCATCCAATCAACCTTGCTGCATTTGGTGGAATCTGAGCAGAATGTCTCACCCTGTACACACAGGATTCATCCGGCTGCTCCTGTCTTCAGTCACATCATCAATAACCACCAGTGACTCGGTGCCACTGGAAGCCAAACAAGCCCACGCCATCACACTGCCTCCACCATGTGCTACAGAGGATGTGCTGAGGATCAGGAGCCGTTCCAAGCCATCTCCAGACTTTCTTTTCCCATCACTATGGTAAAGGTTTATCTTTGATTTGCTTTACCATAACTGGGCGGCTTCTTAAGATATTTTTTTGGTAAAGTCTAATCTGGCCTTTCTATTTTCAGGCTGAATAATGGTTTGCACCTTGTGGTGAACCAGCTGTATTTGCTCTCATGAAGTCTTCTCATTATGAAAGACTTCGATACTGAGACACCAACTTTCTGGAGAGTGATCTTTACTTGGGTGGGTGTTGTGAAGAGGTTTTTCTTCACCATGAGAAGGATTCTGTGATCATCCACCATTGTTGCCTTTTGGGAACGTCCAGGCCTTTTAGAGTTCCCAAGCTCAACAGTGCACTTTTTTTTGCAGAATGCAGCAAATAGTTTTTTTGGCCGCTCTTAACATTTCTCTGATGGATTTCTTCTTTTTCAGCCTAATGATGGTCTCTTTCGCTTCCATGGAGAGCTCCTCTGACTGCATCTAGTGGGTTCACAGGAACAGCTTCCAAATGCAAATGCCACGCCTGGAATCAGTTCCAGACCTTTTATCTGCTCAACCTATGATAAATTAATGAGGGAAAAGCCCATGCAGTACATTAAAGAGTTTTTGTGATAATTTTCCAATTACTTTTGGACCCTTTAAAAAGAGTCAGCTCTATATTAAAGAGCTGTAATTCCTAAACCCTTCCTCCAAATAGGATGCGAATATCCTCAAACTAAAGCCGAGAGTCGACACTTTAAACTCAGATTTATTCTATAACTGGAGATAAAATGCCAAAACTTGTGTCACTGCCCAAATATTTATGGACCTAACTGTGTGTAAAAGTGGTATAACCTGGGAATCTCCTGCATATAATTATACATGTACAGCTGGTATAACCTGGGTATCTTCTGTATATAATTATATATGTACAGCTGGTATAACCTGGGTATCTCCTGTATATAATTATATATGTATAGCTGGTATAACCTGGGCATCTCCTGTATATAATTATATATGTACAGCCGGTATAACCTGGGTATCTCCTGTATATGATGATATATGTACAGCTGGTATAACCTGGGCATCTCCTGTATATAATTATATATGTACAGCTGGTATAACCTGGGTATCTCCTGTGTATAATTATATATGTACAGCTGGTATAACCTGGACATCTCCTGTATATAATTATATATGTACAGCTGGTATAACCTGGGCATCTCCTGTATATAATTATATATGTACAGCTGGTATAACCTGGACATCTCCTGTATATAATTATATATGTACAGCTGGTATAACCTGGGAATCTCCTGTATATAATTATATATGTATAGCTGGTATAACCTGGGAATCTCCTGTATATAATTATATATGTACAGCTGGTATAACCTGGGTATCTCCTGTATATAATTATATATGTACAGCTGGTATAACCTGGGCATCTCCTGTATATAATTATATATGTACAGCTGGTATAACCTGGGTATCTCCTGTATATAATTATATATGTACAGCTGGTATAACCTGGGAATCTCCTGTATATAATTATATATGTACAGCTGGTATAACCTGGACATCTCCTGTATATAATTATATATGTACAGCTGGTATAACCTGGGCATCTCCTGTATATAATTATATATGTACAGCTGGTATAACCTGGGCATCTCCTGTATATAATTATATATGTACAGATGGTATAACCTGGGCATCTCCTGTATATAATTATATATGTATAGCTGGTATAACCTGGGAATCTCCTGTATATAATTATATATGTACAGCTGGTATAACCTGGGTATCTCCTGTATATAATTATATATGTACAGCTGGTATAACCTGGACTTCTCCTGTATATAATTATATATGTACAGCTGGTATAACCTGGGCATCCCCTGTATATAATTATATATGTACAGCCGGTATAACCTGGGAATCTCCTGTATATAATTATATATGTACAGCTGGTATAACCTGGGTATCTCCTGTATATAATTATATATGTATAGCTGGTATAACCTGGGAATCTCCTGTATATAATTATATATGTACAGCTGGTATAACCTGGGTATCTCCTGTATATAATTATATATGTACAGCTGGTATAACCTGGGCATCTCCTGTATATAATTATATATGTACAGCCGGTATAACCTGGGAATCTCCTGTATATAATTATATATGTATAGCGGTATAACCTGGGAATCTCCTGTATATAATTATATATGTACAGCTGGTATAACCTGGGTATCTCCTGTATATAATTATATATGTATAGCTGGTATAACCTGGATATCTCTTGTATATATTATATATGTACAGCTGGTATAACCTGGGATCTCCTGTATATATTATATATGTACAGCCGGTATAACCTGGGAATCTCCTGTATATAATTATATATGTATAGCCGGTATAACCTGGGAATCTCCTGTATATAATTATATATGTACAGCTGGTATAACCTGGGTATCTCCTGTATATAATTATATATGTATAGCTGGTATAACCTGGACATCTCCTGTATATAATTATATATGTACAGCTGGTATAACCTGGGTATCTCCTGTATATAATTATATATGTACAGCTGGTATAAACCTGGGCATCTCCTGTATATAATTATATATGTACAGCTGGTATAACCTGGGTATCTCCTGTATATAATTATATATGTACAGCTGGTATAACCTGGGCATCTCCTGTATATAATTATATATGTACAGCTGGTATAACCTGGGTATCTCCTGTATATAATTATATATGTACAGCTGGTATAACCTGGGTATCTCCTGTATATAATTATATATGTACAGCTGGTATAACCTGGGCATCTCCTGTATATAATTATATATGTTACAGCTGGTATAACCTGGGCATTTCCTGTATATATTATATATGTACAGCTGGTATAACCTGGGCATTTCCTGTATATAATTATATATGTACAGCTGGTATAACCTGGGAATCTCCTGTATATAATTATATATGTTACAGCTGGTATAACCTGGGCATTTCCTGTATATAATTATATATGTACAGCTGGTATAACCTGGGAATCTCCTGTATATAATTATATATGTACAGCTGGTATAACCTGGGCATCTCCTGTATATAATTATATATGTACAGCTGGTATAACCTGGGCATCTCCTGTATATAATTATATATGTGCAGCTGGTATAACCTGGGCATCTCCTGTATATAATTATATATGTACAGCTGGTATAACCTGGGCATCTCCTGTATATAATTATATATGTACAGCTGGTATAACCTGGGCATCTCCTGTATATAATATATATGTACAGCTGGTATAACCTGGGCATCTCCTGTATATAATTATATATGTACAGCTGGTATAACCTGGGCATCTCCTGTATATAATTATATATGTACAGAGCTGTGGATCTCTCTAATGTTAGTTACGTCATGAGAAGTGATGCGTGATTGTCGGGTAATATATGGAGTGGGGCAGATTCCCATATTTGTCAGAAGAGTTCATTCCAGTTACAGCGAGTGGCGGAGGGGCCAGGATTAGACAGTGGAACGACTGCTGCTCTCTGTCAGAATAAACTCTGGATGGCCTCGTATGTGTAATACACTGTCACGGAGTACACAGCGTAGAGCAGGACAGGAACGCTCCTCTGTGCTCCAGCGCTGATATAACAGCACCTAAACCAGGACTGACTGGAGGATTACAGAGGGTGAAGAAAGATAGAAGCCAAATATAGAGACGTGACCAGTCATACAGCGATATCCAGACCATAAAAACAAAAAGATTACATAGGTTTTCTGGGTGACTCCGTTTTGATTCTGCAGCAGCAAATAACATTGTTCGCACTGAGGAAAATATTCATATATGCTGAAACACAATCGTGGTTATAGAAGAGGGGAAAAAGGATCCCATTGTCCTGAAATAGTCATTGTACTGTATATAAGAGCAGTATTATAGTAGTTATATTCCTGTACATAGGAGGCAGTATTATAGTAGTTATATTCTTGTACATAGGGGCAGTATTATAGTAGTTATATTCTTGTACATAGGGGCAGTATTATAGTAGTTATATTCTTGTACATAGGGGCAGTATTATAGTAGTTATATTCCCTGTACATAGAGGCAGTATTATAGTAGTTATATTCTTATACATAGGGGCAGTATTATAGTAGTTATATTCTTATACATAGGGCAGTATTATAGTAGTTATATTCTTATACATAGGGGCAGTATTATAGTAGTTATATTCTTGTACATAGGAGCAGTATTATAGTAGTTATATTCTTGTACATAGGGGGCAGTATTATAGTAGTTATATTCTTGTACATAGGGGGCAGTGTTATAGTAGTTATATTCTTGTACATAGGGGCAGTATTATAGTAGTTATATTCTTGTACATAGGGGGCAGTATTATAGTAGTTATATTCTTGTACATAGGAGCAGTATTATAGTAGTTATATTCTTGTACATAGGAGCAGTATTATAGTAGTTATATTCTTGTACATAGGGCAGTATTATAGTAGTTATATTCTTGTACATAGGGGGCAGTATTATAGTAGTTATATTCTTGTACATAGGGGCAGTATTATAGTAGTTATATATCTTGTACATAGGGGCAGTATTATAGTAGTTATATTCTTGTACATAGGGGCAGTATTATAGTAGTTATATTCTTGTACATAGGGGCAGTATTATAGTAGTTATATTCTTGTACATAGGAGCAGTATTATAGTAGATATATTCTTGTACATAGGGACAGTATTATAGTAGTTATATTCTTGTACATAGGGACAGTATTATAGTAGTTATATTCTTGTACATAGGGGCAGTATTATAGTAGTTATATTCTTGTACATAGGAGCAGTATTATAGTAGTTATATTCTTGTACATAGGGGCAGTATTATAGTAGTTATATTCTTGTACATAGGGACAGTATTATAGTAGTTATATTCTTGTACATAGGAGCAGTATTATAGTAGTTATATTCTTGTACATAGAGGGCAGTATTATAGTAGTTATATTCTTGTACATAGAGGGCAGTATCATAGTAGTTATATTCTTGTACATAGGGGCAGTATTATAGTTATATTCTTGTACATAGGGGCAGTATTATAGTAGTTATATTCTTGTACATAGAGGGCAGTATTATAGTAGTTATATTCTTGTACATAGAGGGCAGTATTATAGTAGTTATATTCTTGTACATAGAGGGCAGTATCATAGTAGTTATATTCTTGTACATAGGGGCAGTATTATAGTTATATTCTTGTACATAGGGGCAGTATCATAGTAGTTATATTCTTGTACATAGGAGCAGTATTACAGTAGTTATATTCTTGTACATAGAGGGCAGTATTATAGTAGTTATATTCTTGTACATAGGGCAGAATTATAGTAGTTATATTCTTGTACATAGGGGGTAGTATTACAGTAGTTATATCCTGTACATAGGGGCAGTATTATAGTAGTTATATTCTTGTACATAGGGGGCAGTATTATAGTAGTTATATTCTTGTACATAGGAGCAGTATTATAGTAGTTATATTCTTGTACATAGGAGCAGTATTATAGTAGTTATATTCCTGTACATAGAGGCAGTATTATAGTAGTTATATTCTTGTATATAGGGCAGTATTACAGTCGTTATATTCCTGTACATAGGGGCAGTATTATAGTAGTTATATTCTTGTACATAGAGGGCAGTATTATAGTAGTTATATTCTTGTACATAGAGGGCAGTATTATAGTAGTTATATTCCTGTACATAGGGGCAGTATTATAGTAGTTATATTCTTGTACATAGAGGGCAGCATTATAGTAGTTATATTCTTGTACATAGAGGGCAGTATTATAGTAGTTATATTCCTGTACATAGGGGCAGTATTATAGTAGTTATATTCTTGTACATAGAGGCAGCATTATAGTAGTTATATTCTTGTACATAGGAGCAGTATTATAGTAGTTATATTCTTGTACATAGGAGCAGTATTATAGTAGTTATATTCTTGTACATAGGGGCAGTATTATAGTAGTTATATTCTTGTACATAGGGGCAGTATTATAGTAGTTATATTCTTGTACATAGGGGCAGTATTATAGTAGTTATATTCTTGTACATAGGGGCAGTATTATAGTAGTTATATTCTTGTACATAGGGGCAGTATTATAGTAGTTAATTCTTGTACATAGGAGCAGTATTATAGTAGTTATATTCTTGTACATAGGGCAGTATTATAGTAGTTATATTCTTGTATATAGGAGCAGTATTATAGTAGTTATATTCTTGTACATAGGGGCAGTATTATAGTAGTTATATTCTTGTACATAGGGGCAGTATTATAGTAGTTATATTCTTGTACATAGGGGCAGTATTATAGTAGTTATATTCTTGTACATAGGGGCAGTATTATAGCAGTTATTTGCTTGTACATAGGGACAGTGATATAGTAGTTATGGCTGATAAGTTTGTAATCTGACAACCATGCAGTGTGAACAAGAGATGTGCACATAGCATTTGTCACATGGAGTGGCATACGCTGGGCAATTTCATCTTTGCGGGTCTCCATACATGGCGATTATGGCAGCATGTGTCCGGCGACGGCCTGCAGCGCACCCTGCACATGTGTGATGGATCCTACTTAGACACAATCCTGATGCTTGCAGATATGCTTTCCAGTGATATTATCCAGCTCGCTCTTTATCCGCTGTGCTGGACAGATGGCCGAGTTATTCTCCAGGAACTGTCAAAATAAAACTATTTATGGCACCTTGAAGTAGAAGTGGAAATAAGTGGACAGAGGTAATTGGAGACAAAAGCTGTCTTCCACGTGCGGTAAACTCTGGCTGGCCTCTCCGCACCAGACGTCTCAGAAGAACTATTTTTCAGAAGCGCGGCCATGTCTCTCATTTGCATGTCTCCAGCACAATGTCTAGCGATTGTGAAGTAGCAGATCGAAGACATACAACCGGGGTGACCCCACTCCTTAAAGGGGAACGTCATCCCCCACTACTGCCGCCATGTACTAAGTACTTATTAGACGGACTTGCCTTTCCTTGAACCAGGTACAGTATGATTCTCCCTATACAGTCTAAAATATTAAATGTGCAAAACAAGGTGTTTTGCATGCAGTCTGGAATAAAGAGAAAAGGTAGTTGCGCATGCAAGTATCTGCACTCTGTAGTTTCATGGCGAGAACCGTCCATGCAGAATTGAGAAGAGATGTTCGGCCTCCGCTCCAGTGATTGTCCATGGGACTGACGGAAGTAGCCGACCACTGGACTCAGCAGTCCCATAGTTAAGCAGTGGAGTGGAGGCGCGAGGATGGGGATCTACACTCCATTGAAGATGCAGCTCTATGGTTTTCGTGGGTTGCAGATCTTGGGATCCTCGGGAGTCTAACTGCTAAGACCACTACTGATGGGGAATAACGTGACGTTAGGGAGAGTGTTACCTATAAAGGTGTCTTTGGTATAGGTGATGACTTTCTAGGACAATAACTCTAAATCTACAAGGGTCGATGCCCGCATCTGCATAAGCATTTGTGTTTTTCCACCGATCGCATTTCTCGACAAGAATGTGCTTCATTTCTACCTGATTTTCGTACCTAGCTGGGGAGCAAGGTGAGCGGGTCATGGAGGAGTCACGGTGAAGCCAGAATAGTTCACATTCTGTGACGGGTCTTCTCAGTGTAACGCTGCATGTCTTTAGGATTGTGGGCCCCATGAGCAAGCACTAAATGACCGGTGGAAATATTCTCCCCAGGACAATGTGACACACGGCGGTCAAAGTCTCAAAAACTAAAAAAACTTTTAAGTAAAACTTATATTTAGCATCTCAGGTCTTCTTTCCTTTTTGGCTTGGAGGAAGCGCTCCAGGCCCGTAATTATGGATTTACCCATCTGTCCTCCCTCCACAGACGGGGCTGCCGGTCTCCCCATGACACGTAACGTTGGCTTTCTGCGATGTTTATATAAGGGGCCGCCGGAGAACGGCTTGTATACATTACGTATGCGCGGCTCTTCTGTACACCAGCACAGGAGCCTTTAATCCTCCGCCGACTCCAGTAAGAAGTGACATCACTGACCACTTTGTACAATGAGTCTTTTTACGTCGTGTCCCCCGCACTCACCAGGGACCGGGCTCCACACGGGAGAGTTTACATTGCTTTTCTTTTTTTATGGAGGTGAAGGAAGGTGCTGTTTTTTTTAAGCTCCCCAGAAGGTTGTGAACTTGTGAGGAAAGTAATGGTGTCACATGTATGAGAAGGATTAATTTCTGCCTTCTACAAAGCGCACAAGGTCTTAACGTAACTCCATTCAGGGACCTGCCTACTCTGCGTACACACAGCTCATGAGACGGAGGATTGCTTGCAATGGCTCCCCGGGATCTGTATCAGCTTTCCAGTGCCACTACTTGGGAGTAAGACTGGCTGATATGGAGTCCACAGATATAATAATGCTTCAGCAGCATAATAACTTCACGTGATCTAGACTCTATGCTTCTGTTAATACATTCTACAACTGTGTTTGTCTTTTTTGCTGCTGCATCACACTGTTGACTCATGTGCAGTCTGTGATCTATTAGTATACCCAAGTCTTTTTCACATGCTGTTGCATAGCTCGATTCCTCCCATTCAGTAGATGTAATTTTCATCTTGCCCAGATGTAGAATTTTGCATTTCTCCCTGTTAAATACCAGTCTATTAGTCACTGCCCATTGTTAAAGCTTATCTAGATCCTTCTGAATCCTTTGTCTTCTGTTGTGTTCGCTATCCTTCCTAGCTTGCATGCTCTGCAAATATGATAATTTGGGATCTTGTCCTAATAAACAAGCTGTAGGAGGCCAATTAGAAAGCAATTAACATCTAGAAAACCCCTTAAAGTAGGAGATTCAGAAACATTCAGCAGATGCAATGTAGCATTGGATTGGTGTAACCACCAGTCATATGTAGAGCAACATCCCTATCTACAGAGCTATACTGCATCAAATCTGAAGACTATTACCCTTCCCTGAATCCTGAAGTTCCCTAAAATCACGTGTCTCCTACTGGCATAATGGTGTATCGGAGCCCAAATGTAGTTTCAGAGATCTGAACTCCTCCGCCCGCGGGGACCTGAAATGCTGGACTTTAGGTGTTATCCATTAGTGATGTCATGATGACCACAAGTCCCCAAGCCCCAGAGATCAATGACATGTCCTCATTAGATATCGAGCTTCTGGTCTTAATTATTTAGAAATCTTCACCAATGTTCTGTGACATTAACGAGAAGGCGGCAACCGCGGTCTCTATCCATTACTACTACAATTATTTCTAGCAGATATGAGTACTCAAGCTTCACCTAAATCCACTGCTAGAATTTCCAAGCTCTTTCCAATAATAACAATATCACTGTGCAGTATGTTGTAGAGACAATCCGAGCACGATCACACCTGCCCGGGAACGATCATTAAAGCTGTGTCCGAGCACAATCACACCTGCCCGGGAACGATCATTACAGCTGTGTCCGAGCACAATCACACCTGCCCGGGAACGGTCATTACAGCTGTGTCCGAGCACAATCACACCTGCCCGGGAACGATCATTAAAGCTGTGTCCGAGCACAATCACACCTGCCCGGGAACGTCATTACAGCTGTGTCCGAGCACAATCACACCTGCCCGGAACGTCATTACAGCTGTGTCCGAGCACAATCACACCTGCCCGGGAACGATCATTAAAGCTGTGTCCGAGCACAATCACACCTGCCCGGAACGGTCATTACAGCTGTGTCCGAGCACAATCACACCTGCCCGGGAACGGTCATTACAGCTGTGTCCGAGCACAATCACACCTGCCTGGGAACGATCATTACAGCTGTGTCCGAGCACAATTACACCTGCCCAGGAACGGTCATTACAGCTGTGTCCGAGCACAATCACACCTGCCCGGGAACGGTCATTACAGCTGTGTCCGAGCACAATCACACCTGCCCGGGAACGATCATTACAGCTGTGTCCGAGCACAATCACACCTGCCCGGAACGATCATTAAAGCTGTGTCCGAGCACAATCACACCTGCCCGGGAACGGTCATTACAGCTGTGTCCGAGCACAATCACACCTGCCCGGGAACGGTCATTACAGCTGTGTCCGAGCACAATCACACCTGCCCGGGAACGATCATTAAAGCTGTGTCCGAGCACAATCACACCTGCCCGGGAACGAATTACAGCTGTGTCCGAGCACAATCACACCTGCCCGGGAACGTCATTACAGCTGTGTCTGAGCACAATCACACCTGCCCGGGAACGATCATTAAGCTGTGTCCGAGCACAATCACACCTGCCCGGAACGTCATTACAGCTGTGTCCGAGCACAATACACACCTGCCCGGGAACGATCATTACAGCTGTGTCCGAGCACAATCACACCTGCCCAGGAACGATCATTAAGCTGTGTCCGAGCACAATCACACCTGCCCAGGAACGATCATTACAGCTGTGTCCGAGCACAATCACACCTGCCCGGAACGATCATTACAGCTGTGTCGAGCACAATCACACCTGCCCGGAACGATCATTACAGCTGTGTCCGAGCACAATCACACCTGCCCGGGAACGATCATTACAGCTGTGTCCGAGCACAATCACACCTGCCCGGGAACGTCATTACAGCTGTGTCCGAGCACAATCACACCTGCCCGGGAACGGTATATTACAGCTGTGTCCGAGCACAATCACACCTGCCCGGGAACGATCATTACAGCTTGTGTCCGAGCACAATCACACCTGCCCGGGAACGATCATTACAGCTGTGTCCGAGCACAATCACACCTGCGCGGGAAGATCATTACAGCTGTGTCCGAGCACAATCACACCTGCCCGGGAACGGTCATTACAGCTGTGTCCGAGCACAATCACACCTGCCCGGGAACATCATTACAGCTGTGTCCGAGCACAATCACACCTGCCCGGGAACGGTCATTACAGCTGTGTCCGAGCACAATCACACCTGCCCGGAACGATCTTAGCGTGTCCGAGCACAATCACACCTGCCCGGGAACGGTCATTACAGCTGTGTCCGAGCACAATCACACCTGCCCGGGAACGTCATTACAGCTGTGTCCGAGCACAATCACACCTGCCCGGAACGGTCATTACAGCTGTGTCCGAGCACAATCACACCTGCCGGGAACGATCATTACAGCTGTGTCCGAGCACAATCACACCTGCCCGGGAACGTCATTAAGCTGTGTCCGAGCACAATCACACCTGCCCGGGAACGATCATTACAGCTGTGTCCGAGCACAATCACACCTGCCCGGGAACGATCATTAAAGCTGTGTCCGAGCACAATCACACCTGCCCGGGAACGGTCATTACAGCTGTGTCCGAGCACAATCACACCTGCCCGGGAACGGTCATTAAGCTGTGTCCGAGCACAATCACACCTGCCCGGGAACGATCATTACAGCTGTGTCCGAGCACAATCACACCTGCCCAGGAACGATCATTACAGCTGTGTCCGAGCACAATCACACCTGCCCGGGAACGGTCATTACAGCTGTGTCCGAGCACAATCACACCTGCCCGGAACGATCATTACAGCTGTGTCCGAGCACAATCACACCTGCCCGGAACGTCATTACAAGCTGTGTCCGAGCACAATCACACCTGCCCGGGAACGTCATTACAGCTGTGTCCGAGCACAATCACACCTGCCCGGGAATGATCATTACAGCTGTGTCCGAGCACGATCACACCTGCCCGGGAACGATCATTACAGCTGTGTCCGAGCACGATCACACCTGCCCGGGAAGATCATTACAGCTGTGTCCGAGCACGATCACACCTGCCCGGGAACGGTCATTACAGCTGTGTCCGAGCATGATCACACCTGGCGGGAATCGATCATTACAGCTGTGTCCGAGCACGATCACACCTGCCCGGGAACGGTCATTACAGCTGTGTCCGAGCACGATCACACCTGGAAACGATCATTACAGCTGTGTCGAGCACGATCACACCTGGCCCGGAACGATCATTACAGCTGTGTCCGAGCACAATCACACCTGCCCGGAACGATCATTACAGCTGTGTCCGAGCACGAATCACACCTGCCGGGAACGATCATTAAAAGCTGTGTCCGAGCACAATCACACCTGCCCGGAACGGTCATTACAGCTGTGTCCGAGCACAATCACACCTGCCCGGGAACGATCATTAAGCTGTGTCCGAGCACAATCACACCTGCCGGGAACGGTCATTACAGCTGTGTCCGAGCACAATCACACCTGCCGGGAACGATCATTAAGCTGTGTCCGAGCACAATCACACCTGGCCGGGAACGGTCATTACAGCTGTGTCCGAGCACAATCACACCTGCCGGGAACGATCATTACAGCTGTGCCGAGCACGATCACACCTGCCGGAACGATCATTACAGCTGTGTCCGAGCACGATCACACCTGCCCGAGGAACGTCAATTACAGCTGTTGTCCGAGCACGATCACACCTGCCGGAACGGTCATTACAGCTGTGTCGAGCACATCACACCTGCGGAACGGTCATTACAGCTGTGCCGAGCACAATCACACCTGGCCCGGGAACGATCATTACAGCTGTGTCCGAGTACATCACACCTGCCGGGAACGGTCATTACAGCTGTGTCCGAGCATGATCACACCTGCCCAGGAACGATCATTACAGCTGTATCCGAGCACGATCACACCTGCCCGGGAACGGTCATTACAGCTGTGTCCGAGCATGATCACACCCGGCCGGAAACGATCATTACAGCTGTGTTCGAGCACGATCACACCTGGCCGGAAACGGTCATTACAGTGTGACCGAGCACGATCACACCGGTCGGGAACGATCATTACAGCTGTGTTCGAGCACGAATCACACCTGCCGGGGAAACGGTCATTACAGCTGTGTCCGAGCAATCACACCTGCCGGGAACGTCATTACAGCTGTGTCTGCACAATCACACCTGGCCGGGAAACGTCATTACAGCTGTGTCCGAGCATGATCACACCTGCCCGGGAACGATCAATTACAGCTGTGTCCTTGCACAATCACACCTGCCGGGAACATCATTACAGCTGTGTCCTTGCACAATCACACCTGCCCGGGAAGTCATTACAGTTGTGTTCGAGCACGATCACACCTGCCCGGAACGATCATTACAGCTGTGTCCGAGCACGATCACACCTGCCGGGAACGGTCATTACAGCTGTGTCCGAGCACGATCACACCTGGCCGATTCATGATAATTACTAGACAGGAGTAAAGAGTGCAAGTGTCATTAAAAGACTACTCCAATAAGCTGAAAGATGTCAATTTTGTCACACAAGTGTCTTTCAATTTTGAAAGATCTAGATGGTGCTGGGCAGGGAAGCAGAGAAGGGATATCCACGAAGCAGGTGTCGAGGGTGGTAGCAGACGACAAGGCAGGCAGCCGCCAGCAAGGCAGGCTGACAGGGGTTGCCGCCACAAACGAGGCAGGCCGCGAACAAGAGAAGCTCCGGGAACGAGGCAGGCCGACAGCGAGGGCAGCTCTGCGAATGAGGCAGGCTGACAGAGAGGGAAATTTCACAATCAAGGCAGACAGACAGCGAGAGTTGCAAAATGAGTTACAACCGAGGCAGACAGAGGGAAGCTCCGCGAACGAGGCAGGCAGAACATGAGGGGAGCTCTGCAAGGCAGGACGAGAACGAGGGGAGCGCGTGAGGCAGGACGAGAATGAGGGGAGCGCGTGAGGCAGGACGAGAACGATGGGAGCTCCGCGAGGAAGGAGATAAGGGGACCCCACATGATTTACCATTAAACTTATTAACAGTTTCATGATGTTAGTGAGAAGCTCTGACTACAGACTCCTGATTTTATAGGGGTCAGAGGGCACAGATTCTTGGCGTTTTCCATCATGTTATGATACACTTTAGAATGAATCTTCCCTCTCATCACCGTATTGTATCTGTCAAACACAAAGTTCAAACCCGGCCACAAGTGGATGGGGGAATATTTGCCGCCCGTTCTAGTGTATTTGCATAGACAGTAAAACGATAAGGCCACAGGTCAGAGGAAGGCGGAAGAGTTCCAAGATGCTGAACGGAGGTGATAGGAGGCGTTTCACAGCGCACTGGAGATCTCAGCCAGAAGTGCAGTGCAGGGCGCGCAGTGTGTGCCAGGCTTCACCCGTGCATCTGGGCATATCGGCCCACAGTATCACTGGCATGACCACCGTGTGCAGGCTGCCTCTTCCAATGTTTGATGTTCAGCTAATTGTCAGACGGGCTCGCCTGCCTGCCAAACCTAAATGGTGCCCTGAGGCGATGACTCCTGCTGTGAATTGTTCACTGAGAGAAATCAAACGTCTCAAGTGCAGCGATAAGTGAAAAGCTCTTAGTGTTAGGAGTCTACCTGGCAGCGGGTACTGGAGCAAGCGGGTGCCCCGCCATGTAGGGCAACATGCTGAAGTGTAATGACCGTGGATGCACACACGGGGGCCCTACTAAACTAACTCCAACAGTCTGCAGGGTCTATACTGAGTATATAAAGGCAAAGACAGCAGCAGATAAACCATGCAGAGTCAGAAAAGCTCCAAGGATAATAATCCTGTTGTATATAAGACACAAGGTTGTCAGAAGACACCAAGCTAAGAACCCACAGGACAGTGAGAAGACACCAAGCTAAGAACCCACAGGACAGTGAGAAGACACCACGCTAAGAACCACAGACAGTGAGAAGACACCACGCTAAGAACCACAAGGTAATCAGAAGATATCTGGCTAAGAACCACAGGACAGTGAGAAGACACCAAGCTAAGAACCCACAGGACAGTGAGAAGACACCAAGCTAAGAACCCACAGGACAGTGAGAAGACACCACGCTAAGAACCCCCAGGACAGTGAGAACACCACGCTAAGAACCACAGGTAATCAGAAGATATCTGGCTAAGAACCACAGGACAGTGAGAAGACACCAAGCTAAGAACCCACAGGACAGTGAGAAGACACCACGCTAAGAACCACAAGATAATCAGAAGATATCTGGCTAAGAACCACAGGACTGTCAGAAGATATCAAAAATATCAGGCTAAAGGGTATGGCACACTAAGCGAGATCGCGAACGAGATCGCTAAAACGTCACTATTTAGCGATCTCGTTAGCGACCTCGTTGTGTGTGGCATGTAGCAACTATGTGGCCCCTGCTGTGATGTCGCTGATCTTTCACTAGAGTTCTGGACCGTTTTTTGATCGTTGGCGTCCCGCTGGTGAGCCTATATCGCTGTGTTTGGCACCTTTTGCGAACGACGAGCGAACTCGTTTGTGACGCATATGACAGCGGCACAGGCGGGACTAGGGTTTTTTAGCGTCACGGAGTGGATCGCAATATCTGTAAGTTCTCTTTTGCGTCACAGAGAGGATCGCAGAAGTTGCAAAGCAGGCTAGCAGGACGCAGAGAGCAGGAGCGATGCTGGAAATTCCTATGAATCAGAAGCGCTCAGTACATGCTAATGACATCCTAACGACCGCCAAAGTCGTTAAAGAGATCGCAGACCGCTGATGTGTCTTTTATGAGATCTCCTGTTTGGCAGCTACTAGCAACCTAAAAGCGATCACACCAACGATCTCGTTAGCTTGCGTCGTTATCCTGATCGCTAACGAGATCGCTAAGTGTGGCAGTACCTTAAGAACCACAGGACTGTCAGAAGATGTCAAAAATACCAGGCTAAGAACCACAGGACTATCAGAAGATATCAGGCTAAGAACTATAGGACTGTCAGAAAATTCTAGGCTAAGAACTACAGGACTGTAAGAAGATACCAGACTAAAAACGACAGGACTGTCAGAAGTTATCAGGCTAAGAACCACAAGAGTGTCAGAAGATATCAGGCTAAGAAGCACAGGACTGTCAGAAGATACCAGGCTAAGAACTATAGGACTGTCAGAAGATATCCAGCTAAGAACCAAAGGACTGTCAGAAGATACCGGGCTAAGAACCACAAGAGTGTCTGAAGATACCAGGCTAAGAACGACAGGACTGTCTGAAGATATCAGGCTAAGAACTACATGACTGTCAGAAGACATCAGACTAAGAAACACAGGACTGTCAATAGAGATCAAGCTAAGAACCACAGGACTGTTAGGAGATATCAGGCTAAGAAACACAGGAATGTCAGAAGATACCAGGCTAAGAACCACAGGACAGTGAGAAGACACCACGCTAAGAACCACAAGATAATCAGAAGATATCTGGCTAAGAACCACAGGACTGTCAGAAGATATCAAAAATATCAGGCTAAGAACCACAGGACTATCAGAAGATATCAGGCTAAGAACTATAGGACTGTCAGAAAATTCTAGGCTAAGAACTACAGGACTGTAAGAAGATACCAGACTAAGAACGACAGGACTGACAGAAGATATCAGGCTAAGAACCACAGGACTGTCAGAAGATACCGGGCCAAGAACTATATGACTGTCAGAAGGTGCCAGGCTGAGATCCACAGGACTGTCAGAAGATATCAGACTAAGAAGCACAGGACTGACAGAAGATATCAGGCTAAGAACCACAGGACTGTCAGAAGATACCGGGCCAAGAACTATATGACTGTCAGAAGGTGCCAGGCTAAGAACCACAGGACTGTCAGAAGATATCAGACTAAGAACCACAGGACTGTTAGGAGATATCAGGCTAAGAAACACAGGAATGTCAGAATATACCAGGCTAAGAACCATAGGACTGCCAGGAGACACCAAGTTGAGAGATAAAGAGCTCTCAGAAGACAGCAAGCTAACAACCACAAGACTTTCAGAAGACACCATCCTAAGAAACAAAAGATTGTCAGAAGACACCAAGCTAAGAACCCATATGACTGTCAGAAGACATCCGGCTAAGAAACACAGGACTGTCAGTAGATACCAGGCTAATAACCACAGGACTGTCAAAAGACATCAAGATAAGAACCACAGGACTGTCAGAAGATACCAGGCTAAGAATCACAAGAGTGTCAGAAGATAACAGGCTAAGAACCACAGGACTGTCAGAAGATACCAGGTTACGAACCACAGGACTGTCAGAAGACACCAGGCTAAGAACCATAGGACTGCCAGAAGACACCAAGTTGAGAAATATAGAACTCTCAGAAGACAACAAGCTAACAACCACAAGACTGTCAGAAGACATCATCGTAAGAAACAAAAGATTGTCAGAAGACACCAAGCTAAGAACCCATATGACTGTCAGAAGACACCAGGGTAAGAAACAGGTCTTGAAGTTAACTTAAAAGTTAAGAACAGATTTTAAAAAAATAAATGATTTGTCACCTGGGTCCGGGTGATAATACAGACATTTGGAATGACAGCCAAAAATAAAATTAACATTGTCCCTAAACAATTCAGTCAATTCCTGAATACACTGCTTATATAGACTCTATAGTATGCTCGCTTGACACTTATTTTGCAGTATTTTCTTGCCACCAGCATTTTCAAGGATCCCCCCAAATATGTTATACAGAAGCATTTTGGTTTCCACATACTGGAAACAGATTAACATGGAGTTCGATAATGGTCAGTTTAGTAAAATAAATGAGAGGAAATATCAATGTTGCTGGAGAAATACACTTTCTGCTATGACTCCACAGGGACACGCATGGCCCTAAACACACACGGGCTATTGCACCATGTACAGGTTGTATGTAGCCTTCTGAACTCCAGTGGTTGTTTTCTGCATGTTTGTTTTGGATTGGATATAAAAAATCTGCAAATCAAATTACAATACAAATCACAGCTGAGGCGCCTGACAACAAGCACTTGGAATCCAACTTCATCCTGAGATTAAATCCCTTCTACATGAAGCCAAGAACTTGTGTAATAATCTTTATCTTTAAAGAGGCAAGTGCTTTTATTTGCTTGTATGAAGTATTCTATGACTGTCAGAAAACACCAGGTAAAAAGCCATAAATGTGGCAGAAGGCACCAAGCTAACAACGTAGGACTGAGAGAAGGAACCAAGCTAAGAAGGTAGGACTGACAGAAGACACCAAGCTAAGAACGTATTACTGACAGAAGGCACCAAGCTAAGAACGTAGAACTGACAGAAGACACCAAGCTAAGAACGTAGGGCTGACCGAAGACACCAAGCTAAGAATGTAGGGCTGACAGAAGACACCAAGCTAAGAATGTAGGACTGACAGAAGACACCAAGCTAAGAACGTATTACTGACAGAAGACACCAAGCTAAGAACGTAGGACTGACAGAAGACACCGAGCTAAGAACGTATTACTGACAGAAGACACCAAGCTAAGAACGTAGGGCTGACAGAAGACACCAAGCTAAGAATGTAGGACTGACAGAAGACACCAAGCTGAGAACGTAGGACTGACAGAAGACACCAAGCTAAGAACGTATTACTGACAGAAGACACCAAGCTAAGAACGTAGGACTGACAGAAGACACCAAGCTAAGAACGTATTACTGACAGAAGACACCAAGCTAAGAACGTAGGGCTGACAGAAGACACCAAGCTAAGAACGTATTACTGACAGAAGACACCAAGCTAAGAACGTAGGGCTGACAGAAGACACCAAGCTAAGAACGTATTACTGACAGAAGACACCAAGCTAAGAACGTAGGCTGACAGAAGACACCAAGCTAAGAATGTAGGACTGACAGAAGACACCAAGCTGAGAACGTAGGACTGACAGAAGACACCAAGCTAAGAACGTATTACTGACAGAAGACACCAAGCTAAGAACGTAGGGCTGACAGAAGACACCAAGCTAAGAACGTAGGACTAACAGAAGACACCAAGCTAAGAACATAGGACTAACAGAACACATCAAGTTAAGAATGAAGGACTAACAGAAGGCACCAAGCCAAGAATCTTAGTACAGACAGAAAGCACCAAGCTAAAAACCGTAGCATTGACAGAAGACAGAAAAGTTAACAACCAATGGACTGAGAGAAGACACCAAGCCAAGAACATAGGACTGACAGAAGGCATCAAGCTTAGAATGTAAGACTTAGAGAAGACACCAAGCTAAGATACATAGTATTGGCAGAAAATACATAAGGCTACGAGCTGTAGAACTGGCAGTAGATGCCAAGCTAAGAACCAAACTGGTAGAAGCTAAATCACAAAGTCAAGAATCATAAGACTGGCAGTAAACTCCAGGTGAACAAAAAAAGGACTAGCAGGATACACCAGGTTAACAATTATAGAACAAATAGACACAAGGTTAAGAGCCATAGGACTATAGATAACACCAAATAATGCAACACAAGCCTGACAACTTATATCAGGGTACAAAAAATTTTAAATGCTGTTTTAGAAGTGATAACTGCATTAAAAGGGGTACTCCAGTCTAAGGGCCCCGTCACACATAGCGACACACCAGCGATCCCGACAACGATATGAACTTGTCAGGATCGCTGTTGTGTTGCTACATGATCGCTGGTGAGCTGCCAAATAGGCAGCTCTCAGCAGCGATCAGGAAAGCGACACTGCGGGTAACGTCGCTTAGTTACCCGCAGTGTACGTTGGATACCAGCGTGCTGGTGCAGGGAGCTGGTAACCAAGGCACACATCGGGTTTTTAGGCTAGAAACCCGATGTTTACCTTGGTTACCAGCTCCAGCTAACTGATCTCCCGCCTGTCACACGCAGCGATATGCGCTGGCCAGCGGGAGACCAACGATCAAAAAAATGTCCAGGACATTCAGCGACGATCAGCGATACCCAGCAGGGGGGCTGATCGTCGCTGCGTGTCACACACAGTGATATCGCTGGGCAGATCGCTGTTGCGTCACAAAACTTGTGACTCAGCAGCGATCTTGCTATGTGAGACGGGGGCTTAAAGTTAACACCTTTTTCCGTGGATCGGTGATCATGATTACACGGGTGTGGATTCTTTAACTAGGAACAATACTGATCAGCAGAACAGGGCTTGTGACCAATGGAGAAGTAGGTCACATAAGCCCTGTTGCTCCTCACTAGCCCATGACACTGAAGATACCTAAAGACGGCCAAGCACACCAGTTGGTTATCATCATCATCATCAGTATAACAGACGTATGTGCTACCTGCCACTCCAACCAATTCCTCTTTGCCGTGGTCTTACAGCCAAGGAAACACTAGTGGGAGATCAGGGGACTTGCGTTGATAGGAGTGTAACGGGGTCTACTGCGCTGTAATACCTCTTACATTACCACCCCGTGTTTCAGGAGGTCCACTCTGCTTTTCCTGACTTCTGAATGAAGGACGCTGGCACGAAAGGCTTTGTTACATGGGAACATATAAAAGATCACTGCTTCTCCACGTATTTCCAGTGTGACCACCTTTTACTCACAGGTCTCAGAATACATATACATACAGAGGACAGGACAATCAATATGTGGTGGGCCAGTAGATAACAGGCTCCAATTAAGACGCCAGACGCACATTACAATAGCTGCAGGTGGCCGGCGGCCCCCGATCATTTACAGTGGGATTTACAAAGATGGGGGTAGGTCAGAAGTGGGATATCTCGTTTACCTCTGCCCAGGGGTCACAGCCGGTCGGCTGATGCATTAGGGACATGCATCTCACATTGCAGCTATCATACATGCATATCATATTCGGGGTGCTGGGGGGTTCTGTAACAAGGAGTTCTGAGAGGTAACACTTCGATCAGTTAGTTACCACATATACATTGAACAGGTGATACCTTTCTTAGGCATGGCCATTATTAAATTGAGAAAAAAAACATAGCAAACAGCACACAAATCAAGTTTATGACCACACTGCATGTAAAGAGCCTTATAGGCAGCCTTCTGGCCATGCCTTCCACAATGAGCAGTCCAGACAGGTCCATGTAAGGATGGCGTGATGTCAGAAATAGCACAATGAAAACATCTACCTAAGAATGAAAAACAAAGATGTTCACTGCTAGGAAATCGTAAGTGAGTCTTGAGAACAGGCCAATTATTCACTAGGTGCCAGTCAGAGACAAATATGCTCTAAGTGACAGGATAATCGGTAAGGAGGTGAAAGAAGAGGTCAGAGACTTGTGCAGCCCCTTACTCAAAAAAAAAAAAAAAAAAAAAAGGCTGAGGGTAAGAGAGGGCTGGAACCAGCTGATATGTCTACGCCAAATCATGCATGATCAGTTAACAGCAACTTTTAGTAGAGAGAAGGGCAGCACAAGAGAAGTCTCAGTCATGTATGGAAGGAGGTTGCGAGAGAGAAGGGAAGCACAAGAGAAGTCTCAGACATGTATGGAAGGATGTTACAAGAGAGAAGGGCAGCACAAGAGAAGTCTCAGTCATGTATGGAAGGAGGTTACGTGAGAGGACAGCACAAGAGAAGTCTCAGTCATATAGGAGGAAGTTACTGACAGAAGGGCAGCACAAGAGAAGTCTCAGTCATGTATGGAAGGAGGTTACAAGAGAGAAGGCAGCACAAGAGAAGTCTCAGTCATATATGGAAGGAGGTTACCTGAGAGAAGGCAGCACAAGAGAAGTCTCAGTCCTATATAGGAGGAGGTTACGAGAGAAAGGGCAGCACAAGAAAGTCTCAGTCATGTATGGAAGGAGTTATGATGAGAGAGAGGCAGCACAAGAGAATTTTCAGTCATGTAATGGAAGGAGGTTACGAGAGAGAAGGGCAGCACAAGAGAAGTCTCAGTAATCATGATAGTTAGGAAGGAGGTTACGTGAGAGAAGGACAGCACAAGAGACGTCTCAGTCATGTAGGAAGGAGGTTACGAGAGAGAGGGCAGCACAAGAGAAGTCTCAGTCCTATATTGGAGGAGGTTACCTGAGAGAAGGGCAGCACAAGAGAAGTCTCAGTCCTGTATAAAAGGAGATTACGAGAGAGAAGGGAAGCACAAGAGAAGTCTCAGTCCTATATAAAAGGAGATTACGAGAGAGAAGGGCAGCACAAGAGAAGTCTCAGTCAAGTATGGAGAGGTTACTGAGAGAAGGGTAGCACAAGAGACATCTCAGTCAGTATGGAAGGAGGTTACGGAGAAGGAGCAAGCCACAGAGAGAGTCTACAGTCATCTATAAGGAGGGTACGAGAGAAGAAGGGCAGCACAAGAGAAGTCTCAGTCCTATATAGGAGGAGGTTACGAGAGAAAGGGCAGCACAACAGAAGTCTCAGTCATGTATGGAAGGAGGTTATGAGAGAAGGGAGCACAAGGAGAATTTCAGTCATATGGAGGAGGTTACGAGAGAGAAGGGCAGCACAAGAGAAGTCTCAGTCATATAAAGGAGGAGGTTACGAGAGAAGGGAAGCACAAGAGAAGTCTCAGTCATTACGGAAGGAGGTTACAAGAGAGACGGGCAGCACAAGAGAAGTCTCAGTGATATATTGGAGGAGGTTACGTGAGAGAAGGGCAGCACAAGAGAAGTCTCAGTCATGTATGAAGGAGGTTACGTGAGAGAAGGGTAGCACAAGGGAAGTCCTCAGTCCTATATAGAAGGAGGTTACGAGAGAGAAAGGGCAGCACAAGAGAAGTCTCAGTCATATAAAGGAGGAGGTTACGAGAGAGAAGGGCAGCACAAGAGAAGTCTCAGTCCTATATAGGAGGAGTTACCTGAGAGAAGGGCAGCACAAGAGAAGTCTCAGTCCTATATAAGGAGGTTACGAGAGAGAAGGGCAGCACAAGAGAAGTCTCAGTCATGATATGGAAGGAGGTTAAGAGAGAGAAGGCAGCACAAAAGAAGTCTCAGTCCTATATAGGAGGAGGTTACTAGAGAGAAGGCAGCACAATAGAAATCTCAGTCCTATATAGGAGGAGGTTATACGAGAGAAGGGCAGCACAAGAGAAGTCTCAGTCCAATGGAGGGGAGGTTACGTGAGAGAAGGGCAACACAAGAGAAGTCTCAGTCATGTAATGGAAGGACGTTACGTGAGAGAAGGGAGCACAAGAGAAGTCTCAGTCCTGCATGAAGGAGGTTACTTGAGAGAAGGGTAGCACAAGAGACATCTCAGTCATGTATGGAAGGAGGTTACGTGAGAGGAGGGCAGCACAAGAGAAGTCTCAGTCATGTATGGAAGGCGGATACGAGAGAGAAGGGCAGCACAAGAGAAGTCTCAGTCATATAAAGGAGGAGGTTACGAGAGAGAAGGGAAGCACAAGAGAAGTCTCAGTCATGTACGGAAGGAGGTTACAAGAGAGACGGGCAGCACAAGAGAAGTCTCAGTGATATATGGAAGGAGGTTACGTGAGAGAAGGGCAGCACAAGAGACGTCTCAGTCATGTATGGAAGGAGGTTACGTGAGAGAAGGGTAGCACAAGGGAAGTCTCAGTCCTATATAGAAGGAGGTTACGAGAGAGAAGGGCAGCACAAGAGAAGTCTCAGTCATATAAAGGAGGAGGTTACGAGAGAGAAGGGCAGCACAAGAGAAGTCTCAGTCCTATTTAGGAGGAAGTTACTGAGAGAAGGGCAGCACAAGAGAAGTCTCAGTCCTATATAGGAGGTTACGAGAGAGAAGGGCAGCACAAGAGAAGTCTCAGTCATGAATGGAAGGAGGTTAAGAGAGAGAATGGCAGCACAAAGAAGTCTCAGTCTATATAGGAGGAGGTTACTAGAGAGAAGGCAGCACAAAGAAATCTCAGTCCTATATAGGAGGAGGTTACTAGAGAGAAGGCAGCACAATGAAATCTCAGTCCTAATGGGGGAGGTTACGTGAGAGAAGGGCAACACAAGAGAAGTCTCAGTCCATGTAGGAGGAGTTACGTGAGAGAAGGGAACACAAGAGAAGTCTCAGTCATGCATGGAAGGAGGTTACCTGAGAGAAGGGAAGCACAAGAGAATCTCAGTCATGATGGAAGGAGGTTACGAAGAGAAGGGCAGCACAAGAGATCTCAGTCCATATAGGAAGTTAGAGAGAGAAGGGCAGCACAAGAGAAGTCTCAGTCCTATATAGGAGGAAGGTACCTGAGAGAAGGGCAGCACAAGAGAAGTCTCAGTCCTATATAGGTGGTTACGAGAGAGAAGGGCAGCACAAGAGAAGTCTCAGTCATGAATGGAAGGAGGTTACAAGAGAGAATGGCAGAACAAAAGAAGTCTCAGTCCTATATAGGAGGAGGTTACTAGAGAGAAGAGCAGCACAAGAGAAATCTCAGTCCTATATAGGAGGAGGTTAGTAGAGAGAAGGGCAGCACAAGAGAAGTCTCAGTCCTAAATGGAGGAGGTTACCTGACAAAAGGGCAGCACAAGAGAAGTCTCAGTCATGTATGGAAGGAGGTTGCGAGAGAGAAGGAAGCACAAGAGAAGTCTCAGACATGTATGGAAGGATGTTACAAGAGAGAAGGGCAGCACAAGAGAAGTCTCAGTCATGTATGGAAGGAGGTTACGTGAGAGGACAGCACAAGAGAAGTCTCAGTCCTATATAGGAGGAAGTTACCTGAGAGAAGGGCAGCACAAGAGAAGTCTCAGTCATGTATGGAAGGAGGTTACAAGAGAGAAAGGCAGCACAAGAGAAGTCTCAGTCATATATGGAAGGAGGTTACCTGAGAGAAGGGCAGCACAAGAGAAGTCTCAGTCCTATATAGGAGGTTACGAGAGAAAAGGGCAGCACAAGAGAAGTCTCAGTCATGTATGGAAGGAGGTTATGTGAGAGAAGGGCAGCACAAGAGAATTTTCAGTCATGTATGGAAGGAGGTTACGAGAGAGAAGGGCAGAACAAGAGAAGTCTCAGTCATGTATGGAAGGAGGTTACGTGAGAGAAGGACAGCACAAGAGACGTCTCAGTCATGTACGGAAGGAGGTTACGAGAGAGACGGGCAGCACAAGAGAAGTCTCAGTCCTATATTGGAGGAGGTTACCTGAGAGAAGGGCAGCACAAGAGAAGTCTCAGTCCTGTATAAAAGGAGATTACGAGAGAGAAGGCAGCACAAGAGAAGTCTCAGTCCTATATAAAAGGAGATTACGAGAGAGAAGGGCAGCACAAGAGAAGTCTCAGTCAAGTATGGAAGGAGGTTCCTTGAGAGAAGGGTAGCACAAGAGACATCTCAGTCATGTATGGAAGGAGGTTACGTGAGAGGAGGGCAGCACAAGAGAAGTCTCAGTCATGTATGGAAGGCGGATACGAGAGAGAAGGGAAGCACAAGAGAAGTCTCAGTCATATAAAGGAGGAGGTTACGAGAGAGAAGGGAAGCACAAGAGAAGTCTCAGTCATGTACGGAAGGAGGTTACAAGAGAGACGGGCAGACACAAGAAGTCTCAGTGATATATGGAAGGAGGTTACGTGAGAGAAGGGCAGCACAAGAGACGTCTCAGTCATGTATGGAAGGAGGTTACGTGAGAGAAGGGTAGAACAAGGGAAGTCTCAGTCCTATATAGAAGGAGGTTACGAGAGAGAAGGGCAGCACAAGAGAAGTCTCAGTCATATAAAGGAGGAGGTTACGAGAGAGAAGGGCAGCACAAGAGAAGTCTCAGTCCTATATAGGAGGAAGTTACCTGAGAGAAGGGCAGCACAAGAGAAGTCTCAGTCCTATATAGGAGGTTACGAGAGAGAAGGGCAGCACAAGAGAAGTCTCAGTCATGAATGGAAGGAGGTTAAGAGAGAGAATGGCTGCACAAAAGAAGTCTCAGTCCTATATAGGAGGAGGTTACTAGAGAGAAGAGCAGCACAATAGAAATCTCAGTCCTATATAGGAGGAGGTTAGTAGAGAGAAGGGCAGCACAAGAGAAGTCTCAGTCACACATGGGGGAGGTTACGTGAGAGAAGTGCAACACAAGAGAAGTCTCAGTCATGTATGGAAGGACGTTACGTGAGAGAAGGGCAGCACAAGAGAAGTCTCAGTCACACATGGGGGGAGGGGGTTATGAGAAAGAAGAACATTAGTATTTGTATTTACGGAGGTCCAGAAATTAAACTTAAAAAAAAAAAAAAAACATAAGTCAGGAGTAATTGTGTGCACTTTGCATTGAGTTCTCTCGTGCCGCCCGCTAATATACATTGACAGCATCATCTTAGACGCCTGTCTCCTCTTACGCCAACATATTCTTCTGATGATGGCAGGGCGTCACGGCAGGTGTCAGCCATAACCGACTGGCAGGCATGTCACAGGAGCTCGGCTATTTGTGTCTTGACGCTGTTTAGTGTTCCACTGATTGACAAGTGATTCCTCGTAAGCGGCTTTACGCCTCGGCATCATGACATTTTTATAGACTTGTAAAACACGTGTAATTAACCCAAGATTCAACTCTTGAGCCCTCACTGGAAGGTGCAGGTAGATAAGTTTACAGGCCGGCGGTGAGATAACGACAGGGGCTTTCCTTCGCTAGTCACAGTAAAGCTGCGGCACGCTCGGGTTACATGCAGCTCCCGACAACCGCACGGGAGAGAATTACCTATGTCACCAGAAACCCTTATGGATAATGTTTTAGGTTGCAGCTCAAAAGACTTGCAATGTTCATATTCTACAAAGTTCGCTTGTAACTAAAAAAAAAAAAAAGCTGCATCGAAGCTGCACCAAAAAAAGATAAAGAAAAAATGGGATAATGCATTAAAAAGCAGCAAAACCCTAATAATCGGCAGATTGCTGTTGTGTATTTTTGTTTGGGCGCCACCCGCAGAGAAAAAGCAGCTTTTTGGCACTTGGAACATTGCCCTATGGCTTCAAAAGTATTTGTCCTTTGGTGTCAAGAAAGTTTTCATTAACTGAGAGCAAGAAGCAATCTTACAAACATTAGAGAAAAAAACAGAAATGCTGTTTCTTGTTATTCCCTCTGCATAAATAATGCCGTCACCTGCAGAACAATGGACTTAGACTCCAGGGCAGGCCATGCACCTGTCTGTAACCACGGTCAGACCTTGACTCTTGGCCTTGCTCCAGTTTCCCGAAAGGTCATGGCAAGTTCTCGCCTGGTGTACGCGTACTGATAGAGTTTACAGCCTGACAGCAGCTCTTATCAGGGGGGAAAGAGGCAGAAGGGTCAGGTGCGGGTCACCCTTATCACCCAAAAGCTGGAGAAAGTTGTCCCACCTGGGCTGTCCCCAGCCTTTAGCTGGGAGGAGGTCAGCCAGGCTGCCAGGAGGCCAGGCAAAGTTCACATTATCGCACTCTTCTTATCTGAAGGATTAGGTTTAACAACTTTATCCAGGCTGCAAGTCACCACTTCCTGCGCTCCTGGAGGAGCCTGAGAAACCAGCCAGGGAAGCGTTCTCAATGAAAGCATATAACCGGCCCCGGGGCCCGATAACTACCGGACTGTGACACTTCTGGACTGTGCACAACCTGTGTAAGACACAATGATGTGTTAGACACACGGATGTGCCCAAAACGCGTCAGCGCAGTAAGAAAATCAGGGAGAGAAGTGAGCAAGGCGCTGATCCACTGCTGGGATCAAAGGTGACCCGTGAACACTGATAATATACTCCAGGACGGGAATACTGATTCCAGGAGGGACGGATTTATACCAGCTTGATATCGGAAAAAAGCGTTCACAGGAATCAGAATAGTGTGAAAGGGCCGATAAGCGACAGAATTAGCAAAATACTCCATACACATGTACACACCGCTCAGCACACAGCTATTCCTCATTACCCCCCATACAAATGTACACACCGCTCAGCACACAGCTATTCCTCATTACCCCATACACATGTACACACCGCTCCGCACACAGCTATTCCTCATTACCCCCATACACATGTACACACCGCTCAGCACACAGCTATTCCTCATTACCCCCATACACATGTACACACCGCTCAGCACACAGCTATTCCTCATTACCCCATACACATGTACACACCGCTCCGCACACAGCTATTCCTCATTACCCCCATACACATCTACACACACCGCTCAGCACACAGCTATTCCTCATTACCCCCATACACCACATGTACACAGCGCTCAGCACACAGCTATTCCTCATTACCCCCATACACATGTACACACCGCTCAGCACACAGCTATTCCTCATTACCCCCCATACACATGTACACACCGCTCAGCACACAGCTATTCCTCATTACTCCCATACACATGTACACACCGCTCAGCACACAGCTATTCCTCATTACCCCCATACACATGTACACACCGCTCAGCACACAGCTATTCCTCATTACCCCCCATACAATGTACACACCGCTCAGCACACTGCTATTCTCATTACCCCCATACACACGTACAACCGCTCAGCACACAGCTATTCCTCATTACCCCCCCATACAAATGTACACACCGCTCAGCACAAGCTATTCCTCATTACCCCCATACACATGTACACACCGCTCAGCACACAGCTATTCCTCATTACCCCCCATACACATGTACACACCGCTCAGCACACAGCTATTCCTCATTACCCCCATACAATGTACACACCGCTCAGCACACAGCTATTCCTCATTACCCCATACACATGTACACACCGCTCAGCACACAGCTATTCCTCATTACCCCCCATACACATGTACACACCGCTCAGCACACAGCTATTCCTCATTACCCCCCATACACATGTACACACCGCTCAGCACACAGCTATTCCTCATTACCCCCATACACATGTACACACCGCTCAGCACACAGCTATTCCTCATTACCCCCATACACATGTACACACCGCTCAGCACACAGCTATTCCTCATTACCCCCCATACACATGTACACACCGCTCAGCACACAGCTATTCCTCATTACCCCCCATACACATGTACACACCGCTCAGCACACAGCTATTCCTCATTACCCCCATACACATGTACACACCGCTCAGCACACAGCTATTCCTCATTACCCCATACACATGTACACACCGCTCCGCACACAGCTATTCCTCATTACCCCCATACACATGTATACTATCCCTACCGCTCAGCATCAACAGCTATTCCTCATTACCCCATACACATGTACACACCGCTCAGCACACAGCTATTCCTCATTACCCCCATACACATGTACACACCGCTCAGCACACAGCTATTCCTTTTTCCCCATACAAATGTACACACCGCTCAGCACACAGCTATTCCTCATTACCCCATACACATGTACACACCGCTCAGCACACAGCTATTCCTCATTACCCCATACACATGTACACACCGCTCAGCACACAGCTATTCCTCATTACCCCCATACACATGTACATACCGCTCAGCACACAGCTATTCCTCATTACCCCATACACATGTACACACGCTCAGCACACAGCTATTCCTCATTACCCCCATACACATGTACACACCGCTCAGCACACAGCTATTCCTCTTTTTTCCCCCATACAATGTACACACCGCTCAGCACACAGCTATTCCTCATTACCCATACACATGTACACAACGCTCCGCACACAGCTATTCCTCATTACCCCCCATACACATGTACATACCACCGCTCAGCACTCAGCTATTCCTCATTACCCCCATACACATATACACACCGCTCAGCACACAGCTATTCCTCATTACCCCCCATACACATGTACACACCGCTCAGCACACAGCTATTCCTCATTACCCCCATACACATGTACACACCGCTCAGCACACAGCTATTCCTCATTACCCCCATACACATGTACACACCGCTCACACACAGCTATTCCTCATTACCCCATACACATGTACACACCGCTCAGCACACAGCTATTCCTCATTACCCCCATACACATGTACACACCGCTCAGCACACAGCTATTCCTCATTACCCCCATACACATGTACACACCGCTCAGCACACAGCTATTCCTCATTACCCCCATACACATGTACACACCGCTCAGCACACAGCTATTCCTCATTACCCCCATACACATGTACACACCGCTCGCACACAGCTATCCTCATTACCCCATACACATTACACACCGCTCAACAACGCATTCCTCATTACCCTACACATGTACACACCGCTCAGCACACAGCTATTCCTCATTACCCCATACACATGTACACACCGCTCAGCACACAGCTATTCCTCATTACCCCCATACACATGTACACACCGCTCAGCACACAGCTATTCCTCATTACCCCATACACATGTACACACCGCTCAGCACACAGCTATTCCTCATTACCCCATACACATGTACACACCGCTCAGCACACAGCTATTCCTCATTACCCCATACACATGTACACACCGCTCAGCACACAGCTATTCCTCATTACCCCCATACACATGTACACACCGCTCAGCACACAGCTATTCCTCATTACCCCCCATACACATGTACACACCGCTCAGCACACAGCTATTCCTCATTACCCCATACACATGTACACACCGCTCAGCACACAGCTATTCCTCATTACCCCATACACATGTACACACCGCTCAGCACACAGCTATTCCTCATTACCCCCATACACATGTACACACCGCTCAGCACACAGCTATTCCTCATTACCCCCCATACACATGTACACACCGCTCAGCACACAGCTATTCCTCATTAACCCCCCATACACATGTACACACCGCTCAGCACACAGCTATTCCTCATTACCCCCATACACATGTACACACCGCTCAGCACACAGCTATTCCTCATTACCCCCCATACACATTACACACCGCTCAGCACACAGCTATTCCTCATTACCCCCATACACATGTACACACCGCTCAGCACACAGCTATTCCTCATTACCCCCATACACATGTACACACCGCTCAGCACACAGCTATTCCTCATTACCCCCATACACATGTACACACCGCTCAGCACACAGCTATTCCTCATTACCCCATACACATGTACACACCGCTCAGCACACAGCTATTCCTCATTACCCCCATATCACATGTACACACCGCTCAGCACACAGCTATTCCTCATTACCCCCCATACACATGTACACACCGCTCAGCACACAGCTATTCCTCATTACCCCCATACACATGTACACACCGCTCAGCACACAGCTATCCTCATTACCCCCCATACACTGTACACACCGCTCAGCACACAGCTATTCCTCATTACCCCACAAACGCACACTATCTCATTACACAACCGTCCACGTCACACACAGCTATTCCTCATTACCCCCCATACACATGTACACACCGCTCAGCACACAGCTATTCCTCATTACCCCCATACACATGTACACACCAGCTCAGTACACATAGCTATCCATTACCTCACCAGATCTACCCCCATACACATGTACACACCGCTCAGCACACAGCATCTCATTACCCCCAACTACCACCTCAGCCACGTTCCTATTACCCCCCATACACATGTACACACCGCTCAACACACAGCTATTCCTCATTACCCATACACATGTACACACCGCTCAGCACACAGCTATTCCTCATTACCTCCATATACATGTACACACCGCTCAGCACACAGCTATTCCTCATTACCCCCATACACATGTACACACCGCTCCGCACACAGCTATTCCTCATTACCCCCATACACATGTACACACCGCTCAGCACACAGCTATTCCTCATTACCCCCATTCACATGTACACACCGCTCAGCACACTGCTATTCCTCATTACCCCCATAACTTGTACACACCGCTCAGCACACAGCTATTCCTCATTACCCCATACACATGTACACACCGCTCAACACACAGCTATTCCTCATTACTCCCATACACATGTACACACCGCTCAGCACACAGCTATTCCTCATTACCCCATACACATGTACACACCGCTCGCACACAGCTATTCCTCATTACCCCATACACATGTACACACCGCTGAGCACACAGCTATTCCTCATTACCCCATAGACTTGTACACACCGCTCAGCACACAGCTATTCCTCATTACCCCATACACATGTACACACCGCTCAGCACACAGCTATTCCTCATTACCCCATACACATGTACACACCGCTGAGCACACAGCTATTCCTCATTACCCCCCATAACTTGTACACACCGCTCAGCACACAGCTATTCCTCATTAGCCCCATACACATGTACACACCGCTCAACACACAGCTATTCCTCATTACCCCCATAACACATGTACACACCGCTCAGCACACAGCTATTCCTCATTACCCCATATACATGTACACACCGCTCAGCACACAGCTATTCCTCATTACCCCCATACACATGTACACACCGCTCAGCACACAGCTATTCCTCATTACCCCATACACATGTACACACCGCTCAGCACACAGCTATTCCTCATTACCCCCATACACCACATGTACACAGCGCTCAGCACACAGCTATTCCTCATTACCCCCATACACCACATGTACACAGCGCATCAGCACACAGCTATTCCTCATTACCCCCATAACAATGTACACACCGCTCAGCACACAGCTATTCCTCATTTTCCCCATACAAATGTACACACCGCTCAGCACACAGCTATCCCTCATTACCCCCATACCCATGTACACACCGCTCAGCACACAGCTATTCCTCATTACCCCCCATATACATGTACACACCGTCAGCACACAGCTATTCCTCATTACCCCCATACACATGTACACACCGCTCCGCACACAGCTATTCCTCATTACCCCCCAATACACATGTACATACCCACCGCTCAGCACACAGCTATTCCTCATTACCCCCATACACATGTACATACCCACCGCTCAGCACACAGCTATTCCTCATTACCCCCATACACATGTACACACCGCTCAACACACAGCTATTCCTCATTACCCCCATACACATGTACATACCGCTCAGCACACAGCTATTCCTCATTACCCCCATACACATGTACACACCGCTCAGCACACTGCTATTCCTCATTACCCCCATATACTTGTACACACCGCTCAGCACACAGCTATTCCTCATTACCCCATACACATGTACACACCGCTCAGCATACTGCTATTCCTCATTACCCCCATATACTTGTACACACCGCTCAGCACACAGCTATTCCTCATTACCCCCATACACATGTACACACCGCTCAGCACACAGCTATTCCTCATTACCCCATACACATGTACACACCGCTCAGCATACTGCTATTCCTCATTACCCCCATATACTTGTACACACCGCTCAGCACACAGCTATTCCTCATTACCCCATACACATGTACACACCGCTCAACACACAGCTATTCCTCATTACCCCATACACATGTACACACCGCTGAGCACACAGCTATTCCTCATTACCCCATACACATGTACACACCGCTCAGCACACAGCTATTCCTCATTACCCCCATACACATGTACACACCGCTCAGCACACAGCTATTCCTCATTACCCCATACACATGTACACACCGCTCAGCACACAGCTATCCCTCATTACCCCATACACATGTACACACCGCTCAGCACACAGCTATCCCTCATTACCCCATACACATGTACACACCGCTCAGCACACAGCTATTCCACATTACCCCATACACATGCATGTACCCTCAGTTTGTCTGTTGTATGTCTCCAACCGTCCGTCACATGCTCTGCCTGCCGGATAGGTTTCTCCTGCCCCCTCTGTATGCATACATAGGGGTAACTGGACTATTTTTTAGCCCAGGGTGCCATGATATTTGCACATTACTTCCCAGCAGATAACGGTCAGTAGACAAATAGAACAGGCACCGATGTGTCACTGGCAGTGCGGACCCCCCATAGTGATGAGAAGAATGGGGTCACTTCTCAGGCTACCCCAAACATTTTTTGCAGGGTGCTCTGTAGGCTCACCTGGTGGGGGGAGCGGAGCTCTGCAGGGACCAGATTATGATTTATTTGGGTGCTTAGAGGGGTTTTGCATGTGGTTTTCTTCAGGGGTGCATTACTCCCTTCCTGGTTGCCCGTGAACTCTTGAAGGTTCACAATTCAGACTGGAGGCATGGTGGCCCTACTGTCCACTCTTCCATGCAGCTAGCAGAGGAAGCTTTTAAGTCGCTTGTTGAAAGTTCCAATTAAAAAATGGCAGTTACCAGAAACAGTGGAGGTCAAGATAAGGTCTGGAAGACCAAGTAAAATTATCAGCGAGATCTGCTTGTAGGACTGCTAAAGAGGAAATCAGAACCCACACTTGACTGCAAAAGACCTTCAGAAATATTTAGTAGACTCTGGAGTTGTGGTACATTCTTCTACTGTACACCCGGACAAATATGGCATTAATGGAAGTCATCAGAAGAAAACCTCTCCTGAAACCTCACCATAATATTCAGCATCAGAATTATGCAAAAGAACATCTAAACAAGTCTGATGCATCCTGGAAACAAGTCATGTGGACCGATGAGGATAAAATAGAAATCTGTGGCCACAATGATCAAAGGTATGTGTGGAGAAAAAAGGGCGCAGAATTTCAGGAAAAGAATATCTCGCCGACCATTAAGCATGGGGGTGGATCAATCCTGTTTTGAGGTTGTGTTGCAGCCAATGGCATGGAGAACATTTCATGGATAGAGTGAAGAATGGATTCAATGAAATTTCAACAAATTCTTGATGCAAACATAAAACATCTGTAAAAAAAAGGCTAAAGGTGAAAAGAGGAAGATGATTCTACAAATGGAGAATGATCCTAAGCACAATCCACAACAAACAATCTCAAAAGGCGCAAGCTGAAGTTTTACAATGACTCTCACAGTCCCATCATTGAAAATCTGTTGCTAGACCTCAAAATAGCAGAAGATGGAAGACCAGGAATCTGACAGAACTGGAGGAATTCTCCTGGGAAGAATGGAGGAAAATCCCTCAAACAATAAGGCTATGGTTCCACGGTCCGGAACCATAGCGCTTTGGACGGAGCGGAAATTCCGCTCCGTCTAAGCCCCGCCCCCTTTATGACGCGCGATCTTTCCGGAGGTGTTCAGGACACCTCCGGAACACCTCCGGAAAGAGCGCAGGGCTACATAGCCCTGTGTTAATTCTGTTGCGGCGACGCACCGTCGCCGCAATACGCGAGGACATGCTGCGGTCTAAAAAGACGCGCCGCATGTCCGTTTACGCAGGTTTGCCACCTGCGTATTGTTACGCATGGTGGAGACGGGATTCCTTGAAATCCCCTCCACTATGCTGTAACATCTGGACGCTGCGTGTTTGGCGCTGCGCCAGCGCACAGCGCCAAACACGCAGCGTATCCTGACCGTGGAAACTCACCCTAACAAAGACTCTTACCTGGCTAGAAAAAGCGTTTACAAGTTGAGATACTTCCAAAAGGAGGCACTACTAGGTACTGACCGTGCAGAGTTACCCCATTTTTTGTTTGTCATCTTTAAAATGTAAAAGATAAAATTATATTATACAGTCAGGGCCAGAAATATTTGGACAGTGACACAATTTTCGCGAGTTGGGCTCTGCATGCCACCACATTGGATTTGAAATGAAACCTCTACAACAGAATTCAAGTGCAGATTGTAACGTTTAATTTGAAGGGTTGAACAAAAATATGTGTTAGAAAATGTAGGAATTGTACACATTTCTTTACAAACACTCCACATTTTAGGAGGTCAAAAGTAATTGGACAAATAAACATAACCCAAACAAAATATTTTTACTTTCAATATTTTGTGGCGAATCCTTTGGAGGCAATCACTGCCTTAAGTCTGGAACCCATGGACATCACCAAACGCTGGGTTTCCTCCTTCTTAATGCTTTGCCAGGCCTTTACAGCCGCAGCCTTCAGGTCTTGCTTGTTTGTGGGTCTTTCCCTCTTAAGTCTGGATTTCAGCAAGTGAAATGCATGCTCAATTGGGTTAAGATCTGGTGATTGACTTGGCCATTGAAGAATGTTCCACTTTTTTGCACTCATGAACTCCTGTGTAGCTTTGGCTGTATGCTTGGGGTCATTATCCATCTGTACTATGAAGCGCCGTCCAATCAAGTTTGCAGCATTTGGCTGAATCTGGGCTGAAAGTATATCCCGGTACACTTCAGAATTCATCCGGCTACTCTTGTCTGCTGTTATGTCATCAATAAACACAAGTGACCCAGTGCCATTGAAAGCCATGCATGCCCATGCCATCACGTTGCCTCCACCATGTTTTACAGAGGATGTGGTGTGCCTTGGATCATGTGCCGTTCCCTTTCTTCTCCAAACTTTTGGCTTTCCATCATTCTGGTACAGGTTGATCTTTGTCTCATCTGTCCATAGAATACTTTTCCAGAACTGAGCTGGCTTCTGGAGGTGTTTTTCAGCAAATTTAACTCTGGCCTGTCTATTTTTGGAATTGATGAATGGTTTGCATCTAGATGTGAACCCTTTGTATTTACTTTCATGGAGTCTTCTCTTTACTGTTGACTTAGAGACAGATACACCTACTTCACTGAGAGTGTTCTGGACTTCAGTTGATGTTGTGAACGGGTTCTTCTTCACCAAAGAAAGTATGCGGCGATCATCCACCACTGTTGTCTTCCGTGGGCTCCCAGGTCTTTTTGGATTGATGAGTTCACCAGTGCTTTCTTTCTTTCTCAGGATGTACCAAATTGTAGATTTTGCCACTTCTAATGTTGTAGCAATTTCTTGGATGTTTTTTTTTCTGTTCTTGCAGCTTAAGGATGGCTTGTTTCACCTGCATGGAGAGCTCCTGTGACCGCATGTTTCCTTCACAGCAAAACCTTCCAAATGCAAACACCACACCTCAAATCAACTCCGGCCCTTTATCTGCTTAACCCCTTAATGTCCACTGACGTGCAGAGTCCGTCATGGCAAGGTGCCAGTTCCGGCACCAGGACGGACTCTGCACGTCATGGCTTTGATCTAGCACTGCGTGTAAACACGCAGTGGTAGATCAGTGCCGACAGCTGTCACAGACAGCTGACAGGCACGGCAAGCGGTGCGGGGACCTTTGCCGTCGGTCCCCGCACCTACAGCGCTGTGCTTGGTCAGTCAATCTGACTGACCAAACACAGCAGCGATCGTGCAGGAGAAGCTGAAATTTCAGCTTCCCCAGCGCGATCAGTGCAGGAGCCGGCGCTGCAGTGGCCAGGCTTCCTGCACTGACAGCCAGGAGCGGAGCCCCCACCGCCCCTGGCTGTTAACCCCCTGACTGCTGCGATCCAGCGCGATCGCAGAGCTCAGGGGGGGAGGCAGAGGGTCGGGAGCTCCCTCTGCCTCAGATCGGCACCCTGCAATGTATTTGCAGGGGCCGATCTCTGCCTTGATGACCCGGGGGTTGTCATGACAACCTCCGGGTCATTTAGCTACGGGAAGCTGCTGTGATCATTGTCACAGCAGCTTCCACTATAGTTGCAATGCATTGCAATGCCAGAGCATTGCAATGCATTGTAAGTGCAATAAAAAGTAAAAAAAAGTGAAAGTCCCATAAAGGGACAAGTTAAAAAAATCATTTTTTTAAAAAAATTGTAAAAAAAAATTAAAAAATAATTTAAAAAAAATCCCCTAAAAAATACACATTTTTATGTAATAAAAAAAATAAAAAACAAAAAACATATACATGTTAGGTATCGCCACGTCCGTAAAAATCCCATCTATAAAAGCGTAACCCTAGTTAACCCCTTCAGTGAAAGCCGTAAAAAAAAAACACAAAAAAGTAGTAAATTATACTTTTTCCAAGCGGTATCATTATACCGCTTGGAAAAAGTGCAATAACACGCGATCAAAAAGTCAGATATAAATAATCATGGTACCGCTGAAAACGTCATCTTGTCCCGCAAAAAACAAGCCGCTATACAACATCATCAGCAAAAAAATAAAAAAGTTATAGCTCGCGGAATAAACTGATGCAAAAATAATTATTTTTTCTATAAAATTTTTTATTGTGTAAAAAACGCCAAAACATAAAAAAATATATAAATGAGGAATCGCCGTAACCGTAGTGATCCGAAGAATAAAGCTCCTTTATCAATTTTACCACACGCGGAACGGAGGAAAAAAAAAAAAAACAATTCCTGAATTGCTGGTTTTTGTTCATTCTGATTCCACAAAAATCGGAATAGGAAACGATCAAAAAACGTTATGTGCCCGAATATGGTACCAATAAAAACGTCAGCTCGTCCCGCAAAAAATAAGCCCACAGATAACGCTGTCGGCCGAAATATGGAAAAATTATAGCTCTCAAAATACGGCGATGCAAAAATTTCTTACAAAAAATTATTCCAAGAAAAAGCATCTTTTAGTGTGTGACAGAAGCTAAACATGAAAAAAGGATGTAAATCTGGTATCGCTGTAATCGCACCGATCCGAGGAATAAAGTCGCCTAATCACTAATACCGCACGAGGAACGGCGTAAAAAAAAAAAAAACAATTCTTCACCTTTTGTGGATTTGTTCATTGTGCCTCCCAAAGATCGCAGTAAGGCGATCACAGTGGTTCCCCCCCACATATGGGGTATCAGCAGTACTCAGGACAAAATGCACAATAGCTTTTGGGGTCCTATTTCTCCTGTTACCCTTATAAAAATAAAAATTTGGGGCAAAAAGGTAATTTTTGTGGAAAAAAATATGATTTTTTTATTTTCACGGCTCTACATTATAAACTTCTGTGAAGCCCTTGGGGTTCAAAGTGCTGACCACACATCTAGATAAGTTCCTTGGGGGGTCTAGTTTGCAAAATGGGGTCATTTGTGGGGGGTTTCTACTGTTTAGGCACATCAGGGGCTCTCCAAGCGCGACATGACACCCGCAGACCATTCCATCAAAGTCTGCATTTAAAAACGGTGCTCCTTCCCTTCCGAGCTCTGCCATGCGTCAAAATAGTGGTTCCCCCCACATATGGGATATCAGCGTACTCAGGACAAATTGCACAATAGCTTTTGGGGTCCTATTTCTCCTGTTACCCTTATAAAAATAAAAATTTGGGGCAAAAAGATTATTTTTGTGGAAAAAAATACGATATTTCGTTATAAACTTCTGTGAAGCACTTGGGGGTTCAAAGTGCTCACCACACATCTAGATAAGTTCCTTGGGGGTCTAGTTTCCAAAATGGAGTCACTTGTGGGGGGTTTCTACTGCTTAGGCACATCAGGGGCTCTCCAAACGTGACATGACACCCGCAGACCATTCCATCAAAATCTGCATTTGAAAAAGGCGCTCCTTCCCTTTCCAGCTCTGCCATGCGTCAAAATAGTGGTTTACCCCCAGATATGGGGTATCAGCATACTCAGGACAAATTGCACAATAACTTTTGGGGTCCTGTTACCCTTTGGAAAATAACAATTGGGGGTGGAAAGATCATTTTTGTGGAAAAGATATGATTTTTTAATTTTACTGCTCTACGTTATAACCTTCTGTGAAGCCCTTGGGGGTTCAAAGCTTTCACCACACATCTAGATAAGTTACTTGGGGGGGTCTAGTTTCCAAAATGGGGTCACTTGTGGGGGGTTTCCACTGTTTAGGCACACAGGGACTCTCCAAATGCGACATGGCGTCCAATCTCAATTCCAGCCAAAAAAGTCAAATGGCGCTGCTTCCCTTCCGAGCTCTGCCATGCACCCAAATAGTGGTTTACCCCCACATATGGGGTATCAGCTACTCAGGACTAATTGCACAATAACTTTTGGGGTCCTTTTATCCTTTGGAAAATAAAAATTGGGATGAAAAGATCATTTTTGTGGAAAAAAACATGATTTTTTAATTTTACGGCTCTACGTTATAACCTTCTGTGAAGCCCTTGGGGGTTAAAAGCTCTCACAACACATTTAGATAAGTTACTTGGGGGGTCTAGTTTCCAAAATGGGGTCACTTGTGGGGGGTTTCCACTGTTTAGGCACACAGGGACTCTCCAAATGCGACATGGCGTCCAATCTCAATTCCAGCCAAAAAAGTCAAATGGCGCTGCTTCCCTTCCGAGCTCTGCCATGCGCCCAAAAAGTGGTTTACCCCCACACATGGGGTATCGATGTACTCAGGAGAAATTGTACAACAAATATTGTGGTTCATTTTCTACTGATACCCTTGACAAAATTTTAAAAAATTGTGTCGAAAGAAAAATTTTGGGAAAAAAAGTTAAATGTTAATTTTTTCCTTCCACATTGCTTCAATTCTTGTGAAGTACCTAAAGGGTTAATAAACTTCTTGAATGTGGCTTTGAACACGTTGAGGGGTGCAGTTTTTAGAATGGTGTCACTTTTGGGTATTTTCTGTCATATTGACCCCTCAAATTCACTTCAAATGTGAGGTGGCCCCTAAAAAAAATGATTTTGTAAATTTTGTTGGAAAAATGAGAAATTGCTGGTCAACTTTTAACACTTATAACTTCCTAACAAAAAAAAATTTTGGTTCCAAAATTGTGCTGATGTAAAGTAGACATGTGGGAAATGTTATTTATTAACTAATTTTTGTGACATATCTCTCTGATTTAATGGCATAAAAATTAAAAGTTTGAAAATTGCAAAATTTTCAAAATTTTTGCCATATTTCCGTTTTTTTCATAAATAAACGCAAGTTATATTGAAGAAATTTTACCACTATCATGAAGTACAATATGTCTCGAGAAAACAATCTCAGAATCGCCAAGATCCGTTGAAGCGTTCCAGAGTTATAACCTCATAAAGAGACAGTGGTCAGAATTGTAAAAATTGGCCTGGTCTTTAACCTACAAAATGGCTTGGTCGTTAAGGGGTTAATTGAGAATGACATAACAAAGGGATTGCCCACACCTGTCCATGAAATAGCCTTGGAGTCATTTGTCCAATTACTTTTGGTCCCTTTAAAAACAGGGTGGCACATGTTAAGGAGCTGAAACTCCTAAACCCTTCATCCAATTTTAATGTGGATACCCTCAAATGAAAGCTGAAAGTCTGAACTTCAACTGCATCTGATTTGTTTTGTTTCAAATTCATTGTGGTAAAGTCTAGAACCAAAATTAGATAAATGTTGTCTCTGTCCAAATATTTATGGACCTAACTGTATATATATATATACAGCTCTGGCAAAAACTAAGAGACCACTGTAAAATGTTCAGTTTGTCTGATTTTTCTCTTTATATTTTTGTGTAAATGTAAATTTCTCTTTTATTCTATAAACTACTGACAACTTGTCTCGAATTTCTAAGCAATTAATTTTGTATTTATTTTCAGAAAATGAGAAATGGTCAAAATAACCAAAAAATGCAGTGCTTGCAGCCCTCAGATAATGCTAAGAAACAAGTTCATAATCATTAAGAATCAACAATACTAATGTTTTACCTCAGGAAGAGTTCAGAAATCAATATTTTGTGGAATAACCATGATTTTTGATCACAGCTTTCATGCGTCTTGGCATGCTTTCCACCAGTCTGTCACACGGCTTTTGGGTGACCTTATGCCACTCCTGGTACAGAAATGTAAGCCGTTCTTCTTTGTTTGATGGCTTGTGACTATCCATCTTCCTCTTGATCACATTCCAGAGGTTTTCAATGGGGTTCAGGTCTGGAGATAGGGCGGCCATGACAGGGATTTGATGTGGTGGTTCTTCATCCACACATTGATTGACCTAGCTGTGTGGCATGGTGCATTGTCCTGCTGGAAAAACCAGTCCTCAGAGTTGGGGAACATTGCCTGAGCAGAAGGAATCAGCTGTTTTTCCAGGATAACCTTGTATGCGGCTTGATTCATACGTCCTTCGCAAAGATTAACCTGCCCAATTCCAGCCTTGCTGAAGCATCCCCAGATCATGACCGATCCTCCACCAAATTTCACAGTGGGTGCAAGACACTGTGGCTTGTACGCCTCTCCAGGTCTCCGTCTACCCATTAGACGATCAGGTGTTGGGCAAAGCTGAAAATTAGACTCATCAGAGAAGATTACCTTACTCCAGTCCTCTATGGTCCAATCCTTATGGTCTTCAGCCTGGCTCTCCTTTGCTTCTCATTGATGAAAGGCTTTTTTCTAGCTTTACATGACTTGAGCCCTGCCTCTAGAAACCTGTTACGAACTGTTCTTGCCGTGCATTTCACCCCAGCTGCCATTGCCATTCCCTTTGTAGGTCACTTGATGTCATCCTGTGGTTGCTGAGTGACATTCGAATCAGATGGTGGTCATCCCGGTCAGTGGAGAGTCGTTTTCGTCCTCTGCCGGTCTGTAGCTTTGTTGTCCCCAATATCTGCCGCTTGACCTTGTTGTAATGGACTGCCGTCTTAGAAATTTTAAGGATGGAGGCAACATGACGCTCACTCTATCCCTCTGCTAGTAAAGCCAGAATTGAGCCCTTCTTTTCCTCACTCAAGACTTTTCAACTCCTTTGGCATGGTTAAGTTATTTTTTCATTCCTTTTACTTTTGGGATATTACTAGCACTTGTTTTGCCATCCAGCTTGTCCTATTGCAGAGGATTGTGAACCCCACAGCAGGGTTTTATACTTTCCTTTGTTAAATAAGATTTGGTTCAGGTGATCACCTAATCAGAAGTAGAATGAGGTGAACTCTGGTTGGAATTCAACTGACACTGGAATGGAATGGCTGTCAGACATGGAGAGAAGCGGATTTTTATAAAACTGTACAGTGGTCTCAACTTTTGCCAGAGCTGTATATATATATTTTTTTCCCTAAAATACAAAGGAAATGTGTCATCTGTAACTTTAGGCCTTTTACAGATCAGTTCATCTTCTACTGTTCACAATGACATGTGCCTGTATCTCTGCTGGTCCTTGTGCAGGGATGGACATTGTAAGCGGCTGATCCTGATCTCATACTCTGATACATCCCGACCCGGTGACTTCGGCAGATCCGGCAGGCGGTATGAACGTGCCACGTTCTGATGATGAGTTTACACCTATAATCATGAACAGGCCATAAACATTTATCAGGCCGCCCTATATCTGCGGGTTTAAAAGTTTATGAAGTAAAGTCCACCCCTCCCCCGCTCAGGATCTCACTGCGGCCGCAGCCTTGCCTTTCACCCCTTCCTATCTGTTCCTGCAGACACATAAAATCCAGTTCACGCAGGGTGCAGGGAGGCCAGCAAGAGTTCAGGGCGATATGTACAGTGCACTAATTGCACTCCTTCCTATTGGGGAAACTTAATAATGCCTTGTGCGGCCCCTCGCCATTTCCTGATGTATGCAGATTCCCTCAACCCAGGAAAACACACAGAAGACCCGAGATATCGCTGGGAGGATCAGACAATTACCAGAAAAGCACAAAATCTACTAAAAACAGCCTGACCTTTACTGACACGTAAGAGAAATGCTTGTATGGCAATCTCCCAATATAGGAACCTTAGGACGGCGGTTGGGACCCCTATACCCTGCGGTCACTCCCCAGTACGCTCCGCCGCTCACAGGATGGACGGCAGCTCTACTTATGGATGATGTCAGATCACACGTTAGGGAATTGCTATATATGCAATTGCCTCAAACTCTAAAAATTGCTGCAATCAGCAAATGGTTAAAGCCGGCGGGACTGAAATGTGACAGATTATTAAATTCTGCCACCTGTGAGCGGAGCACCTTCTGGTGATCCTCCAATCAAAGGCACAGGAGGATCCACTCTCCCTGCACCTGTCAGTGATCCGCTCTCCACTCTCCCTGCACCTGTCAGGGATCCGCTCTCCACTCTCCCTGCACCTGTCAGGGATCCGCTCTCCACTCTCCCTGCACCTGTCAGGGATCCGCTCTCCACTCTCCCTGCACCTGTCAGGGATCCGCTCTCCACTCTCCCTGCACCTGTCAGGGATCCGCTCTCCACTCTCCATGCACCTGTCAGTGATCCGCTCTCCACTCCCTGCATCTGTCAGTGATCCGCTCTCCACTGTCCCTGCGCCTGTCAGGGATTCGCTCTCCACTATCCCTGAGCCTGTCAGCGATCCGCTCTCCACTCTCCCTGTGCCTGTCAGTGATCCGCTCTCCACTATCCCTGTGCCTGTCAGTGATCCGCTCTCCACTGTCCCTGCGCCTGTCAGTGATCCGCTCTCCACTATCCCTGCGCCTGTCAGGGATCCGCTCTCCACTATCCTGCACCTGTCAGGGATCCGCTCTCCACTATCCCTGCACCTGTCAGGGATCCGCTCTCCACTATCCCTGCACCTGTCAGGGATCCGCTCTCCACTATCCCTGCACCTGTCAGGGATCCGCTCTCCACTATCCCTGCACCTGTCAGGGATCCGCTCTCCACTCTCCCTGCACCTGTCAGGGATCCGCTCTCCACTCTCCCTGCACCTGTCAGGGATCCGCTCTCCACTCTCCCTGCACCTGTCAGGGATCCGCTCTCCACTCTCCCTGCACCTGTCAGGGATCCGCTCTCCACTCTCCCTGCACCTGTCAGGGATCCGCTCTCCACTCTCCCTGCACCTGTCAGGGATCCGCTCTCCACTCTCCCTGCACCTGTCAGGGATCCGCTCTCCACTCTCCCTGCACCTGTCAGGGATCCGCTCTCCACTCTCCCTGCACCTGTCAGGGATCCGCTCTCATCTTCCACTGCACCTGTCAGGGATCCGCTCTCCTCTTACACTGCACCTGTCAGGGATCCGCTCTCCACTCCTGCTGCACCTGTCAGGGATCCGCTCTCCACTCTCCCTGCACCTGTCAGGGATCCGCTCTCCACTCTCCCTGCACCTGTCAGGGATCCGCTCTCCACTCTCCCTGCACCTGTCAGGGATCCGCTCTCCACTCTCCCTGCACCTGTCAGGGATCCGCTCTCCACTCTCCCTGCACCTGTCAGGGATCCGCTCTCCACTCTCCCTGCACCTGTCAGGGATCCGCTCTCATCTTCCACTGCACCTGTCAGGGATCCGCTCTCCTCTTACACTGCACCTGTCAGGGATCCGCTCTCCACTCCTGCTGCACCTGTCAGGGATCCGCTCTCCAATCCTGCTGCACCTGTCGGGGATCCGCTCTCCACTCTCCTGCACCTGCCAGTGATCCGCTCTCCACTCCCGCTGCACCAGTGTGATCCGCTCTCCATTCCTGCTGCACCTGTCAGTGATCCACTCTCCACTCCAGCTGCACCTGTCAGTGATCCGCTCTCCACTCCAGCTGCACCTGTCAGGGATCCGCTCTCCACTCCAGCTGCACCTGTCAGGGATCCGCTCTCCACTCCAGCTGCACCTGTCAGGGATCCGCTCTCCACTCCAGCTGCACCTGTCAGGTATTCGCTCTCCACTCCAGCTGCACCTGTCAGGGATTCGCTCTCCACTCCCGCTGCACCTGTCAGGGATCCGCTCTCCACACCCACTGCACCTGTCAGGGATCCGCTCTCCACTCCCACTGCACCTGTCAGGGATCCGCTCTCCACTCCCACTGCACCTGTCAGAGATCCGCTCTCCACTCCCGCTGCACCTGTCAGGGATCCGCTCTCCAATTCTGCTGCACCTGTCAGGCATCCGCTCTCCACTCCCGCTGCACCTGTCAGGGTTCCACTCTCCACTCCCACTGCACCTGTCAGGGTTCCACTCTCCACTCCCACTGCACCTGTCAGGGTTCCGCTCTCCACTCCCACTGCACCTGTCAGTGATTCGCTCTCCACTCCCGCTGCACCTGTCAGAGATCCGCTCTCCACTCCCACTGCACCTGTCAAGGATCCGCTCTCCACTCCCACTGCACCTGTCAGGGATCCGCTCTCCACTCCCACTGCACCTGTCAGTGATTCGCTCTCCACTCCCGCTGCACCTGTCAGGGATCCGCTCTCCACTCCCGCTCCACCTCTCAGTGATCCGCTCTCCACTCCCGCTGCACCTGTCAGGGATCCGCTCTCCACTCCCACTGCACCTGTCAGTGATTCGCTCTCCACTCCCGCTGCACCTGTCAGAGATCCGCTCTCCACTCCAGCTGCACCTGTCAGGGATCCGCTCTCCACTCCCGCTGCACCTGTCAGGGTTCCGCTCTCCACTCCCACTGCACCTGTCAGGGTTCCGCTCTCCACTCCCACTGCACCTGTCAGTGATTCGCTCTCCACTCCCGCTGCACCTGTCAGAGATCCGCTCTCCACTCCAGCTGCACCTGTCAGTGATCTGCTCTCCACTCTCCCTGCACCTGTCAGGGCTCCGCTCTCCACTCCCACTGCACCTGTCAGGGCTCCGGTCCCCACTCCTGCTGCACCTGTCAGGATCCCTCTCCACTCCTGCTGCACCTGTCAGGGATCCGCTCTCCACTCCTGCTGCACCTGTCAGTGATCCGCTCTCCACTCCTGCTGCACCTGTCAGGGATCCGCTCTCCACTCCTGCTGCACCTGTCAGGGTTGCGCTCTCCACTCCTGCTGCATCTGTCAGGGATCCGCTCTCCCTGCACCTGTCAGTGATCTCCTCTCCACTCCCGCTGCACCTGTCAGGGATCTCCTCTCCACTCCCGCTGCACCTGTCAGGGATCCGCTCTCCATTCTCCCTGCACCTGTCAGTGATCCGCTCTCCACCCCTGCTGCACTGTCAGTGATCCGCTCTCCATTCTCCCTGCACCTGTCAGTGATCCGCTCTTCACTCCAGCTGCACCTGTCAGTGATCCGCTCTTCACTCCAGCTGCACCTGTCAGTGATCCGCTCTTCACTCCAGCTGCACCTGTCAGGGATCCGCTCTCCACTCCCGCTGCACCTGTCAGTGATCCGCTCTCCTCTCCTGCTGCACCTGTCAGGGATCCACTCTCCTGTCCCGCTGCATCTGTCAGTGATCCGCTCCTCATTCCAGCTGCACCTGTCAGTGATCCGCTCTCCTCTCCTGCTGCAACTGTCAGGGATCCGTCTCTCCTGTCCCGCTGCATCTGTCAGTGATCCGCTCTCCACTCCTGCTGCACCTGTCAGTGATCCGCTCTCCACTCCCGCTGCACCTGTCAGTGATCCGCTCTCCATTCTCCCTGCATCTGTCAGTGATCCGCTCTCCACTCCTGCTGCACCTGTCAGTGATCCGCTCTCCACTCCCACTGCACCTGTCAGGGATCCGCTCTCCTCTTCCACTGCACCTGTCAGGGATCCGCTCTCCTCTTCCACTGCACCTGTCATTGATCCGCTCTCCACTCCTGCTGCACCTGTCAGTGATCCGCTCTCCTCTCCTGCTGCACCTGTCAGGGATCCGCTCTCCTCTTCCACTGCACCTGTCAGGGATCCGCTCTCCTCTTCCACTGCACCTGTCAGGGATCCGCTCTCCACTCCTGCTGCACCTGTCAGTGATCCGCTCTCCATTCTCCCTGCACCTGTCAGTGATCCGCTCTTCACTCCAGCTGCACCTGTCAGTGATCCGCTCTCCTCTCCTGCTGCACCTGTCAGTGATCCGCTCTCCTCTCCTGCTGCACCTGTCAGGGATCCGCTCTCCTCTTCCACTGCACCTGTCAGGGATCCGCTCTCCTCTTCCACTGCACCTGTCAGGGATCCGCTCTCCACTCCTGCTGCACCTGTCAGTGATCCGCTCTCCATTCTCCCTGCACCTGTCAGTGATCCGCTCTTCACTCCAGCTGCACCTGTCAGTGATCCGCTCTCCTCTCCTGCTGCACCTGTCAGTGATCCGCTCTCCTCTCCTGCTGCACCTGTCAGTGATCCGCTCTCCTCTCCTGCTGCACCTGTCAGGGATCCGCTCTCCTCTTCCACTGCACCTGTCAGGGATCCGCTCTCCTCTTCCACTGCACCTGTCAGGGATCCGCTCTCCACTCCTGCTGCACCTGTCAGTGATCCGCTCTCCATTCTCCCTGCACCTGTCAGTGATCCACTCTTCACTCCAGCTGCACCTGTCAGTGATCCGCTCTCCTCTCCTGCTGCACCTGTCAGTGATCCGCTCTCCTCTCCTGCTGCACCTGTCAGGGATCCGCTCTCCTCTTCCACTGCACCTGTCAGGGATCAGCTCTCCTCTTCCACTGCACCTGTCAGGGATCCGCTCTCCACTCCTGCTGCACCTGTCAGTGATCCGCTCTCCATTCTCCCTGCACCTGTTAGTGATCCGCTCTTCACTCCTGCTGCACCTGTCAGTGATCCGCTCTCCACTCCTGCTGCACCTGTCAGTGATCCGCTCTCCTCTCCTGCTGCACCTGTCAGTGATGCTCTGCCTCTCTCTCCACTGCACCTGTCAGTGATCCGCTCTTCACTCCAGCTGCACCTGTCAGTGATCCACTCTCCTCTCCCGCTGCACCTGTCAGTGATCCGCTCTCCACTCCTGCTGCACCTGTCAGTGATCTGCTCTTCACTCCTGCTGCATCTGTCAGTGATGCGCTCTCCTCTCCCGCTGCACCTGTCAGTGATCCGCTCTCCACTCCAGCTGCACCTGTCAGTGATCCGCTCTCCACTCCTGCTGCACCTGTCAGGGATGCGCTCTCCTCTCCCACAGCACCTGTCAGTGATCCGCTCTCCACTCCTGCTGCACCTGTCAGGGATCCGCTCTCCTCTCCCACAGCACCTGTCAGTGATCCGCTCTCCTCTCCTGCTGCATCTGTCAGTGATGCGCTCTCCTCTCCCGCTGCACCTGTCAGTGATCCGCTCTCCACTCCTGCTGCACCTGTCAGTGATCCGCTCTCCTCTCCCGCTGCACCTGTCAGTGATCCGCTCTCCTCTCCCACAGCATCTGTCTGCTCATCGGGTTCAGCCGAGTGTCAGGCAGAGTTCAGGGTAATAATAGCTCTAGGTAAACACGCCGCACGCTCTGGGACACACTGCTGCAGCACAGGCTCGTGGGGAGGGCAGTTACTGGCAGCCGCAGGACAAGGCCATGCAGAGTTCACAGAGGCGCTGCTCAAATCCAAGGCTGTCCGATATCGGGGGTGAGGGATGAGGACAGGGGACGACCGTAAGACAAGAACCTTCCCAAAATCTAACACCACAGGATAGATAGCAATGAAAGGACACAGTCTCCTCTGTGTGTGCGTCGAGATGTGAGCACACATGAAGGGAGCTCACCGGCCATGACAAGGCGACCTCTCTCTGACAGGATCCTAAAAACTGCCAAGTCCCTTCATCTTATGCATATAATCTATATGGCAGTGATGTAGTCCACATTTCCGGTATCCGATGTTTGCAGATATCTTGGAGCACACGGAGGCTGCTATATCCTCTGTGGATTATAGGCACAGCAGCAGCACCTGTTACACTCGCTCGTTTTCTGTATCTTTGTAGACAGACAATGGATGCACCTCCTTCTCTTTGTCACATGCAGTTCGCGTTTTGCCCGGATGTTGCATTGTGTAGCGCGATGGGCACTGATTGGGCAGCACGCGGTCACGTATTACCTTGGTGATTATATGACTATAATGAGTGGTTGGACACATGTATGCCCCATTATTACAATTAGTAACATCTGAGAAGACAGCACGCTTCTGAAAAACAGTTTCTTTCCAGTAAACACAGAGTGCAAGATGTAAGGCGCTGACATGTCCCAGTCATGGCTCATACGCAAAGGCAAGAGTGTGACACTGATTACATCCATTACCCAGGACTAATACAGGTTATTGAAAGGTGGGCGCCAACCCAGCCGAAAAACTGAGGGAGGGCGCCGACCCTGCCGAAGAACTGAGGGCGGGCGCCGACCCTGGCGAAGAACAAAGAGCGGGCGCAGACACTCTCGAAGAACAAAACAAAGAACAAAGGGTGGGCGCAGACACTCCCGAAGAACAAAGGACGGGCGCAGACACTCCCAACGAACAAAGGACGGGCGCAGACACTCCCGAAGAACAAAGAGAGGGTGCAGACATTCCCGAAGAACAAAGGGCGGGCGCAGACATTCCCAAAGAACATAATATAGGCTCCCAATACGTGTTAACAAGCATTTATCACAAATTATAGAAAAGCTTGGTGGTCCACGGTATCAAGAGATCGGCCCCATCCCCTTAACAGGTAATACAATGCCAGGGCTCGTGAATTTTTCATCAGCAAGCCATTAGAGGTGAGGTGTTATCAGCCCGTACAAGCCGCCCCAATCTCCAGGGATAACATCATGAAGCAGCGACGACAGGTCAGGCCGACCTTCACAGTCTGCTGTCTATGGGATGGGTTACCTCCCGAGATTCTCCACAGAGCATCTGACTTAAGTCTCCACAGCTATACAACAGACAGAGGTAGTAGCAAGATGCTTCAGCATCTCAGAGTATTTTAAGAGGGTAACAAGCTTGTGTTAAGACAACAGGACCCTTGTAAAGAAGAGATTGCTAACAGTGGGTGGGTGGTGGTAGAAGCTGGGTCTGACCTAGAGGGTGGTCATCTCTGATACATGCAGATATCTTGTCCCAGGCCACCATTTAGCAGCCATGGCCTGTGCATAAGAGCGGACTATTTATTTCTGTGTATAAGTTAACGCTACATTCTTGTGCAGTGTTTCCACTTTACTATGACATCCAACCCCACATTATATACTAAACGATATTTTCTGGTTACGGTTTATGATATGCTGGAATAAGCGGCAAGTGATGGGGACGGCTTGTTTAATCTCGCTCCTTCCTCTCGTCAGGTCACACTAGTGACATAAGGGGAGGTTTGCAGTGCTGAACGCTGGGAGCCTGCGCTCGGCCCCTGCATTAATGTGCAGGGTGCAGATCTGACTGTCAGGTCCCGGAGGTGTCGCTGCGATGAGGCAGCTCGTTAACCCATTAAGAAGTGAGGCCGAGGGTCTGTACAGTAAGAAGAGAAAGCTTTCCAGGTCTGGAGAAGTTTATGTAAGGGACCACTTAGCAGCTACAATCTTCTCCGTGGCACACAGCGCTCAGGTTACTTTATATCTATCGGTCCCAAATGAGCCCTCAGGTAAAATACCATCGTAATGCGGTTTTCTGGACAGAACATGTAAAAGTCGTATCGCCGTTACGATAGCATGGCAAATGAGGACAAAGATAAACTCCGTGACCTTGAGTAATGTGTGAGTGACAGGAGAAAGCGCGCGAGGCGATGAGAGTCAGGTCCATTACACAACACGTCACTGAACACATGCTCCGATATACACAATCCAGGACTGCTGTGCACCAGCCAATCTCTCGAAAGCAGGAGAGGACGCTGAAGGCAGGATTTTTTTTTTGTCTCAAATGTAATATGGCTGAAAATTAAAAAAGAAAATTTGCACAAAAAACGACAGTCTGCTCTACATACAGACGTAGCTGCGGCATGCTACAGCAATGGAGGTGAATGAGGATAAGAAATGACCTGATGGTGGTCAGGTGAGGTTCTTAGGAGGATTGTATACCCAAGAAAGAGTAGAAAAAGCGGGTGCTACTTGCAAACGTAATGCAAAAATACTGGCTGAGAGTGAAGCAGAATCTGAACTTTTATGTGTTTGAACCCTGTAGCGAGGACTTCCTCCGGTGACTAGGGAAGGCACCTGTGTTAGGCGAACCAGGCGAGGTAGATCCTTCAAGGTACAGGTGGGCATACAGATGCCAGGTGCTGATGTAGAAGCAGGAGAGAACGTGTGGACCACTGGAAGCCACAGGAAGACCAGGAGCATGAAAGTCCAAAACTACGCAGGCAGATGTAGGACAGGAAAAGACAGAGGTGAACAGGAAAACAAACAGGACCAAGAGTCTTAGTACCAAGACTAAGAGATGTGTTTCTTAGAGGGCCTTAAATAGGCCTAGGCAGATGATGTCATGGGAGCAGGCCGGGCCACTTGCGAAAACCCACGTGGAGCAAAACATAAGGCAGCAGACCCAGGGGAAGAAAACGGAGCTCGATTTATGACTGAAGAAGACCACAGTAGAGGTTCCAAAGACGACAACAAGCAGTGCCACAGACATCTTTTTTTTAACGGCACGTCGTAGAAACATTAGAATCTGATAGGATCCCATGGAGAACTTCTACCATACTAAAAAATGCAGCTGGAGGTGTCCGGAGATATTGTAAAAACAAAACAAAACAAGAAATCTCCCTACCTGTACAAGTAGGACTGCAATCCGTAAAGACAGTAGTCAGCAACTTTAGATCGGATAAAATCTACAAACTGTTGGAAAAGTTCTCCGAAACATTAAGAACTGATTTCATGGAAGTTACGCATGAACCCTACGGATCTTCATTCTAAGGGTGGTTGAGATCTGGCAATGCAAGTAACGTAATGTAATGCTCAGTAAGTCAGTAAGACAAACTGGCCCAGGAGCTAACCACACGAAGGGTCGGAGCTTGCGAGTAGCTAAGGCAGTCTTCAGTAGTTAATGATGCTGGGAAAGGTCATAGTAGGTCAGATGATTGGAAATTGGAAGTTTTAGCCAATTCTCGTGGTACTAGTAGCCTGCCATAAATTCAGTGGAAAGAATCTTCTGGTTGTGCTCTATAAGTAGGAAAACCACATTGTTGGAGACTCATTGAACTTGGACCTCCACAGACTGGAAGAGTATTGGGCACAAAAAATCTCAAAATTTAGGGCACAATGATCCAAACATTCAAGTCAGAGTTATTCCAAACAAGTTTTGAAAATCCATAGACTACTCTTATTCCGAAAGTTATTGATGGTGAGCAGCCATAAACTCGACCAGTACAATCTTGACGGGTACCTATGACATGGTAGACATGTCTTTCTCCCCTTCTGTTGGTAAGGAGCCTTGTTTACGACACCACATATGAAATCTTTGGCATTCACAGTTAGTAAAAGGATTATGCTTCATCAGAGGTGAACGATACGTCCTTGAAGAATACTTGTAGCACAAAGCAACATAAATAATGGCACATACAGGTGCTTCTCACAAAATTAGGATATCATCAAAAAGTTAATTTATTTCAGTTCTTCAATACAAAAAGTGAAACTCATAATATATTGAGTCATTACAGACAGAGTGATCTATTTCACGTGTTTATTTCTGTTAATGTTGATGATTATGGCTTGCAGCCAATGAAAAACCAAAAGTCATTATCTCAGTACATTAGAATACTTTATTACACCAGCTTGAAAAATGACTGTAAAATCCGAAATGTTGTCCTACTGAAATGTATGATTCAGTTAATGCACTCAATACTTGGTCGCGGCTCCTTTTGCACAATTACTGCATCAATGCGGTGTGGCATGGAGGCGATCAGCCTGTGGCACTGCTGAGGGGTTATGGAAGCCCAGGTTGCTCTGATAGCAGCCTTCAGCTCGTCTGCATTGTTGGTCTGTGTCTCTCATCTTCCTCTTGACAATACCCCATAGATTCTCTATGGGGTTAAGGTCAGGCAAGTTTTCTGGCCAATCAAGCACAGTGATACTGTTGTTTTTACACCAGGTATTGGTACTTTTGGCAGTGTGGACAGGGGCCAAGTCCTGCTGGAGAATGACATTCCATCTCCAAAAAGCTTGTCGGCAGAGGGAAGCATGAAGTGCTCTAATATTTCCTGGTAGACGGCTGTGCTGACTTTGGTCTTGATAAAACACAGTGGATCTACACCAGAAGGTGACATGGCTCCCCAAACCATCACTGATGGTGGAGACTTGACACTAGACCTCCAGCAGCTTGGATTGTGGCCTCCTCTCTTCCTCCAGACTCTGGGACCGGATTTCCAAATGAAATGCAAAATTTACTTTCATCTGAAAACAACACCTTGGACCACTGACAACAGTCCAGTTCTTTTTCTTCTTGGCCCAGGTAAGACTCTTCTGGCGTTGTCTATTGGTCATGAGTGGCTGACACAAGGAATGTGACACTTGTAGCCCATGTCCTGGACACGTCTGTGTGTGGTGGCTCTTGAAGCAATGACTCCAGCAGCGTCCACTTCTTGTGAATCCCACCCAAATTTTTGAACGGCCTTTTCTTAACAATCCTTTCAAGGCTGCGGTTATCCCGGTTGCTTGTGCACCTTTTTCTACCACACTTTTTCCTTCCACTCCACTTTCCATTAATATGGTTGGATACAGCACTGTGTGAACAGCCGGCTTCTTTACCAATGACTCTTGAGGTTTCCACTCGTTGTGGAGTGTGTCAGTGACTGCCTTCTGGACAATTGGAAGATCTGCAGTCTTCCCCATGATTGTGGAGTTACTGAAACAGACTAAGGGCCTTTATAAACGCTTAGGAGTCTTTGCAGGTGTTTTTTGTTAATGATTCTAATTTACTGAGATAATGACTTTTGGGTTTTCATTGGCTGTAAGCCATAATCATCAACATTAACAGAAATAAACACGTGAAATAGATCACTGTGTGTGTAATGTCTCTATATAATATAGGAGATTCACTTTTTGTACTGAAGAACTGAAATAAATTAATTTGTGAGAAGCACTTGTATATCGAAGAACCAAAACTTCCAAACTGAAGCTTAAAAGGTAGACCACCAACCACCCCAAACCCAATTTTTAAAAAAATGGCTGCAGAAAGTGAAGATGCCTCTGCTAAACATTGAATGTGAGTATTCCTGGAAAGTACTGTTACCAAAACAGGAACACAGACGCTGGCATCTAATAAGCTCAGTAGGTGTCTTACGATCACCGACCATAGCAGGTCAGCAGCACGTGGAGTAAGGATACACAGCGCCACCTTGAGGTTAAGCAGCGACCTCTGGGCACTTCAGCATGGCATGACGGAAGTTTCTGAAAATAAATGACCCGTTTAGGCCTTGTAGTTTTTGGATACAACCTTTGCTTCTTTTTTTAACCTAATCCTTTGCCATCCTTTGGGTCTTGTGTTTGAGCTTCACTTAAATGCCTTTCTTGGCATTGGCTCCTTAGCAATGGATACGCTCATCCTCAATGTCCTTTCTTAGTCGTAAGGTGGTGCGTACAAAGCCGAAGACTAAGCTGGGATTGGTCAATCATATCATGTACAAGGGGGTGGTTCCAACAAAGACAGCAGATGTTGGAGCAAAGTTCGATCAGGCATATTGGACCAATCTTTTATCAACACGTCATGAAGTGTCAAATAATAGCTTATTCTCTACTCTTGAGCCCGATATACGCACGCATTGGAAGTCAGCAGGAATGGTTGTTGGCCAAACGCTTTGTTTTTTTAAAGGGTATGATCACCTTTAGTTCCATGTGGTATTTCTAATGTTAAACTTGAGATCCGAGTCCAAGTAATCATTCCCGGCCAAAATGAGAAAATAAGTCATAAACCATGTGTCTTACCAGTTTCCAACCTTATCTATCACACGATGCAGAGGAAACCTTTGGTCACCAAAATTCACGACTGGGAAATTGTGTTGACCAAATCTACCAATGTGAAGACCTTCTGTTAGGGGAACATTCCTCATGAACTACCCAGACTTCTTTAGACAAAAAAATTGGGACAATTCTCCAAGAAGCCTAAACTGTAGGAATTCGATCTGGAAGGATTTCATGGATGAGAGCAGCTGGGGATTGAGTACAGATGAGTTATTAGAGATCAGCTGTTTAGGAATATTGATACATGTAGTTACTACATCCATAGTGTGGATGCTCCTGAGATACCTTGGGAGCCCTCTAGATGACAGAAGGAGCAGATGTAGGATCTTCTTTGTAAAGAAGTCTGAGAAGCGGTGGTGACACAGTGTGGACCAGGAGAATGTCACAATTTTAGTCTATGGGACCTCGGGAATCCTGGAGAAAATGGAGATGAGCATGGATGCCAGAGGAACTAAGTGACCAGAGGTCTTACAAACTAAGCAGGTGAGGATTGCTAGTGCCATTCGATAGGCTGTACAGGAGTTTCCACCACTTTGGAGAAAAAGATTGTCCTTGGGGAACTTAGGATTGGAGGGAATTAGCTAATTAGAAATGTAAATGCATTTTTTATGATGTTTTGCCTCAAAGGTTACAGTTTCCGAATGATTCTAAAAAACCCTATACCACATTGTATCAATAAAGACAGAGGAAGAAAATTTCAACAGATCCAGCTGACCATCTAATATATATAGAAGAGCCTCCCAACTCTCCCCCAAAAAATGATATTGGGCAGGAATAGGATCAGGCACGTTGAATTTAGACCAAACCTTTAATTCTCACTGAGATAAGCAGCCACAAAGAGGTGTCTTGTCAACAGCTTACGTGGCTAGCTATATTAAAAGCACATGAAAGTTTGGCAAAACCAAGTGCTCACGGGTATAATGAGACTGGGATAGTCACCCAAACTGGGTGCCCATGTGTGTGAGGGAGTCAGGAGAGAAAGTCACCCAAACTGAGCGCCCATGTGTGTGAGGGAGTCAGGAGAAAAGTCACCCAAACTGAGCGCCCATGTGTGTGAGGGAGTCAGGAGAGAAAGTTACCCAAACTGAGCGCCCATGTGTGTGAGGGAGTCAGGAGAGATAGTCACCCAAACTGAGCGCCCATGTGTGTGAGGGAGTCAGGAGAGAAAGTCACCCAAACTGAGCGCCCATGTGTGTGAGGGAGTCAGGAGAGATAGTCACCAAAACTGAGCTCCCATGTGTGTGAGGGAGTAAGGAGAGATAGTCTGCCAAACTGAGCGCCCATGTGTGTGGGGAAGTCAGAAGAGATACTCAGCCAAACTGAGCGCCCGTGTGTGTGGGAGTCAGGAGAGCTAGTCAGCCAAACTGAGAGCCCATGTGTGTGAGGGAGTTAGGAGAGAAAGTCACCCAAACTGGCGCCCATGTGTGTGAGGGAGTCAGGAGAGCTAGTCAGCCAAACTGAGAGCCCATGTGTGTGAGGGAGTTAGGAGAGAAAGTCACCCAAACTGAGCGCCCATGTGTGTAAGGGAGTCAGGAGAGCTAGTCAGCCAAACTGAGCTCCCATGTCTGTGAGGGAGTAAGGAGAGATAGTCTGGCAAACTGAGTGCCCATGTGCGTGAGGGAGTCAGGAGAGATAGTCAGCCAAACTGAGAGCCCATGTGTGTGAGAGAGTTAGGAGAGATAGTCTGCCAAACTGAGCGCCAATTGTGTGTGAGGGAGTCAGGAGAGATACTCAGCCAAACTGAGCACCCATGTGTGTGAGGGAGTCAGGAGAGATAGTCAGCCAAACTGAGCACCCATGTGTGTGAGGGAGTCAGGAGGGATAGTCAGCCAAACTGAGCACCCATGTGTGTGATGGAGTCAGGAGAGATAGTCAGCCAAACTGAGCACCCATGTGTGTGTGAGGGAGTCAGGAGAGAAAGTCACCAAACTGAGAGCCCATGTGTGTGAGGGAGTCAGGAGAGATAGTCACCCAAACTGAGCGCCCATGTGTGTGAGGAACTCAGGAGAGATAGTCAGCCAAACTGAGCGCCCATGTATGTGAGGGAGTCAGGAGAGATAGTCAGCCAAACTGAGTGCCCATGTGTGTGAGGGAGTCAGGAGAGATAGTCAGCCAAACTAAGCACAGTGTGTGAGGGAGTAAGGAGAGATAGTCACCCAAACTGAGCGCCCATGTGTGTGGGGAACTCAGGAGAGATAGTCAGCCAAACTGAGCGCCCATGTATGTGAGGGAGTCAGGAGAGATAGTCAGCCAAACTGAGTGCCCATGTGTGTGAGGGAGTCAGGAGAGATAGTCAGCCAAACTAAGCACAAGTGTGTGAGGGAGTAAGGAGAGATAGTCACCCAAACTGAGTGCCCATGTGTGTGAGGGAGTAAGGAGAGATAGTCTGCAAAACGGAGCGCCCATGTGTGTGAGGGAGTCAGGAGAGATAGTCACCCAAACTGAGCGCCCATGTGTGTGAGGGAGTCAGGATAGATAGTCAGCCAAACTGAGTGCCCATGTGTGTGAGGGAGTCAGGAGAGATAGTCACCCAAACTGAGCACCCATGTGTGTGAGGGAGTCAGGAGAGATAGTCTGCCAAACTGAGCGCCCATGTGTGTGAGGGAGTCAGGAGAGATATCCAAACTGAGCGCCCATGTGTGTGAGGGAGTGAGGAGAGATACTCAGTCAAACTGAGCGCCCATGTGTGTGACGGAGTGAGGAGAGATATCCAAACTGAGCGCCCATGTGTGTGACAGAGTCGGGAGAGATATCCATACTGAGCGCCCATGTGTGTGGGGGAGTCAGGAGAGATAGTCAGCCAAACAGAGCACCCATGTGTGTGAGGGAATGAGGAGAGATAGTCAGCCAAACTGAGCGCCCATGTGTGTGAGGGAATGAGGAGAGATAGTCAGCCAAACTGAGCGCCCATGTGTGTGAGGGAATGAGGAGAGATAGTCAGCCAAACTGAGCGCCCATGTGTGAGGGAGTCAGGAGAGATAGTCCCCCAAGCTGAGCACCCATGTGAGTGAAGGAACAGGAGGGCACGCTCAGCCAAACTGAGTGAGAAATGTATGAGATAGTTTACAGGCAAACCCAGTGTACATATGTACAAGGGAGTTGGAGACAAAGTTCAGCAGTTACTTGCACCTATGTGCATGAGGGAGTTGTGAGACAGTGCACAGCTGTACTGAGTGCTCATGTGCATGAGGGAGTTGGGAGACATAACGCTTAGTATGAAGGAGTAAGAATATTTAGAACTCAGCCAAAAGGTGTTCGTATGTATGAAGGAGTTGGGAAACACAATGCTCAGCTGAACAAAGCTCCCATATGTATGAGGGAGTAAGGTTACATAATGCTCGGCCAAAGAGTGTCTGTATGTATGAGGGAGTTGGGGAGATTTACTAAGCGAAACCTAACAAAATTCTGGCTCAATTTGCACAAAGTGACTGCTGTACCTGTCAAGGTAAGTATGAAGAGAAGATTCCTACCGATTAAAGAGTGAAAATGACTGAGGAGATCTGCCATTCAGGGAGGGAAGGTTGGACAACCCCTCTCGTGGAAAGAAAACCGTGGCCAATAATGGCCATCACAAATATGGATGAAAAAGCATTCAGGCAAATATTAAATCTGGAGACAGCCGAAGAGGAGGACAGACACACTGGCGCCAAAGTTTACTCATCATGCAGAAGCACTAAAATAAAAACAACAAAGCCTTCCACCGGCCCACAAATGGCTCCTGGTCCTGGAAGCCCCAAGAGCCTGACCATTTGGCAGAGCAGCCAAATTGGGTTGAACGTCTTCTAAGACACCTAAGAAGGTTCGGCGATTCTCAGCCGTAATACCGTCTTCAGAAATGACAAATTAACTCGTCGTCTTTGTGCCGTTGTAGGAAGCGCTAAGCATAAATATCAGTGGAAAGCGGAAAATAAAAAAACGTTGCCGGGTGACCGCTAGAGCTGATAAACCGCGCCATTCTCCCACAAGGAGTTTTTTTTTTTTTTCACCGAAATGCAAGATTTGAGGCGCTCAACTGAAGAAAAAAAAGGTACAGAACAAAAACTAAGAAAACCGACCAGAAAACAACAAAAAAACCAAGGTTACATATGGCGAAGGGAAGGTTCCCAACGGCGTGTTAATGAAGCGCGGCCCGGCCATGTCACAGGATGACGGATGGCGCCGCCATCACTCTTCTGTGGCTCATCCATTACCAGATGAAAGCTCCTCCAGACAGGATCATCGATGGAGAGAGGATAATGTCAGTGCACGTTATACCCCTGGAGCATCGGGAAGAGCCATGAATACGAGAGGTACTGCATCATCGTGGCAGCACAGACAAAGTGCCAGCTCGGCTTCTTGTTGTTGTTTACTGTGAGACACATAGAGAGATGGGCTTTATAGGACAGGAACATCCGTCACTGACTCCCAACTTCATTCACACTTTCCGTCCGACCCCATCCATCTTCTCGGCAAAAGCGATGACAGTGCACAATTCAACACCTTCTCCTCCTCCTCTGCCCTTGGCATATCAATACAAAACAAAAAAAAAAAGAGGAGCTTCACAGGGACGAGCTGCGGACTCTGCCATGTCGGTGCCCGCCTTTCATCTCCGCAGCTTATTGAGGTACATGGGTTTGATCTAGAAGTTAATATTTTCCGGACCGGGACTCTAAGTGGGGAGCAGACATCTGGCCTGATGTGGCCTGACCCCCCCCCAGACTAAGGGCTGGAATAAAGTTTAAAGGATCGAAAACTTTTATAAAGTTTATGACGACGTCAACTACGCCCGGTATAAAATGATAATAAAAAAAAAAAAGATTACAAAGCGTCCCCCCTTCCGGGACCACCAGTGATCAGCTGTGATCTGTGGAGTAACAGCGGTTCCACAGGTGAGATGGAACATTACCCCTTGACACCTATGGGCTATCCATGTAATGCCGGGACTCATGGCTTCTCGGGAAGGTGTGGTCAGCAGATAAGACAATTTGGTCCATCTTATAGGGATACTTCTGATGACCAATTACCAGCTCCTGAGAATGAGAAGAACGCCACATGCACACACTAGATCCCAGAATGGACTCCTCGTCCCGGATCGACCCCATCACGCTTTATAGACATAGCCCTTTAATAGGGAATCTGAACAAGGTTTTCTCTCCCAAAACAGCCCTTCTGTATAAGACTCCATGATTGTCATCATGTTCTGAGCCTCGTTGTTCTGGATTATTGGATTGCAGAGGTCTGACTATCCAGAAGAGCTGTTCCCAGCATGTCGGTGTGCCGGGTATAACTGGTGGCACCAACACAGTTAGGACAAGAAAGTAAAGAATCATGATGCTTCAAGGGCGAGAACTGCAAATGACCAGCATCGAATGTTGAAGCCACCCGCAGATGACGGCAACCCTGAGCTGTGGTGCAGATGGCCTCTATGTGCCTCAGAGTGGCTACAGGGGTACAGACCGCCTCTGTTTCCGCAGGGTGGCTACAGACGGCCTCTACTGCCCTAGGGTGGCTACAGGGGTACAGACAGCCTCTGTGTCCTCAGGGTGGCTACAGTGGTACAGACGGCCTCTATGTGCCCCAGGGTGGCTACAGGGGTACAGACGGCCTCTGTGTCCTCAGGGTGGCTACAGGGGTACAGAAGGCCTCTATGTGACCCAGGGTGGCTACAGGGGTACAGACAGCCTCTATGTGCCCCAGGGTGGCTACAGGGGTACAGACAGCCTCTATGTGCCCCAGGGTGGCTACAGGGGTACAGACGGCCTCTATGTGCCTCAGGGTGGCTACAGGGGTACAGACGGCCTCTATGTGCCTCAGGGTGGCTACAGGGGTACAGACAGCCTGTATGTGCCCCAGTGTGGCTACAGGAGTACAGACAGCATCTATGTGCCCCAGGGTGGCTACAGGGGTACAGACGGCCTCTATGTGCCCCAGTGTGGCTACAGGGGTACAGACAGCCTCTGTGTCCTCAGGGTGGCTACAGTGGTACAGACGGCCTCTATGTGCCCCAGGGTGGCTACAGGGGTACAGACGGCCTCTGTGTCCTCAGGGTGGCTACAGGGGTACAGAAGGCCTCTATGTGACCCAGGGTGGCTACAGGGGTACAGACAGCCTCTATGTGCCCCAGGGTGGCTACAGGGGTACAGACACGCTCTATGTGCCCCAGGGTGGCTACAGGGGTACAGACGGCCTCTATGTGCCTCAGGGTGGCTACAGGGGTACAGACGGCCTCTATGTGCCTCAGGGTGGCTACAGGGGTACAGACAGCCTGTATGTGCCCCAGTGTGGCTACAGGAGTACAGACAGCATCTATGTGCCCCAGGGTGGCTACAGGGGTACAGAGGCCTCTATGTGCCCCAGTGTGGCTACAGGGGTACAGACGGCCTCTATGAGCCCCAGGGTGGCTACAGTGGTACAGACGCCCTTCTATGTGCCCCAGTGTAGCTACTGAGGTACAGACGCCCTCTTTGTGCCTCAGGGTGGCTACAGAAATAAGGATGGCTTCTGTGTGTCCCAGGGAGGCTACAGACAGCCTCTATGTGCCCCAGGGTGGCTACAGAGGTACAGACAGCCTCTATGTGCCCCAGGGTGGCTACAGAGGTACAGACGACCTCTAGGTGCCTCAGGGTGGCTACAGAGGTGCAGACGGCCTCTGTATGCCCCAGGGTGGCTACAGAAATAGAGACGGCTTCTGTGTGCCTCAAGGTGGCTACAGAGGTACATATGGCATCTATGTGCCCCAGGGTGGCTACAGAGGTACAGACGGCCTCTATGTGCCTCAGGGTGGCTACAGAGGCACATATGGCATCTATGTGCCCCAGGGTGGCTACAGGGATACAGATGGGCCTCTATGTGCCCCAGGGTGGCTACAGAGGTACAGACGGCCTCTTTGCGTCCAAGGGTGGCTACAGAGGTCCAGATGGCCTCTTTGCATGCCAGGGTGGCTACAGAGGTACAGACGGCCTGTGTGTGCCTCAGGGTGGCTACAGAGGCACATATGGCATCTATGTGCCCCAGGGTGGCTACAGGGGTACAGATGGGCCTCTATATGCCCCAGGGTGGCTACAGAGGTACAGACGGCCTCTTTGCGTCCCAGGGTGGCTACAGAGGTGCAGATGGCCTCTTTGCGTCCCAGGGTGGCTACAGAAGTGCAGATGGCCTCTTTGCGTCCCAGGGTGGCTACAGAGGTACAGATGACCTCTGTGTGCCCCAGGGTGGCTACAGATGGCCTCTATGTGCCTCAGGGTGGCTACAGAGGTACAGACGGCCTCTTTTCACCCCAGGGTGGCTACAGAGGTACAGAGGGCCTCTACATGTGCCCCAGGGTGGCTACACAGTACAGATGGCCTCTAGTGTGCTCCAGGGTGGCTACAGAGGTACAGATGGCCTCTACGTTGCCCCAGGGTGGCTACAGAGATATGATGGCTTCTATGTGCCCCAGGGTGGCTACAGATGTACAGACGGCCTCCAGGTGCCTCAGGGTGGCTACAGAAGTACAGACGGCCTCTATATGCCTCAGGGTGGCTACAGAGGTAATAAAAGAAGATTGGGCAGTCAGCCCTAGCCAGCTCACCAACCAACACCGAAGCACGGCGCTTGAGTCTAGACCTATGGTATGCAGTAACGAAGCAGAGGGCGTTCCAGCTTCCAAAGTGAATTTCTTTATTCGTTACAACTTTAAAACTTTAACAAACAGGTGTACTCCTATGATACAGTGGATGTGCTAATATAGCATTGGATAAACAGCAACAGTGGCTACAAGGTACAGACGGCCTCTATGTGCCTCAGGGTGGCTACAGAGCTACAGACGCCCTCTATGTGCCCCAGGGTGGCTACAGAGGTACAGACGCCCTCTATGTGCCCCAGGGTGGCTACAGAGATACAGATGCCCTCTATGTGCCCCAGGGTGGCTACAGACGCCCTCTATGTGCCTCAGGGTGGCTACAGAAATAAGGATGGCTTCTGTGTGCCCCAGGGTGGCCACAGGGGTACAAACGGCCTCTAGGTGCCCCAGGGTGGCCACAGGGGTACAAACGGCCTCTAGGTGCCCCAGGGTGGCCACAGGGGTACAAACGGCCTCTAGGTGCCCCAGGGTGGCTACAGGGGTACAGACGGCCTCTAGGTGCCTCAGGGTGGCTACAGAGGTACAGACGGCCTCTAGATGCCCCAGGGTGGCTACAGGGGTACAGACGGCCTCTAGGTGCCCCAGGGTGGCTACAGAGGTACAGACGGCCTCTAGATGCCCCAGGGTGGCTACAGGGGTACAGACGGCCTCTAGATGCCCCAGGGTGGCTACAGACGGCCTCTAGGTGCCCCAGGGTGGCTACAGAGGTACAGACGGCCTCTAGGTGCCCCAGGGTGGCTACAGAGGTACAGACGGCCTCTAGATGCCCCAGGGTGGCTACAGAGGTACAGACGGACTCTAGATGCCCCAGGGTGGCTACAGAGGTACAGAAGGCCTCTACGTGCCCCAGGGTGGCTACAGAAATACAGACAGCCTCTGTGCGCTCAGGGTGCTACAGAAATACAGACGGCTTTCTGCGCTCCAGGGTGGCTACAGAGGTGCAGACAGCCGCTGTGTGTCTCAGAGTGGCTACAGGGGTACAGACGGCCTGTGTGCGCCTCAGGGTGGCTACAGAGGTACATATGGCATCTATGTGCCCCAGGGTGGCTACAGGTGTACAGACGGCCTGTGTGTGCCTCAGGGTGGGTACATATGGCATCTATGTGCCCCAGGGTGGCTACAGAAATACAGACGGCCTCTAGGTGCCTCAGGGTGGCTACAGAGGTACAGATGGCCTCTAGGTGCCTCAGGGTGGCTACAGATGTACAGACGGCCTCTAGGTGCCTCAGGGTGGCTACAGGTGTACAGACGGCCTGTGTGTGCCTCAGGGTGGGTACATATGGCATCTATGTGCCCCAGGGTGGCTACAGAAATACAGACGGCCTTTCTGCGCTCCAGGGTAGCTACAGAAATACAGAAGTCCTTTCTGCGCTCCAGGGTGGCTACAGAGGTGCAGATGGCCTCTAGGTGCCTCAGGGTGGCTACAGAGGTACAGATGGCCTCTAGGTGCCTCAGGGTGGCTACAGATGTACAGAAGGCCTCAAGGTGCCTCAGGGTGGCTACACAGGTACAGATGGCCTCTATGTGCCCCAGGGTGGCTACAGAAATACAGATGGCCTTTCTGCGCTCCAGGGTAGCTACAGAAATACAGACAGCCTCTAGGTGCCTCAGGGTGGCTACAGAGGTATAGATGGCCTTTAGGTGCCTCAGGGTGGCTACAGAGGTACAGAAGGCCTCTACGTGCCCCAGGGTGGCTACAGAAATACAGACGGCCTTTCTGCGCTCCAGGGTAGCTACAGAAATACAGTCGGCCTTTCTGCGCTCCAGGGTGGCTACAGAGGTGCAGACGGCCTGTGTGTGTCTCAGAGTGGCTACAGAGGTACAGACCGCCTCTAGGTGCCTCAGGGTGGCTACAGAGGTACAGAAGGCCTCTACGTGCCCCAGGGTGGCTACAGAAATACAGACGGCCTTTCTGCGCTCCAGGGTAGCTACAGAAATACAGACGGCCTTTTTGCGCTCCAGGGTAGCTAAAGAAATACAGACGGCCTTTCTGCGCTCCAGGGTGGCTACAGAGGTGCAGACAGCCTCTATGTGACTCAGGGTGGCTATAGACAGCCTCTAAGTGCCTCAGGGTGGCTATAGAGGTACAGACAGCCTCTATGTATCTCAAGGTGGCTACAGGGTACAGATGGCCTCTATGTGCCCCAGGGTGGCTACAGAAATATAGACGGCCTCTCTGCGCTCCAGGGTGGCTACAGAAATACAGACGGCCTTTCTGCGCTCCAGGGTAGCTACAAGAAATACAGACGGCCTTTCTGCGCTCCAGGGTGGCTACAGAGGTGCAGACGGCCTGTGTGTGTCTCAGGGTGGCTACAGGGGTACAGACGGCCTGTGTGCGCCTCAGGGTGGCTACAGAGGTACATATGGCATCTATGTGCCCCAGGGTGGCTACAGAAATACAGACGGCCTCTAGGTGCCTCAGGGTGGCTACAGAGGTACAGACGGCCTTCTAGGTGCCTCAGGGTGGCTACAGAAACACAGACGGCCTTTCTGCGCTCCAGGGTGGCTACAGAGGTGCATATGGCATCTAATGTGCCCCAGGGTGGCTACAGGGGTACACACAGCCTCTATGTGACGCAGGGAGGCCACAGAAGTACAGATGGCCTCTATGTGCCACAGGGTGGCTAAAGGGGTACAGTTTTCCCAGTCTTCGTCTTGTGCAATATGGCTGTTCTCTACGTACAACTACTGCAATAACTACACACTTTCTAAGAAAATTTTAGGACATTTCGGCTCCCTGCATTTCACAGATGAATGATAACATGGGAATATTTCAGGCAGAACATGGGAGGATGAGACGGGATCTACCTGGGGACCGACAAGCGCGATCCGAGCAGAAGATACTGCAGACATGTTACCATTATGGGGTCACTGGGCCACATAATGTGAGAGGCGGCCCACCTGTGATCAGTGCTGTCCTCAGCCCTAGAGGACATGTCTGCTGTCAGCACCGCCAAGACTTGGCATTTACTGGACAGGCTTCATCTTCCTCTAAAGCTTGGCAGCTTGATGGGAGCTTTGCCTGTGCCCGCACGTCTGACGCTTCCCTTGTCCGTTTGACGCCTTCCCTTGCCCGCCTGACGCCTTCCCTTGCCCTCCTGGCGACGCCTTCCCTTGCCCGCCTGACGCCTTCCCTTGCCCGCCTGACGCCTTCCCTTGCCCGCCTGACGCCTTCCTTGCCCTGACCCTTCCTTGCCCGCCTGACGCCTTCCCTTGCCCACTGACGCCTTCCCTTGCCCGCCTGACGCCTTCCCTCCCCTGCCGGCCTGACTCGCCTATTCCCTTGCCCGCCTGACGCCTTCCCTTGCCCGCCTGACGCCTTCCCTTGCCCGCCTGACGCCTTCCCTTCCGCTCGCCCACCTGACGCCTTTCCTTGCCCGCCTAACGCCTTCCCTTGCCCGGCTGACCTAATTCTCTGCTGCAGATTTGGCAGGACGCTTCCCTGCCCTCTTGTTCAGCCTTACAAGCTTGCCCTGCTAAAAGTCATATACATGTTGCACCACGCAGAGGTCAGCCATGGGTGCAGCACGGCGTCAATATCCCCCGCGTCCATCACAGTGCGGGACGAGGAACCCACCCTGACAGTCCTGATTAAACAAGACGGAAAGGACGCAGGTCTCCGGCGTTTAATCCTTGGAGAGCCTCGTTTCTTCCACCACTCCCACCTCTTCCTTGGAGCCCCCCTCCCCATTCCTTCTCTCGCTCCTTAAGACCTCATGGGCCCTCAGTCACACATCTTAAAAGAGAAATAAAGCACAAAAACAACAAAGGCTTACTTGTCTTAAGTCGATGAAGGCCAACTGCAGTGTGTCCCCCTGGAACCCAGGCACCGGGCCCGATCTGGCAAACCCTGTGGGAAAGAATAAACCATGAAAGGCGTCTTTAAATAGGCATGGACAGGAAGATTGGCAGACGGATGACAGCGAGGACAAGGGAGGCTGGGGGAGAGGAGGAACCCGCTTCTATGGGGCCACGTCTCGGGCCCGTCACGCTCTTTGTCTGCTCTTCAAAATTTGTGTCATCAAAACACCATTAATTCCAGCGTCCTGACAGCGAGGAAACTGTACTAACTCAACCCCAAATCTATTCCCATGGGCCACTCCGAGCTCCGCGCTATTTCTATGGTCAATGGACAAACAAGTCAACCAAAAAAAAAGCAGCGATGGCTTGAGGTGGGGGCGGCATTGTCCGGGGTCCTTTCATTTGGGGAAGCTTTGTATATTGCGGCAGGAATTTTCCGATTTCATGGCTGTCACCCCGCCCCCCTAGTAGGTATCAATAATAAATAACTGCGGACAATCGCGCATCCCCCCGCATATTTCTATTATCTGTTATGGCGCATTACATCCGGGGATTGGGGGGCGACCATTGACTCAGCCACTGGGAATCTTTCTAAGATGATTACATGGTCCCTGCCGTAATATTATCCCGAGCCGGGAGATGAGGGTGTGCGGGGCGTACAGTGCGGTGATCTCCATGAGACCGGGCGACGTGCCGGATTCTCATCATAATCGCTGGATGGGAATCAGGGCTCAGACGGCGGCGGCAGCAGAGGGCGTGCGCTGCCAGGTGACAATGTGTCTGACTGCGGACGCTCCGTGCATCGCCTCCCGCTCTGTTAGGCCAATTGGTTCCTGTAAAGGTGAAGAGACAGAATAATGGAGGCAAGAGATGGAGCACAATCACCCCCACTGTGCCGGCCGGACACCGGAGAACTTACCGGCCATGTACAGACCCAATACGGCCATGACGGGGGTCTGGACGTAAGAAGGAAACCAGAAAGAGACGGACACAAGAAAGAGCCGATAGAGTCAGAAATGCCAAGACGGAATAATGGAGACAAGAGCTGGAGCACAATCACCCCACTGTACCGGCCGGACACCGGAGAAAGTACCGGCCACGTACAGACCCAATACTGCCGTGACGGGGGTGTGGATGTAAGAAGAAAGTTAGAAAGAGACGGACACAAGAAAGAGCCGACAGTGTAAGAAATGCCAAGACGGAATAATGGAGGCAAGAGATGGAGCACAATCACCCCCACCGTGATGGCCGGACACCAGAGAACGTACCGGCCACGTACAGACCCAATACTGCCGTGACGGGGGTGTGGGTGTAAGAAGGAAGCCAGAAAGAGACAGACACAACAAAGAGCCGACAGTGTAGGAAATGCCAAGACGGAATAATGGAGGCAAGAGATGGAGCACAATCAACCCACCGTGATGGCCGGACACCGGAGAACATACCGGCCACGTACAGACCCAATACTGACGTGATGGGGGTTTGGATGTAAGAAGGAAGCCAGAAAAGACGGACACAAGAAAGAGCCGACAGTGTAGGAAATGCCAAGACGGAATAATGGAGGCAAGAGATGGAGCACAATCACCCCCACTGTGCCGGCCGGACACCGGAGAACTTACCGGCCATGTACAGACCCAATACGGCCATGATGGGGGTCTGGACGTAAGAAGGAAGCCAGAAAGAGACGGACACAAGAAAGAGCCGATAGAGTCAGAAATGCCAAGACGGAATAATGGAGGCAAGAGCTGGAGCACAATCACCCCACTGTACCGGCCGGACACCGGAGAACGTACCGGCCACGTACAGACCCAATACTGACGTGATGGGGGTCTGGATGTAAGAAGGAAGCTAGAAAGAGACAGACACAAGAAAGAGCCGATAGCGTAGGAAATGCCAAGACGGAATAATGGAGGCAAGAGATGGAGCACAATCACCCCCACCGTGATGGCCGGACACCGAAGAACGTACCGGCCACGTACAGACCCAATACTGCCGTGACGGGGGTGTGGGTGTAAGAAGGAAGCCAGAAAGAGACGGACACAAGAAAGAGCCGATAGAGTAGGAAATGCCAAGACGGAAGCCTTCTCCAGATTCATGACCTCATAGTTACGCGTGATCCGTCTACCGCACTACTACTGCGTCCCACTGAATTACACCGTGTCATATTACACAAGGTTATATTATTGAGTTACATATTATACGCGCTTATATATTACGTGTGGTAATAGGTCACGAGTGGTTACATATGTTACATGTCATGGACACATATCACGCACGCCTACATATCACGCACGCACTACATATCACGCACGCCTACATATCACGCACGCCTACATATCACGCACGCCTACATATCACGCACGCTTACATTCATGCACGCTTACATATCACGCACGTACATATCACGCACGACATATACAATCACGCACTACATATCACGCACGCTTACACATCGCACGCTACACGCTTACACATACACCACAGCTTACACATCACGCACGCTTACACATCACGCACGCTTACACATCACGCACGCTTACACATCACGCACGCTTACATCAGTCCCAGCTGACGTGTGATAGATGATCGGTCAGGTGATGGGCCGTGCGGCGCTGTGTCCGGCGCTGCTCTCAGCCCTGCTCGGGAGATATTGGGGCTTGTGTACGGCCATTGTCCGGCCACTTTTCCCCTTTTCCGCCCCCTCCTCTCGGTCGCCGTCTGTAAATCTTTATACCAGTAGATTACAAGAGTTGCCAGACGACAGACCCCGCGGCTTCCCACAGGAAGAGACAGAGGAGAGGCAGCACGGAGGCCGCTGCTCCGGAGTGACGCTGATTGATGGCCGTCCGCCTGCCCAGGATGAGGCAGGGTCACAGCTCCTGCTGCTCAGGTTGACGGCACCTGATTTGCCTTTCAGGGCGTCTAATTAGGCAGCAGGAGATCTGCAGGTGGCGGCAGGGTTTCCCAGCAGCCCCCAGTGTCGCTGGCCAGGCACTGAACTGGTGACCAGTGCACAGGACCTGTGCAGGAGGGATAGCCTCCTCAGCACGAGGAGGAGGGGGGAGATAGCCTCCATGACACAGAGGGGGAGGGGATAGCCTCCATGGCACAGAGGGGGAGGGGATAGCCTCCACGGCGCTGGGGAGGGACAGCCTCCACGGCGCTGGGGAAAGGGGGGGCGCACAGCCTCCACGGTGCTGGGGAGGGACAGCCTCCACGGCACTGGGGAGGGACACCCTTCACGGCGCTGGGGAGGGATAGCCTCCACGGCGCTGGGGAGGGACAGCTTCCACGGCGCTGGGGAAAGGGGGGGCGCACAGCTTCCATGGCGCTGGGGAGAAGGGGGGAGGAACAGCCTCCACGGCGCGGGAGGGGGAGGGGACAGCCTCCACGGCGCTAGGAAGGGTGGGGGAGCCTCCACGGCGCTGGGGAGAGGGGGAGGAACAGCCTCCACGGCGCTAGGAAGGGGGGAAGCCTCCACGGCGTTGGGGAGAAGGAGGGGGGGACAGCTTCCACGGTGCTGGGGAGAGGAGGAGGGACAGCCTCCACAGCACTGGGGAGAGGGACAGCCTCCACGGCACGGGGGGGGGACAACCTCCACGGCGCTGGGGAAAGAGGGGGGTTGCACAGCCTCCACGGCACTGGGGAGTGACAGCCTCCACGGCGCTGGGGAAAGGGGGAGGAACAGCCTCCACGGCGCTAGGAAGGGGGGAGCCTTCACGGCTTTGGGGAGAGGGGAGGGACAGCCTCCACGGCGCTGGGGAAAGGAGGGAGGGACAGCTTCCACGGTGCTGGGAGAGGAGGAGTGACAGCCTCCACGGAGCTAGGGAGGGGGGGCAGCCTCCATAGCGCTGGGAGAGGGACAGCCTCCACGGCAGGGGGGGAGGGGACAGCCTCCACGGCGCAAAAGAGGGGGGGCGAACAGCTCCACGGCACTGGGGAGGGACAGCCTCCACGGCGCTGGGAAGGGGGGCGCACAGCCTCCACGTGCTGGGAGAAGGATGGAGGAACAGCTCACCTCCACGGCGCGGAGGGGGGAGGGGACAGCCTCCACGGCGCTAGGAAGGGTGGGGAAGCCTCCACGGCGTGGGGAGAGGGAGGGACAGCCTCCACGGCGCTGGGAGAAGGGGGAGGGACAGCTTCCACGGTGCTGGCGAGAGGAGGGACAGCCTCCACGGAGCTAGGGAGGGGATCACCCTCCACGGGCTAGGGAGAGGGGTCACCCTCCACGGAGCTAGGGAGGGGGGCAGCCTCCACGATGCTGGGAGAGGGACAGCCTCCATGGCGCTGGGGAGAGGGACAGCCTCCACGGCGCTGGGGAGAGGGACAGCCTCCACGGCGCTGGGGAGAGGGACAGCCTCCACGGCGCTGGGGAGAGGGACAGCCTCCACGGCGCTGGGGAGAGGGACAGCCTCCACGGCGCTGGGGAGAGGGACAGCCTCCACGGCGCTAGGGAGAGGACAGCCTCCACGGCGCTGGGGAGAGGGACAGCCTCCACGGCGCTGGGGAGAGGGACAGCCTCCACGGCGCTGGGGAGAGGGACAGCCTCCACGGCGCTGGGGAGAGGAACAGCCTCCACGGCGCTGGGGAGAGGGACAGCCTCCACGGCGCTGGGGAGAGGGACAGCCTCCACGGCGCTGGGGAGAGGGACAGCCTCCACGGCGCTGGGGAGAGACAGCCTCCACGGCGCTGGGGAGAGGACAGCCTCCAGGCGCTGGGGAGAGGGACAGCCTCCACGGCGCTGGGAGAGGGACAGCCTCCACGGCGCTGGGGAGAGGGACAGCCTCCACGGCGCTGGGGAGAAGGACAGCCTCCACGGCGCTGGGGAGAGGGACAGCCTCCACGGCGCTGGGGAGAAGGACAGCCTCCACGGCGCTGGGGAGGGACAGCCTCCACGGCGCTGGGGAGAGGGGACAGCCTCCACGGCGCTGGGGAGAGGGGGGACAGCCTCCACGGCGCTGGGGAGAGGGGGGACAGCCTCCACGGCGCTGGGGAGAGGGGGGGACAGCCTCCACGGCGCTGGGGAGAGGTGGGGAGGGACAGCATCCACGCAGATGGGGGGGGCACCCACCACGGAGCTAAGGAGAGGGGGCGGGGGGACAGCCTCCACGGCGCTTGGGAGAAGGGGCGGTGGGACAGCCTCCACGGCGCGGTCGGTCTGCGGCCGGTCACACACTTACGCTCACATTCCTTCATGTCCAGATTGAACTGCTGTAAGGCCCCCATGGTGATCTGCTTCACCTCCGCCTCCAGAAGCAGCTGCGTCAGCGACGTGGACAGGTGCTTACAGGCCGACATGCAGGCCGTCTGCGCCACCTTACCCTGCAAGACACAAGACGGACGGGGTCAGAGCATGATGGGGGTGGCAGTGCTCTACAGAGTATATTATGGCTGGGTCTGGTGGTCACAGCATGATGGGGGTGGTAGTGCTCTACAGAGTATATTATGGCTGGGTCTGGTAGTCACAGCATGATGGGGGTGGTAGTGCTCTACAGTCATGGCCAAAAGTTTTGAGAATGACACAAATATTATATTTTCACATGATCTGCTGCCTCTGGTTATTATGTGTGTGTTGACAGATGTTTTTATCACAGACAGAAATATAATATTGCAAACATATGAGTAAAAAAGCTTATATTGACAGTTAGAATGAGTTAATGCAGCAAGTCAATATTTGCAGTGTTGACCCTTCTTCTTCAGGACCTCTGCAATTCTCCCTGGCATGCTCTCAATCAACTTCTGGACCAAATCCTGACTGATAGCAGTCCATTCTTGCACAATCAATGCTTTCATTTTGTCAGAATTTTTAGGTTTTTGTTTGTCCACCCGCCTCTTGATGATTGACCACAAGTTCTCAATGGGATTAAGATCTGGGGAGTTTCCAGGCCATGGACCCAAAATCTCTTTGTTTTGTTCCCTGAGCCATTTAGTTATCACCTTTGCTTTATGGCAAGGGCTCCATCATGCTGGAAAAGGCATTGTTTATCCCAAACTGCTCTTGGAGGGTTGGGAGAAGTTGCTCTTGGAGGACATTCTGGTACCATTCTTTATTCATGGCTGTGTTTTTAGGCAAGACTGTGAAGAGCCGATTCCCTTGGCTGAGAAGCAACCCCACACATGAATGGTTTCAGGATGCTTAACAGTTGGCATGAGACAAGACTGGTGGTAGCGCTCACCTTGTCTTCTCCGAATGAGGCATTTTCCTGATGTCCCAAACAATCGAAAAGGGGATTCATCAGAGAAAATAACTTTACCCCAGTCCTCAGCAGTCCACTGCCTGTACCTTTTGCAGAATATCAGTCTGTCCATGATGTTTTTTCTGGAGAGAAGTGGCTTCTTTGCTGCCCTCCTTGAGACCAGGCCTTGCTCCAAGAGTCTCCGCCTCACAGTGCGTGCAGATGCACTCACACCTGCCTGCTGCCATTCCTGAGCAAGCTCTGCACTGCTGGTAGCCCGATCCCGCAGCTGAAACACTTTTAAGAGACGGTCCTGGCGCTTGCTGGTCTTTCTTGGGCGCCCTGGAGCCTTTTTGGCAACAATGGAACCTCTCTCCTTGAAGTTCTTGATGATGCGATAGATTGTTGACTGAGGTGCAATCTTTCTAGCTGCGATACTCTTCCCTGTTAGGCCATTTTTGTGCATTGCAATGATGACTGCACGTGTTTCTTTAGAGATAACCATGGTTAACAGAAGAGAAACAACGATGCCAAGCACCAGCCTCATTTTAAAGTGTCCAGTGGTGTCATTCTTACTTAATCATGACAGATTGATCTCCAGCCATGTCCTCATCAACACCCACACCTGTGTTAATGGAGCAATCACTGAAAAGAGGTTAGCTGGTCCTTTTAAGGCAGGGATGCAATGATGTTGAAATGTGTTTTGGGGATAAAGTTCATTTTCTAGCCAAATATTGACTTTGCAAGTAATTGCTGTTAAGCTGATCACTCTTTATAACATTCTGGAGTATATGCAAATTGCCATTAGAAAAAGTGAAGCAGTAGACTTTGTAGAAATTAATATTTGTGTCATTCTCAAAACTTTTGGCCATGACTGTACAGAGTATATTATGGCTGGGTCTGGTGGTCACAGCATGATGGGGGTGGTAGTGCTCTACAGAGTATATTATGGCTGGGCCTGGTGGTCACAGCATGATGGGGGTGGTAGTGCTCTACAGAGTATATTATGGCTAGGTCTGGTCATCACAGAATGATGGGTGTGGTAGTGCTCTACAGAGTATATTTATGGCTGGGTCTTGTGGTCACAGCATGATGGGGGTGGTAGTGCTCTACAGAGTATATTATGGCTGGGTCTGGTGGTCACAGCATGATGGGGGTGGTAGTGCTCTACAGAGTATATTATGGCTGGGTCTGGTGGTCACAGCATGATGGGGGTGGTAGTGCTCTACAGAGTATATTATGGCTGGGTCTGGTGGTCACAGCATGATGGGGGTGGTAGTGCTCTACAGAGTATATTATGGCTGGGTCTGGTGGTCACAGCATGATGGGGGTGGTAGTGCTCTACAGAGTATATTATGGCTGGGTCTGGTGGTCACAGCATGATGGGGGTGGTAGTGCTCTACAGAGTATATTATGGCTGGGCCTGGTGGTCACAGCATGATGGGGGTGGTAGTGCTCTACAGAGTATATTATGGCTGGGTCTGGTGGTCACAGCATGATGGGGGTGGTAGTGCTCTACAGAATATATTATGGCTGGGCCTAGTGGTCACAGAATGATGGGGGTGGTAGTGCTCTACAGAGTAGGTTGTAGTGTTCCTGTATGAGCACATGGAGTGGAGATAACGATATCCCAGAGAAGGAGCAGAGTCGTCCACAGCAGCACAGAGTATTCCAGGAGACATTATACATGTAGTAAAGGAATTAGGGATATTACAGATTAGCTGCAGGGGGCGCCGCGGAGTCTCCACGTCAAATAGAGGTCAAGTAAGATTCATATCTTTGCTGCACACTCAAGGATTAGTACAAACAATGATGCAGCACAACACACAGTGGAGCGGCACAACAACTCCTGGCTGTGCGGAACACGGTGCCACTGAATACCAGAAGCAAAAACACCCCACAGAACATGCCATACATCGGTGCCAACCCCCGGGCCCCGCCGTCCATCGGGGACAACCCCCGAGCCCCGCCGTCCATCGGGGACAACCCCCGAGCCCCGCCGTCCATCGGGGACAACCCCCGAGCCCCGCCGTCCATCGGGGACAACCCCCGAGCCCCGCCGTCCATCGGGGACAACCCCCGAGCCCCGCCGTCCATCGGGGACAACCCCCGAGCCCCGCCGTCCATCGGGGACAACCCCCGAGCCCCGCCGTCCATCGGGGACAACCCCCGAGCCCCGCCGTCCATCGGGGACAACCCCCGAGCCCCGCCTTCCATCGGGGACAACCCCCGAGCCCCGCCTTCCATCGGGGACAACCCCCGAGCCCCGCCTTCCATCGGGGACAACCCCCGAGCCCCGCCATCCATCGGGACAACCCCCGAGCCCCGCCATCCATCGGGGACAACCCCCGAACCCCGCCATCCATCGGGGACAACCCCCGAGCCCCGCCATCCATCGGGGACAACCCCCGAGCCCCGCCATCCATCGGGGACAACCCCCGAGCCCCGCCATCCATCGGGGACAACCCCCGAGCCCCGCCATCCATCGGGGACAACCCCCGAGCCCCGCCATCCATCGGGGAAAACCCCCGAGCCCCGCCATCCATCGGGGACAACCCCCGAGCCCCGCCATCCATCGGGGACAACCCCGAGCCCCGCCATCCATCGGGGACAACCCCGAGCCCCGCCATCCATCGGGGACAACCCCGAGCCCGCCATACATCGGGGACAACCCCCGAGCCCCGCCATCCATCGGGGACAACCCCCGAGCCCCGCCATCCATCGGGACAACCCCGAGCCCCGCCATACATCGGGGACAACCCCCGAGCCCCGCCATACATCGGAGACACCCCCGAGCCCCGCCATACATCGAGGACAACCCCCGAGCCCCGCCATACATCGGGGACAACCCCCGAGCCCCGCCATACATCGGGGACACCCCCCCGAGTCCTGCCGCATACCGGGAACACCCCACAAGTCCCGCCGCATACCGGGAACACCACACAAGACCCGCCGTATACCGGGGACACCCAAAAAAAACAGCCGCATACCGACAACACCACACAAGACCCGCCGCATACCGGGAACACCACACAAGACTCGCCGCATACCGGGAACACCACACAAGACCCGCCGCATACCGGGAACACCACACAAGACCCGCCGCATACCGGGAACACCACACAAGACCCGCCGCATACCGGGAACACCACACAAGACCCGCCGCATACCGGGAACACCACACAAGATCCGCCGCATACCGGGAACACCACACAAGACCCGCCGCATACCGGGAACATCACACAAGACCCCCGCATACCGGGAACACCCTACAAGACCCGCCGCATACCGGGAACACCACACAAGACCCGCCGCATACCGGGAACACCACACAAGACCCGCCGCATACCGGGAACACCACACAAGACTTGCCGCATACCGGGAACACCTCACAAGACCTGCCGCATACCGTGAACACCCCACAAGACCTGCCGCATACCGGGAACACCCACAAGACACGCCGCATACCGGGAACACCACACAAGACCCGCCGCATACCGGGAACACCACACAAGACCCGCCGCATACCGGGAACACACACAAGACCCGCCGCATACGGGAACACCCCACAAGACCCGCCGTATACCGGGAACACCACACAAGACCCGCCGCATACCGGGAACACCACACAAGACTTGCCGCATACCGGGAACACCTCACAAGATCCGCCGCATACCGGGAACACCACACAAGACCCGCCGCATATCGGGAACACCACACAAGACCCGCCGCATACCGGAACACCACACAAGACCCGCCGCATACCGGGAACACCACAGAAGACCCGCCTTATACCGGGAACACCTCACAAGACCCGCCGCATACCGGGAACACCCCACAAGACCCGCCGCATACCGGGAACACCACACAAGACCCGCCGCATGCCGGGAACACCACACAAGACCCGCCGCATACCGGGAACACCACACAAGACCTGCTATATACTGGGAACACCCCATAAGACCTGCTATATACTGGGAACACCCCACAAGACCTGCTATATACTGGGAACATTCCACAAGACCTGGCTAACTAAACATGCTACATAAAAGGACAGAAAGTATCTTGCGCGTATGTACAGCGTGTTCTGCAGGTCCTACAGACACAGGAGTATACAGGAGCCGCATCACAGTGGACACCGGAGACGTCAGTGCAACATCGTGATGACCGCAGATGTCGGTGCAGCCTCAGAGCAGAGCTCCTATTTACCAGTAGCATCCGCATTTAAGGGAAGAAATATGTCATTAATTAGACGTAATGGCGGGGGTGAATGGCGGCTCTGTGCAGAACACGCCTGGTATCACAGCACTCGTTACCGCTCACTTTACTGCCTGACACATGGACTAAACAGTCATTAATCTGCTCGCTGCAAGGCCGATAATCAGGAGTCTGAGAGAAACCGGAGCGGACTCAGAACATTGTACACAACTTACTACACCTTTAGGTTTCAATTTGGTGTCTTAGGCAAAACCTTGACTGCTGACAATTTTCTTCCCGGGAAAAAGTGAACGAAACTTGACCGAGTTCTGCAAATTTCCACGGTTTCTGAAACTCCGTCTCTGCCTGCAGCTCCAAGTCTGACGATTCAATCCCGAGGTAGACAGATGAGGAGAGATCAGCGAGGATTTCCACAGGAGCCTGACGCTCATTTATCAGGGCCGTGATCACATTTTTGTAAGTATTTGGCCTCCTGTAGGTGAAGATCGATCACAAACTAAAGAAAAAAAGATTTGACAGAATTTCATGTACATTTTTTGGAAGTGTTGGCGGATCATAAGCCAAGCACAGATGATAACCCCCATCCAGAGAGGGGGCATGGAGATAATGAGACTCTCTGAAGCGACGCATTTACCCAGGATTCCAGGAAACGTTGATACAGATCATTAACCTTCCTAATGACCTTCATTTTCCACCCTCTGGATGCTGTAATGATGAACATGAAATCCTTTCAACTCTTAATTAAGCACGCTAGAGTCTGGAGGTCCCGAAGCACCAATGCTTCCTGTCCCGGACCCACGCAAGGAAAGTGTACACAGCTTGTAGGTGGCACAGTCACCCCAGTACACAAGCCGCCCCACCAAGCAAGAAAAATACTGACTTGCCTACATGACTTCCAGGAGATCGCTTCAGTTGTATTCTCCTAGCCCTCTGCCCTAGCCATCAACCGGCCGCTCGCCTTCCGTTCTTAGCCATCGGCCGGCCGTCTCGCCCTCCTTCCCTCGGCCATCAACTGGCCGCCTCGCCCTCCTTCCCTTAGCGATCGGCCGGCGCCCTCGACCTCCTTCCCTCGGCCATCAGCCGTCGCCTCGCCCTCCTTCCCTCGGCCATCAGCCGGTCGCCTCGCCCTCCTTCCCTCGGGCATCAGCCGGCGCCTCGACCTCCTTCCCTCGGCCATCAGCCGGTCGCCTCGCCCTCCTTCCCTCGGCCATCAGCCGGCCGCCTCGCCCTCCTTCACTCGGCCATCAGCCGGTCGCCTCGCCCTCCTTACCTCGGCCATCAGCCGGTCGCCTCGCCACCCTTCCCTCGGCCATCAGCCGATCGCCTCGCCCTCCTTCCCTCGGCCATCAGCCGGCCGCCTCGCCCTCCTTCACTCGGCCATCAGCCGGTCGCCTCGCCCTCCTTCCCTCGGCCATCAGCCGATCGCCTCGCGACCCTTCCCTCGGCCATCAGCCGGTCGCCTCGCGACCCTTCCCTCGGCCATCAGCCGGCCGCCTAGCCCTCCTTCCCTCAGCCAGCAGCCGGCCGCCTCGCCATCCTTCCCTCAGCCATCAGCCGGCTGCCTCGCTCTCCTACCCTCGGCCATCAGCCGACCGCCTCGCCCTCTTTCCCTCGGCCATCAGCCAGCCGCCTCACCATACTTCCCCCAGCCATCAACCGGTCGCCTCGCCCCCCAGCCGATCGCCTCGCCCACCCCCTCCCAATAGCCTGTCACCTCGCCCTCCGCTACCGAGCCATCAGCTGGTCACTTCGCCCTCTGCTCTCGGGCCATCAGCCAGAGGCCTTGCCCTCTGTTCTCGGGCCATCACTCGATTGCATCGCCCTACGCTCCCAGCCATCACCAAGTTGTGTCACCCTCCGCACCGGAGCCATCACCCAGTCGCCTACCCGCCGCTCAGGGGCCATCACCCGGTCGCCTTGCCCTCCTTCCTCAGCCATCGACCAAGGGCCTTGTCTCTGCTCTTGGCCATCACCCGGTCACCTCACCCTCCGCTCCCGGGCCATCAGCCGGTCACCTCATCCTCCGCTCCCAGGTCATCAGCCAAGATACCTCGCCCTCCACTCCCGGCAATCACTCGATTGTATCGCTCTACGCTCCTGGCCATCACCGGTCACCTAACCCTCAGCTCCAGGGCCATCACCCAGTTGCCTTACCCTCCGCTCCAGGGCAATCAGCCAATTGCCTCACCCTGAAAGCCAGGAGAAGAATGGTCTGGGCCAAAAGTACCATATGGGTGACATTTTATGGTCATTTTATAGTGTTTTTATGGTCTTTTTGTGATTTAATACGTGCATTTTTGGTCTGTTTTGCTTAGTTGGGTTCGTTTTACTTAGTCGCGCGGTTTATTGTTTAGCCAAGTAATAAGACCACATTGGAGGTAGATGAGAGAAAGCTGCCAGTGCCGAATAGATAACACAATCTAAACAATGCTGCAAAAAATTGCAAAAGGAATAGAAAAGTAAAATGAAAGTTTTGGGAATGCGCAATGCGTGCAATGTGCTCCTCTGTGCCTGCAGGGATGACGGGGCTGTAATAAAGGCGTCAGTGCTCTGCCGTCTGCATCTCTGCTGTATATCCGGGAGTAGGCTGCAGTAATACGGACACCGTGTGTTATATGCGTTAAAGATGGATTCTGGTACGATGACTCCATACACAAGAGCTCATTATCCAATATTAGCTCATTACTTCCCTCCTCGTACTCCCACTCCTGATCATTACACACAGGTGCTCGATTCCCTTCTATTCCTGGGTTATTAGGTGCAGTCATACATAATGACAATTACAAGGGGTCAAGTGGACACTGCTCCCATCTGCCGGGTGTACAGAGGGGTCCGGTGGACACTGCTCCCATCTGCCCGCTGTACAGAGGGGTCCGGAAAACAATGCTCCGGTGGACACTACGCCTATCTGTCCGCTGACCAGAGGGGTCCGGTGGACAATGCTCCCATCCGCCCGCTGTACAGAGGGATCTGGTGGACACTACGCCTATCTGTCCGCTGACAAGAGGGATCCGTGGACACTGCTCCCATCTGCCCGTGTACAGAGGGGTCTGGCGGACAATGCTCCCGTCCGTCCGCTGTACAGAGGGATCCGGTGGACACTACGCCTATCTGTCCGCTGACCAGAGGGGTCCGGCGGATAATGCTCCCATCCGCCCGCTGTACAGAGGGATCTGGTGGACACTACGCCTATCTGTCCGCTGACAAGAGGGTCCGGTGGACAATGCTCCCGTCCGCCCGCTGTACAGAGGGGTCCGGTGGACAATGCTCCGTCCACCGCTGTACAGAGGGGTCCGGTGGACACTGCTCCCATCTGCCGCTGTACAGAGGGGTCCGGCGGACAATGCTCCCATCCGTCCGCTGTACAGAGGGATCGGTGGACACTACGCCTATCTGTCCGCTGACCAGAGGGGTCCGGTGGACAATGCTCCCGTCCGCCCGCTGTACAGAGGGGTCCGGTGGACAATGCTCCCGTCAGCCCGTTGTACAGAGGGGTCTGGTGGACAATGCTCCCGTCAGCCCGCTGTACAGAGGGGTCCAGTGGACAATGCTCCGTCTGCCCGCTGTACAGAGGGGTCCGGTGGACACTACGCCAATCTGTCCGCTGTACAGAGGGGTCCGGTGGACAATGCTCCCGTCCGCCCGCTGTACAGAGGGGTCCGGTGGACACTACGCCTATCTGTCCGCTGTACAGAGGGGTTGGGTGGACATTGTTCCTGTCCAACCGCTGTACAGATGGGTCCGGTGGACAAAAGCCTCCATGACTGGAGTGAGAGAGGGCTGCGACGATCACCTCCCTGATCTGTGGTGAGGGAGTGCTGCGACGATCACCTCCCTGATCTGTGGTGAGGGAGTGCTGCGACGATCACCTCCCTAATCTGGGGTGAGGGAGGGCTGCGACAATGGCCTCAGTTATCTGAGATGAGGGAGTGCTGCAATCGCTCTGCTGCGAGGGAGTGCTCATCGTCGCCTCCATGATCTGGCTTGAGGGAGTGCTGCAACATCGCCTCCATGATCTGGCTTGAGGGAGTGCTGCAACAATCGCCTCCATAATCTGGGGAGAGGGAGTGCGGCGACCATCGCCTCCATGATCTGGGGAGAGGGAGTGCGGCGACCATCGCCTCCATGATCTGGGGAGAGGGAGTGCGGCGACCATCGCCTCCATGATCTGGGGAGAGGGAGTGCGGCGACCATCGCCTCCATGATCTGGGGAGAGGGAGTGCGGCGACCATCGCCTCCATGATCTGGGGAGAGGGTAGTGCGGCGACCATCGCCTCCATGATCTGGGAGAGGGAGTGCGGCGACCATCGCCTCCATGATCTGGTGAGAGGGAGTGCGGCGACCATCGCCTCCATGATCTGGGGAGAGGGAGTGCGGCGACCATCGCCTCCATGATCTGGGGAGAGGGAGTGCGGCGACCATCGCCTCCATGATCTGGGGAGAGGGAGTGCGGCGACCATCGCCTCCATGATCTGGGGAGAGGGAGTGCGGCGACCATCGCCTCCATGATCTGGGGAGAGGTAGTGCGGCGACCATCGCCTCCATGATCTGGGGAGAGGGAGTGCGGCGACCATCGCCTCCATGATCTGGTGAGAGGGAGTGCGGCGACCATCACCTCCATGATCTGGGGAGAGGGAGTGCGGCGACCATCACCTCCATGATCTGGGGAGAGGGAGTGCGGCGACCATCGCCTCCATGATCTGGGGAGAGAATGCAGTGACAATAGTCTCCATGATCTGGGGAGAGGGAGTGCGGCAACAATGGCCTCCATGATCTAGGGAGAGAGTGCAGCGACAATCGTCTCCGTGACTTGGGGAGGGAGTGAGGAGACGATCACCTCCGTGACTGGGGGGAAGAGGTGCGGAGACGATCGCCTCCGTGACTTCGGGGAAGGGAGTGCGGAGACGATCGCCTCCGTGACTGGGGGGAGGTACTGTTGCGATGATCGCCTCCATGATGTGGGGGGAGGGAGTACTGCAACAATCGTGTCCTTGATCTGGGGTGAGGGAGTGTTGGCGATCGCTTGCGAGTCGGATGCCTCCATGATCTGGGGGGGAGGAAGCTGCATCATGCCTCCATGATCTGGGGGGGAGGAATGCTGCATCAATCGCCTCCATGATCTGGGGGGGGGAGGAAATGCTGCATCAATCGCCTCCATGATCTTGGGGGAGGCAGTGCAGCATTGATCACCTCCATGATCTGGGGGGAAGGAATGCTGCGTCGATCGCCTCCATGATCTGGGGGGAGGGAGTGCTGCGTCGATCACCTCCATGATTTGGGGGGAGGGAGTGCTGCGTCAATCACCTCCATGATCTGGGGGGGGAGGGAGTGCTGCGTCGATTGCCTCCGTTATCTGGGGGGAGGGAATGCAGCGACGATCACCTCCATGATCTGGGAGGGAGCGAATGCAGCGATGATCGCCTCCATGATCTGGGAGGAGCGAATGCAGCGATGATCGCCTCCATGATCTGGGAGGAGCGAATGCAGCGACGATCACCTCCATGATCAGGGAGGGAGGGAAGGAGGGAATGCTGCGACGATCGCCTCCATGATCTGGGGACCATTTCACGGCATGACTGCAGAGCGGCAAGTCGGATGAAGCAGCCCCATAGAAGCCAACCTCACCCTGCCCCATAGAAGCCAACCTCACCCTGCCCCGTGACCGCTCCCTGGGAAGTGTCTGACAACTACAGGACCTTTGTGCAGGAATCAGACGGCAGTCACTACAAACATACATGTGATAAAACACCTGAAATGGCAGAACGTGTCGCCGTGATTGTTGAGGGAGGGGGTCACCGCTTGTGT